>CAWUFW010001779.1:1200000-1785000 GCA_963921515.1 Calotriton arnoldi | reverse complement strand
GAAACCTATGGTTTTTTCAGTGAATTTCAAAGGTTTTGTAAATGACAATTTTTAAATGTATTAATTGTTATATATTTTTGATACTGATTTACTACATTTTTTAAACTATTTATTTTGAGATATTTTATTTTTTAATTACATTATAATTACATTATACATTACATTACAAAATATACTTTCTCAGAATGAATTACTTTAGTTTAAATACTTTGCAAATAGGCAATTCCTTGAGGATGCGTCGTTTAGAAGGGATTGGGCTCTGATCGCGTGGAAATGCACCAGGGTTTGGCTGGTCCTGATTATTAGCACAGCTAAAAGATTGGCCGATACCCTGTGGATCCAGATACAGACCACTGAGACAGGTCTGAAGGCAGAGATTATGTCCACGTTCAGTCATAAGCTGGATCTAGTCAATACGGAATTGGGTGAATACCGGGAGTATTTGATGCAATCCAAGATAACAAAATTACAGAAAGACTTGAGGATATTTTCTAAAGAGAAGGTCTACCCGTACACTACTGACGAGTATGCCCAACAAAAGTTAGCAGACGGGAATAAGGGCAATTCGCAGGGCAGAAAACGTAGGGACACTGCGAGCAGTTCCAGTGATAGCAGTGACTATGATTCTCCACAACGCAGGAGAGGGAGAGGCCGGGGATATCAAAGGGGACCAAGACCTTTCTTTCCTAATCCCTTTCAGAATTATCCGAACCAGGGTTACAACTGGCCTATGATGGGTTTTCCTCAACATCCAGGTTTTCAGAACCCCCATTTCCAAACAGGTCAATTTCAACAACCACAGATGCCTTTTTTAGGGAGAGGCAGGAACATGGGCAGGGGCAAACCAAGATGGCAACAGAGGGTTACCTGGGAGGACCAGGACCAGGAATTGAACCAACGGGTGACCAGGAGCATGGCCCAGAGCATGCAACCGGGAACGAGCAGGGAACATCTCTAGTGGTTAATCTTTCATCAATGACCCTCACCAAGACTCAGGAGGATCTCCTTAACAAAGGCCTGGGTTTTGTCCCTACGAACCACCTAGACCATTTCCAGCTACATCAAGAGCTGGCAACCTTTTTCAGAAGCGTCCGCCTTAGAGTTTTCTTTGAGGACATGGAGGAAATGAATCTGGTAACAGGAGATACAACCCTGCGTCCCAAATCTACCTCCACACCACAGCTGGCTAATCTCCCACAGGAGATAGGCACCTTTGAACATGCCGTGGTTCACGACTTGGAGAGCTTACGGACACAGGATGGACGCTCCTTCTCTAATACGGCTAACATTGAGAAGGCGGCTATGAAGGAACTTCAGAACAATCCGACCATTATTTTGAAACCGGCGGACAAGGGAGGAGCGATAGTGGTTCTGGATAAGACCACGTATGACAATGAATGTCTACGCTTACTATCGGATGACAGGAACTATCAAAGGCTAGGAGGAGATCCTACGCCCGACATTACCAAAGAAATTGCCACCCTGGTGGAGGAAGGTGCAGTGAATAATTGGATTTCTAAACATGAGGCAGAATATCTTACTAAGAACCAACCGAGAATACCGTATTTTTATATTCTACCCAAAATACATACACCTGCCCGACCGCCACCGGGGAGGCCTATTATGTCGGGTATCGGATCCCTATTGGAGCCGCTGTCGCAATTTTGCGACTTCTATCTTAAACCTCTGGTCCAGAAGCTGCCAGCATATTTGCGGGATACCTTGGACGTTTTGAATCATCTGAAAGATCTGGATTTCGACCCTCTCAGTGAATTCCTTATAGGTCTTGACATTGAGGCACTATACACCAACATACCACAGAGAGAAACCCTTAGGGTTCTGGAGGATATCTTGTTTGCAGAAGACTGGCAGTATCCAACACCACAGGCCTTTATATTGAACCTAGCTGAGATAGCACTAACCAAGAATTACTTTGAGTTCGAGGGCACCATCTATCTACAGACCCATGGGACTTCGATGTGCAGTACCTTCGCCCCGAGCCTGGCGGGTCTGTATGTGGGTGCCTTTGAGAAAACCGTGATCTTTGACCCGGCTTGCCCATGGAGAGAGAATATCAAAGTATGGCGTCGTTATATCGATGTGCTTCTTATATGGAAGGGTGATGAACCATCAGTAACCCTCTTCCTGGATTGGTTGAATCAGAGAAACTCTCTACTTCATTTTACATCTTCGGTTACTAAGACAGGATTACCTTTCCTGGACCTAATGATTATACCTAAGGGAGGAAAACTACATACGAAAGTCTATCATAAACCCACCGATAAGAATGCCTTACTCTCTTTTGCAAGTTTCCATCCGAAAACCTGCCAGTGGGCTAATTTTTTCGCCTGAGACGGAATTGCACAGAGAAATCCAGTTTCAAAGAAGAAGCCGACGTCCTCTCAAGGAAACTCTCCCAAAGGGGGTATCCGGAACGTACCATTAAGAAAGCTAGGAAAAGAGCAACAAATACTGACAGAGAAAATCTCCTGGAGATAGCTACCAGACCTAACGTTGACAAACCAGTGTGCGTCACTACCTTTAATACGGCGTCGCACCAAATCAGACGAGTAATATTGAAACACTGGAGAATACTCAATACCAATGGACTGAAGATTGAGAAACCCCTATTCTCTTACAAACGGAGTGCCAATCTAAAAGACATGTTAGTGCATACCAGACCTGTTCTTTTGCCATCGAGTAGAACATTGACTATAGGTCAGCTACCTCCAGTACGAGGTCATTCGAGATGTGGAAGTTGCAATGTTTGCCACCTCACAAACAATACGCTATCTATTGATGTTGGCCTTACTTACCCCTGGGAACAAAGGACGCAGACGAATTGCAACTCAGAGGGTGTTATTTACCTCATTACCTGTCCATGCCAGATGCAGTATGTAGGTATGACTAACCGCAGGGTTAAGACACGCATCATGGAACACCGGAGTACCATAAGGTGTATGAGGTCTAACACTAAACTGACGGCACACTATTTGAAAAAAATCATACTGTTGAAGAGCTAACATGGACTGTCATAGAGAAACTGAGAGTCGACAGCTCTACAGGGGACAAGACTAAAGCCCTACTATTGAGGGAACAAAAATGGGTGTGCCGCCTGCGTAGCCATGAAGTGGGACTCAATGATGATATCCCATGGAATGCTCTGAATCGTTAATATTTAGTTCCAACTATTGGTATATCTACTCCCTCTGTCCTGTGTATTTTTTTTATCATACCTTTATATAAACTATATCTCAGCCTCCAAGGATCTACCCACACCATGGCCTGTCCTTAGGGTTGACTGAAATAGGGTATTGAATTCAATCTATGTCCATTTTTAAATTGGGTAATATCCTTGCACTACTACATGATTAAACCTTCCTTTTTCCTCCAAGAAGTCACGGTATTAACTTGCCTCCATTTATAAATTTTTTTTCCATGTATTTAAACTGGGTACTATCACCTTTTCCATATATTTAATCTGGGTATCATCACCTATACGACACGCATAGACATTGTTGCTGGTGACGTCACCACGTGCACGTTGCACGTTAGGTGACGGGAACCAAGCGTTAAATATACTTGAGTGGAGGGTGAGCGCTCTAGATGATGCGCTGAGACAGGGTTGCAGGTGTTGTCATCACGTACATGACGCACAACAGGTGACCGGAACCGTGAACTTCCTTTTCGAAAGGGATAAAACATCACACGCTCGACTCCGCTGTCACTCTACACGGCGGACGGAGACGAGCAGTGCCAGCGGAGCACCACCCTTGACGTAGTAAGGAGAGAGAGTGTGTGTGTGTGTGTGTGTGTGTATGAGTCCATGGGGCGGATATAAAGGGTGGATTTTATCTACCGTGTAGAATACCTCCGGTAATGGTAGAATGGCGGAGACACTGTCAGTTTAATACCAGAATGTGAGGGGCACTATGCTGACATTTAACAATACTATTGTTTAACGCTAGGTAAGAAAATAGCATGAAACGATATACCCAGGGCCTGGGCTCTCTCTTCTCGCACCGGTGATATGTATTTGGAAGCTGCCCCACAGTACGATCAGCTTCTCTTGGCTTCTCGGGATCCAGTAGCAATAACCATCCGCTATAACATGCCATTTGCACCGTTTTAATAGCCTCAAATGTCTTAACCTTGACTCCGAAGAGTTGTTAGGATATATTAGATATAAAGAAAAGTCTTGCAGTGTGGACTCAAATTCTAGTTTGTAATGATCTCACATACTTTTTCTTGCTTTTATCCCCTTCTTGTAAAGAGTGTGACTACAGGGGGTATCCTCTTGCCTCTGCAGTTCTAATTTGACTTTAGGGTAAACTCGGTGAGTAAAGATACACACCGGACCCCTAATGGTCAGCAGCATTGGTTGTGTGGACATATGCCAGATGATTTAAGATGCTGGAAATATATATATATTTTCCAAATCCCTCGAAGTGAAGGAAAAAAGGGTCGCACTTCCAGATTAGGTGTTTTAACAATCCTTTATTTTCGTTTCATCAGCTGTTCAAAAGCTGCACCAACGCGTTTCGTTCTCCTCCGAGAACTTGATCACGGTTTACACAGCGACGGGTCACATGGGCCAATAAAAACCTATTGACAATCACATGATCCATTATCCTGCCCATTATTCCTGTTCCATGTCGCCCTGCATTCTGGGAGCTGTAGTGTAAGGATTACTTTCATTAGACAAGTGATTTGTAGAAAAAATTCGTAAATTAAATAAACAATGTGAATATATAGTAGGGGGTTAGGATTTGAAAACATGTGATCAAGGCTGGTAACGGCCGAAACGCGTCATGGTGGTATGGAGAAGCACTGAATAAAGACTTTATTGCACTCTATTGGGTCCACTCTCGTTTCTTCCGTGGAGGAGCAGCAGACGAGTATCTTTGGATATATATATATATATATATATATATATATATATATATATACAATCATTACGTATATAATTATATATAAAAAAAATTTAATTGCTGATATGATCACTGATTTTTTTTAGTCTTTTTTAATATTTTCTTTGGCACACGTAATAATAAGATGGGATAGACACTATAGTCATTCCGTGTGGTATGAATGACACCCGGTTTGTATTGTGGCTCGTATCGATTTTTCAACATAATATAGTGTTGATCTATAGGAGACTACTATTCCTGATGGGTTGCCTCCTTTTGTTTTGTTTTTCTTACCGGTTCCTTAGTAATTACATGATCCATTGGAGAAAATTCCTCAACACGGAAGGAACTGACCTTTCATTTTCCCCTTATCTCAATTGGAGGTGAGAGCGAGAGCTTACTGGGAAAGGTAGAGTCCTGAGGAAGGCCGGCGTGACCCTACACGAGGGGCATACACTAACGGCCGAAACATGTTGACCACTTTGCAGTTAAGGAGGGGTGCTAGGAGTACATAGAATCTCCCAATCACCATCATCCTTCACACCATCATCCTTAACTCTGGCCGGAAGATCCAGGAATAAAGTTTTAGGCACAGCGACACTTCCGAGCTAGTTTTAATTCACTTCACTGCACCTTCACTACCGACGTTCCCAGTAACTATAGAATTATTTTGTGTCTTTCTTTGTGTTGTATTGTCTTCCCCCACCCTATTGCTCCACCCCATGCGTGGCTACGCTGGGGTGTTTTTGGTAGCAGCCCAATGATGAAGCATGTCACACATTTGTGTGAGTGAGGGCAGTATTATTACATATTGTAGGTGCCATTATGCCACATATTATGTCACTGACCATGTCATGAGTGATGTAATATGTGACGTCATCAGCAGTGCATTGCGGGGGCGCGAGTTATAGTTAGCTGAACTAACTATAACGGGGGAATTTCACGGGTTTTGTATGAGTGAAATGTCCAACTAACTATAACACCCCTAAAACCTATGGTTTTTTCAGTGAATTTCAAAGGTTTTTTAAATGCTAATTCCTAACTATAACATGTCTGAAACCTATGGTTTTTTCAGTGAATTTCAAAGGTTTTTTAAATGCTAATTCCTAACTATAACATGTCTGAAACCTATGGTTTTTTCAGTGAATTTCAAAGGTTTTGTAAATGACAATTTTTAAATGTATTAATTGTTATATTTATTTTTTGATACTGATTTACTACATTTTTTTAAACTATTTATTTTAAG
Source organism: Calotriton arnoldi (assembly GCA_963921515.1). Lineage (NCBI taxonomy): Eukaryota > Metazoa > Chordata > Amphibia > Caudata > Salamandridae > Calotriton > Calotriton arnoldi. The sequence continues at coordinate 1,778,844 of CAWUFW010001779.1, read as the reverse complement.
ATATTTGATTTTTTAATTACATTATACATTACACATTACATTACAAAATATACTTAGAATGAATTACTTTAGTTTAAATACTTTGCAAATAGGCAATAGACTTTTAAGTACAGTAGTTACAGTTGTTGCAATGGGCAACACAATTTCAAACACAATGCAACATTGAGCTCAATGGGAATTTCTAGTTAAAGGCAATTAGTTACTTTATGGATTACTTTTCTAACCACAGGACTGGATCCTAGATTCAGTCCTGGGACTTCTCCTGTAAACAGTTGAGTAAAAGCGTTTTGGTTACAGTAGTGATTTTTAAGGAATATTATTGTATTTTAAAAGTTGACACTTGAAACTTTTCACATAGAATCACCAATGTTATCCTATGGAAGGAAATTCACTTAGCAGGTAAGTAGTGTTATCGTTACTTTTTCTTACTCAGTGGTGGATCCTGGATCCAGCACTGGTGCATCTCCTGTAAACAGTTGAAAGAATGCATTTACGTCATACATGCGATTTTTAAGGCATATTTGTAGTTTGTGAAAATTGACACTTTGAAACTTTTCTGCTGAAAACCAGACAATGGATTCCTATGGAAGGAAATACAAGTTACTGGTAAGTACGGTTAGAATTACTTTTCAGGGTCAGTACTGGGCTAAAAGATGCAGCACTGGGTTCTCTCCTGATAACAGGTGAGTAAATCGGAATTCGTTGTTCGGCTGATTTTAGATGAATATTTTAAAGTTCCAAAACTCCACACTTTGAAGAATTTCCAAGTGAAACCAGTCAATGTTAGCCTATGGAAGGAAATTCAAGTTACTGGTAAGTACGGTTAGAATTACTTTTCAGGATCAGTACTGGGCTCAAAGATGCAGCACTGAGGTCTCTCCTGATAACAGGTGAGTAAATCGGAATTCATAGTTCGGCTGATTTTAGATGAATATTTTAAAGTTCCAAAACTCCACACTTAGAAGAATTTCCAAGTGAAACCAGTCAATGTTAGCCTATGGAAGGAAATTCAAGTTACTGGTAAGTACGGTTAGAATTACTTTTCAGGATCAGTACTGGGCTCAAAGATGCAGCACTGAGGTCTCTCCTGATAACAGGTGAGTAAATCGGAATTCGTAGTTCGGCTGATTTTACTTCGGCCCAGTATATATAGAGCCACTTTCCTACACCATCCCCTCCCTTCACCACTGTGCAAACACGCCATGTGGCGCATTTTAAGTTGAGGAAATAATTCCCCTTCAATCCTGAGGGTCCGTAGAGTCCAACTAGCCCACTAGGTACATCCAGTAAGCGCCACAGAGCTGCGTAGCAGAGATGTAAAGGGGCACGGCCTGCACCACCTCTCTGCAACGCAGCGCAGTGGCACTTCCTGGAAGCACCTGGTGGGCTACTTGGCCCCCAGGGTCCCTCAGGATTGAAGAGGAATTTTTTCCCCAACTTAAAACGCGCCACAGGGCGTGTTTGCGCACGTCACCTCAGGCCCCGTCCCCTCCCTTCACCACTGTGTAAACGCGCCCCGTGGCGCGTTTTAAGTTGGGGGATTAAGTCCCCTTGAATCCTGAGGGTCCCTGGAGTCAAACTAGCCCACCATGTACCTCCAAAAAGCGCCACAGAGCTGCGTTGCAGAGAGGTGTAAAAAGGGGCGTGGCCTCAGAACACCTCTCTGCAACGCAGCCCCTGGCGCATCCTGGAGGTTCCCGGTGGGCTAGTTGGCCCCCAGGGACCCCCAGTATTCAAGGGAATTCGTTCCCCCTCTGCAAACGCGCCAGGGGCGCGTTTGCAGAGTGCTGGAAGGAGGGCGTGGCCTCCGGCTCGATGCCGGTCTTTTTCTTTTAAAAAAATAAATAAATTTGGAAGGGGGCCGCGTGGCCCCCCTCACCAGGCCTTAATCGGCCCCGGGGACCCCATCCCCCGGGGCATGGCCTTCTTCTTTTAAAAAAAAAAAGTTATGGAGGGGGCTGTGTTGCCCCCCTCCTTAGGCCACTTATGGCCCCGGGACCCCATCCCCGGGGCCGGCCTTTGTTTTTTTTTGTTTTTAAATTAACATTTGGGGAGGGGGCCACGTGGCCCCCCTCCTGGGCCACTACTAGCCCCGGGACCCCATCCCCGGGGCTGGCCCTCTCCGTTGGGGACCGTGGGGGGGGTCCCCAATCCCCCACGGTCCCGCCGGCTCCCGCGTCCTTCGGGAGCCGGCATTGCTTTCCACATGGGGAGCTGCTAAGATGCAGCTCCCCGTGTGAAAAGCAATCTGCTGGTTTTGGAAGAGAGCAGGTTTCCTGCTCTCTCTCCAAAACCAAAGCAGTTTTCTATGACAGGACGGGAGCCGCGAGGCTCCAGTCCTGTCATAGCAAACTACAGTGTCCCGGGGGTAGGCACCCCGGGACACTGAGCCGGCCCTGGGGGTGGTGGTCCCCAGGGCCATCAAGGGCTTCAGGAGGGGGGCCGCGCGGCCTCCCTCCCTCCATTGGCAAAACCCCGGGGAGGTGGTGGTCCCCGGGGCTCGGGGGTCCGTAACGGACCCCCATATTGAAATATTTAGTGCCCCGGGGAGGTGGCGGTCCCCGGGGCGTGTGGGGGGGCTGGAGCCCCCCACACAGGTCATAATATTTTTTTTAAAAATAAGCCCCGGGGGTGCCGGTCCCCGGGGCTGCGGGAGGGCCGAGAGCCCTCCCGCACCATTATTTTTTTAAAGCCCCGGGGGGGTGGCGGTCCCCGGGGCGGCCTTAGAGGCCCCCCAACACAAAAATCAAAAACCTCGCATGCCCCCGGGACTTGGGCCACCCGGGGGCCAAATAGCATCGAAGCGCGGGAGACCGCTCTTCGATATTTTTTTTTTATTGGCTGGATCCGCGCACCCAGCGTGTTTTTGCAGATTTTTTTTTTTGGGGCCCTGGGGGTCCTTGTAGGACCCCCTGAGCAGGCCTAGGGGATCAGGGTGTTTCTACCCTGCCCCCTTTTTGCGTTTTTTGCGTCTGTTTTCGTCTTTTCTTGGGCCTCGGTTCTACTGAGGCACAAGATGGCTGCCAACACTTCCTGGTTTGGAGTGTTGACAGCCAATTAGCATACAGCTCGTGATCGGGAGGGTGCGCGGATCCTCCGCTGCCATAGATATATATGTGCTTTTACTTTTGATTTTCTCAGCAACTACTGAACTGATTTACACCATTTAACAACAAGGGTTCTTTCTGAACCAAGAACTACCTCTTTGCCAAATTTGGTGTAATTCCGTTCAGCAGTTCGGGCTGTAGCCGTGTCTAAAGTTTCCTATGGAAAATTGCATGGGGATAACACGTTTTGGGACCCCCCTTTTTTCTCGGCCCCCGCTTGCCGAATCACCCCGAAACTTTCAGGATAGGAGCGGACCGGAGCGGGCCATAAGTTTTGAGAATTTCGCGAAGATTCGTCAACCGGCGCCTATATAACTGATAACTGTGTAATCTTGTCCTTTCTGTATTTTGGGTGTAGTTGGCTTGTAAAAGTTGTTTCCTACAAAATGCACCTAACTATAGGCATTGATTGGAATTGGCATGTTTAGGCTTTGTTTACCTTTCTCTTACATAAATTGATAAAACAATGTGCTATGGTGAGGGTTAGGCTATTCTTTGGCTGCAGCTTTTACTGTATAATTATGATTTAATACACTTGTCACATAATATGCAATTTCCTCAAAAATGTTGTATTTATCTCAAATGCATAAAATTAATACAGACAATGTGCTGCATACTTTACGCTGCATAATTTAGAAAGCCTTGCTATATAATTTGGTCCTCCATGCCACATAATTCTAGTAGCCCTGAGAAAGTTAAAGCTGTACAGTGGTGTGTAACTGTCAATATGATGATTAAATACATTTTTCACAGGCAGCAGTGAAATATGTCCCTTATTGTATGGTTCTCTGTGAAATATTCGTTGTTATGCCACTTCAGAGTGTGCAATAAAAACACCAAACGTGAACAAACGTATGTATGTATGTGTGTGTGTATGTGTATATATATATATATATATATGTGTGTATATATATATATATATATATGTATATATATATATATATATATATATATACAGTTAAAGTTTCAAAGAAACAGACTTGGAGCACTCTCGGGATTTTACATTTCCATTTATTCCCAACAAAAGCGTTTCGGCAATTTGCCTTCATCAGTGCTTGTTTGCAAATGCAGTTACACCATCACATCGATTTAATTACATTTAAAAATCACATGGAGCGCTCCCATAGGTGGATTTAAAACGTGGCAAACGAAAGAGGACTAGTCATCTCAGTCTCGATACCTTATTCTTTTGCCGCCATGTCTGTGCGCTATATCACATCCAAATGCCCATACCTGCGTGTGCATAAATCACAATATTATATGTCACTTTAAGCGGTCGTGTAATAACTCGGTGCCGAAAAGTAGACTGCGCACGATACTGTGCACATGAAGTGGGATATAAATGAGAAAACCTGTCGGGGTTTGTCTGTGCACTTAGACTTTGTGTGGATTAACGAAAGCTATTTCTTTGATTTCCAGGGTACCCCATGTGCTGAACAAATTATAGAATTGATTCTAAGCCAGTGTGAGAAGAACTGTGCACAGAGTATGGTCGAACAGCTGGATAAGCTTCTAAATGACACCAGTAAACCCGTGGGCCTCCTCCTAAGTGAAAGATTCATTAATGTACCAGCACAGATCGCTCTGCCCATGCACCAGCAACTTCAGTAAGACTCTTTCTGAAACTGCTTTGGAACAGTCATTTTTTTTCCAAATGGCTTCAAAGATGTTATTTAAATGTAAATGTGCTGGAGCCGAGGGGGGAGAGAGATGCTATAAATTCAGGCGAGTGACAATAAGTTTGATTATGATAAGCTGAGAAAACTGAAATCCTTTTACAAGAAATGCGATATGTACTTGTAATTGCTTTCCTTATGGTGCAGTTACAACACGCAGGTCAACATTGCCTGTTCCTTTCTGGTAAAACTCATAATAATCACAATTTTCGGAGAAGAGCCGTTTAACGCAACTGTTCAGCATGGTACTGCACCAGTCCTAAGTGATGCATTTTGTAAAGGAAAAAAAACGATTTTTGTGGTCCGAATTAATAAGTAGTCCTAAGCAGAAGGAAAATACACAGGACCATGAATCTCGGAAACAAATGCTGGTTTTGTTATCGAGAGAAAAAAAAGATTTTATTTAGCACATAAGCTCATTAAATATAATGACACCAAATTCAAATACTTGAAGACCAACATAAATAAAGTCATGTTGTGTAAGTAATTTCCTTGTAATGAACTTTTCACAGTAATTTGAAGGGTAAAGCTTTCAATCCTTTTGGAAAGCACGTTCTGAATTCTATTATTTTGTGAACATGGTTCTGTAAAAAATATTAATTGCTTCCCCTTCGCTTCATGACGCTTTACTTCTTTCATTAAATCCTTGAAACTGCTCTGAAGAGAACAATCAAATATGTTTTTGTGGTGCTGATGGTGCCAAGAATGTAACATTTTTCAAATAGTCATATATCGTGAACCTCCCAACTTTCCCACTGTACCCACTTCTTTTGGACACAGTCAGCCACTGTTCATGTACTGGAGCTCTGGGAGTCTCCTCTTACTGTTTTTAGGTCGAGCCTAGCGGCAGCGCGCATTCGCTTGCTCGCTCTGCGAGGCATGCTGTATTAGGGTATGCACCAGAAGCCCCGCCCACTCTCCGCCCATATTTGTCATTGGCTTTGTGTCATTGCCCTTCTTAAATGCTGGCTTCTGATTGGTAAATAGGCTTGTTAGTCTCCTTGGTACCGCCTTGTCTCCATTTGTTACCGCCCATAAGGACTGGACCTTTTACTCGTCATGTTACACGGTCTACTTTATCTTGGCTGTGAAAACTGTTTTGTTTAAAGTTTTTTTAAATTTTTTATTTGCAGCGCGGTCCGCTTTTACTTTAGCAGCCGTGCTTCTTTACTTAATTAATTTGCATGCAGCGTTGTCTGCTTTCACTTTAGCGGCTGCACTTGTTTATTATTTAATTAATTTGCAGCGCGGTCCGCTTTCACTTTAGTGGCCGTGCTTGTTTATTTAATTAATTTGCAGCGTGGTCCGCTCAATTTAGCGGCGCGCTTGTTTATTTAATTAATTTGCAGCCCCCCACATGTGCGCTTGTGCCTCCCTCTGCCCCCGAATTAAGTTCACTCGGTGTCCCTAACAGCAACACTGCACAAGCTCCGCCTCAGCAGCTTCCATGGCCTGAACCCCCCCAGACTCAGAAAGTTCAGATGAGTGCACAGGCGGGGCTGGAGTCAGGCACCTCACGTGAGGCTTGGTTCTGTTGTGGTGAAAGGCAGGCACTTTTACTTAAACAAGCATTTGCAATGCAATAGGTCTCGCATTTACGCGACTTTGAGCTATTGACATTGTAAATGACTGCCTTTTATTTTTGTTTTTAAAACATAAATAAAAGGCATTGTCATTTACAATGCCAATAGCTTAAACTCGCGTAAATGCGAGACCTATTGCATTGCAAATGCTTGTTTACTTGGCCAGCATGTCGGGGAGCATTGTCTTTTTAGCTACATTGTAGAGCCCCATGCCCTTGCCACTTTGCATGATTGACTATCATCTTCAATTCAGGAGTGCTATAGAGGCGGGCAGTGCTTAATTTGTAAAAATAAATAAGTGCTATGGCCCTCATCAGGTGGTCACTGCAGCTTGCATCACATATTGCCCCTGCCAGTGACAGTACCAACACAATTGCTTTCCATCACGCTCCTACATGTGTGACAATTCAGACTTTTTCAGGCCAAAAAAGCTATAAGAATGGCTTGGGCAGCAGTTATTAGTCATTTTAATGTATATTGAATTACCAAACACCTGTTGTGCTCATCTCTAAATTAGACAAACAGTACCACCAAGTGGCAGACTGTCATATTTGCCGGTGTTGACAAATAAGTCCTGGGGACGAGCACCGGAAACCACTGGCTCAAACTAAATGCTGGAGGTTAACCTTTAAGACAGCCAATTTAGCAGCACATTCTAATCTAAACACTAACATTGTTTGAGCTCTTCTTTTTCTGTATGCAGTGGATCGCCTGTTTTTCAAGGAAATCTGTGGATGAATGAAACTGACCAAGTATATGTTTTCTGTTCAGAAAGTTATCAGCAAATATTCCCCATGACGGCTGTACATTGCTATAGCAACCATACAATTTCATGAACCTAGAGCCAGGCTTTGAGTTAACCTCATGGCTGTGGCATTGCTTAATTTGTGCCAGTGGTTTCGGGTGGTGGGTACCAGCAGTCATTTTTGGGTACCAGGAGTAATTTTTTATCTTCAGACTTTGAGCAAGATAGAGAAAGTCCAATAACTGAATAAGAAGTAGGAAGGAAAAGTTATGAAAACAGCATCAAATTGAGACAGCAGGGATGACAAGGAACTTGCAAGAGTGAGATAAAGAAACAGGAAGCATAATGTGGTGGAAGAAGTTGACAAAAAGGTAATCGGGGGGGGCAAAGAAGGGTCAAAAACTCTCTCATTCTTCCAGACCAATAATTAGTGATTCACAAAAGTGCATATTTTCTCATTTACAATATTTTATTAATCAATCCGTAAATACTTTTGTTTAAGGATATATTTTTACGATGAACAGAGAATTCCAGAAAACACGGCTCCAACAATGGTTCACATTTTTATGCATTGCTTGTGTGGCTTATGTAAAGCCATATAATTATATTTCGCCAAATCACATTCATTTATAGCCAACACATGTTTAGCCCCGCATAGCATTAGCTTTATGCTCCTCATGCTTGTATGTCACAGTTAATTGGTGTAATTTATGTCTCAAATTGAGAGATCATTGTATATTGTTCATGGTCCACTTTAGTGAAAAAAGAGAAGGTAGTAATCAAAAAGAAATCGCACCTCTTATTTAAGAAACACAATATAGTGGGCATACAATACACGCTAAGTATATACAACGAGTTAGTGAGAAAAATGGTGCCACAAGGGTAATTCCACACCCTACTACCCAAGGTGTGAGTTAACACGGGATGAAGCCAAATGCGCCAATATGTCCAAAAGGAATACCACGGCACTCCACGTTAAAGTATAAATCAAATCTGTAATCGTCTGTCCAAAAAGAAATGAGGTGTAATTCAAAGATTCTCAATTAACGTCTCTTTCCACAGGTTCTATCTTTCAAATTTTCAATACATTGATAAACAAGTTGCATCAATCCAGTTTTCAAAACAGTGATGGCAGCCTCAATATAGTGATGAACAGGTTAAGTCCGTCCAATTTTCGGTGTGTTGGTAACCGCCACAGGAAACAGTGTTTCGTCACACAGTGAGGAACAGATGACTGTTTATCAAAGATATAAATTGTAAAATACAAGGCGAGTACCAGTCATGACAAGTCCGAAATGAACGTCCACAAGAAAGCTAGAGCAAGGAAAGACCAGATATTAGGAAAATGAGCCATAGTCGCCATAGGTGTATTCCACATGTAGTATAGAGTGGTAGGACTGCAATAGATAGAGCCCTTCGTTGTATTATTCCAAATTAAGTTTTTGGAAAAAAATGAGTAAAGAAATGTGACACCAACTGTGAAAATAGAACATGAGATAATGTAAATAGGTTGTCCCACCTCAAAAAAAGCTTCAAGGTTCTCAATCGCAATAGATGGATGTGACGAGTATACTGTGTAAGAAGGCCATTAATGTAGCGGCCTCGCATTAACAGTCTTGGCTGCTTCATATAGAAACAAAGACAGAAATAAAACAAGTGAGTAAAATGCAGTGTCCCTATGGCCAAAACCTGTGAGGTCCTGAAAAACTGAGGAGAAACACTTAAAAACTGGAATTAAACTCGTCCTGTTACAGCGAGAAAAGAAAAACTCTGTCTCGCATAGTACGTCCTTCAATACAAGTCCAAAGAATGAGGGGCTCCAAAAAGGGCTAAAAAATGTGGACGCAAAAAAGTCAGGAAAAACCACGTGCCTAATATTGCATATCGGGTCTATTTGTATAGATAGCATCCTACATATATTGTGGGGTGCTAGTAGTCCCAGCCCCATACATAAAACTAAAAGTAGGTTATATTCGAGGCAAAATCGTCAGGTCTAAATGTCAAATGCAAATAGAAAGATGAGGTTGGTTTGGTCGTGAATACAAACCATAATCCTTGTGGTTAGAACAGAAGCGATGACTCAAAAACGCATTCAAATATATTAACTCGAGAAGACTGACCTGATTTACTGTATATTTTTCTAAACTGTAGAACGGCATGTAAAATCTTCCAGGACCAGCGGCACCTCGCTAGCATTCGAGCCGAAATTAAACGGCTCTCACTGGATGCCGCCAAGCTCCTCTGGAGATCTTCTGTAGCCAGAGTTTATGGCTGGGGCGACAAACGGCACAATTCTTCATAGGCTCGCCACGTATCCCAGAGCGAACCGCATCATCCCGGAGATACTGCACCAGGATGGGTCGGCACAACGATCCCCGATGGCTATGGCCGGCGCATTTGCCGCCATCTATTGTCAACTCTACGCCGCACAATCTCCAACCCGATCACTCCCCGAGTTGCTGGAAGCAGGTGGTGCTCACCTCCCTCAGCTGGACTCTGCTGCCCAGGCTGATCTTGATCGCCCGATCTCTCATGACGAGATCAACGAGGCTATTGCTCACACTTCGTCGGGCAAGACCCCTGGCCCGGACGGCCTCCCCCCAGAAATATTATGCGGCATATCGCGAAACCCAAGTGCCTCGCTGACATCTATGCTGAGGCCTTGGAGAAAGGTTCCTTCCCGCCCGAAACTGACCTGGCCACCATCGTGGTCCTCCCGAAGTCACAACCACCCTCCCCCCCCATTGCGCCGACTATCGTCCCATCTCCCTCATTAACACAGATGTTAAATTGTATGCTGCAATTCTCGCCCAGCGGCTGAAGCCCTACCTTACCACGTTGGTCCATCCGGATCAATGCGGATTCATGCCCCAGCGGGGCACCAGACACTGTCTCCCGAGGCTGCATCTGGCCCTGGCTCACCGCCAGGTGCTTACCCCGTACTTGGCGCTTCTTCTTATCGATTTTGAGAAGGCGTTCGATTCCGTGGATTGGACATACCTGGGAGATGTGCTGGCCGCGATGGGTTTTGGTCCTCACTTCCGTCAGATGGTCGGGGTTCTGTACGCTCGGCCTCAAGCGCGTGTCTTGGTCAATGGGGTTCTCTCCGACGCCTTCCCCATTCAAAGGGGAACGAGACAGGGATGCCCCCTCTCGCCAATTTTATTCGCCTTGGCGATGGAGCCTCTGGCGACCTTGATTCGGTCCGAGAGTCTCATTCGGGGATGGGAATGGCCCAACTCTGAAGTGGACAAAATCGCACTTTACGCGGATGTCCTGCTCTTTTTGGCTGAACCCGCCCAATCGGGTCCTTGTTAGTCTCCAGATCCTGCGCTCCTTCGGGCAAGCCTCAGGCCTTCGAATGAACTCTAGTAAGTCGGTCTTGGTCCCACTACATCTATCCAGAGATTGCTACGACTGGCAATCTACGATACCGCTTCGGCGCCAGTCTTTTAAATATCTCGGGTTCTGGGTTGCTCTCCTCCCGGATTTGGGCTGGTCCCTCAATGTTAACCCGCTCGTGAAGAAAGCTAAGGCGGATCTCCACAGGTGGCAGACTCTACCCCTGAACCCCTTGGGGAGGGTCGCTTTGTTTAAAATGATGATTCTTCCCAGAATTCTTTACGTTCTTCAGAACACCCCCTTCTGTTTTCCGCGGGCATGGTTCCGGGAGTTGGACGCTGTGGCTACTAAATTCCTCTGGGGGGGAGGGAGGGCCCGGTTGGCGTTAAGTACATGCCGGATTCCATCATTTGACGGGGGCATGGGGATGACACACTTATACCTATACTACTTGGCGACTCGCCTATTGACTATACAGGACTGGTTTAACGGGGGCTGGTCCGACCCGGCTTACAGGCTCGAACTCAGCGGGCTTGGCCTGCCCAAAATCCAGTCTCTAATGTACGGGGAATCCATCCTGTCTACCGTGCCTGAAGTCACGCGCACTGCGCTCTTAGCCTGGCGGGCAGCTCTGCGACATACCCAGTGGACACACAAACTCAGCCAACATACCCCTCTATGGCATGGTACATGGCTCCGGGAGGTTAGTGGGCTGCAGGGGTTTCGCATGTGGGATCTTATCTGGATCTCTCAACTCGGAGATGTGTGGGCGAGCTGCTGCATGCGCTCTTTTCCAGACCTCCAATCCAAATACTCCCTGCACCCCACACAATTTTACAAATATCTGCAACTGCGACACGCCCTCCATGTACACATCTCGGATGATACCAGGATCCCTGAATACAGCCCTCCCGAGGCACAAACAATGCTAGGCGACTTGGGGAAAGGGGGTATTTCCCGCATCTATCGGACACTGGTCAATAACACCCCGATCACACTGGACCGACTTAGGGGCCAATGGGAGGAGTGGGTGGGTCCCCTGGAAGAGGAGGATTGGCGTGACTCCCTCATGTCACCCAAGATGGTTACCACATCCGCCAAACTCCATTTGATCCAATTATATTATTTACATGCTGCCTACCTAACCCCGAGGCGCCTCCATCGAGCCGGTTTATCCCCGACTGCCTCGTGCACGAGGTGCGGCCACGATCCGGCCGACTTTTTCCACATGGTATGGGCAAGTCCCCGACTGGCTCGGTTCTGGGGTGAGATCGAAAGCGAGCTTACGGAGGTCCTGGGGTGGGAGGTTCCTCGCGACACACACTCCTCGGGATTACGGAAGGGCTGGACGGGTCCAGGAACGAGAAACTATTTTTCAATACAGCTATGGTTGTGGCCAAGCGGGACATAGCCGCCTCCTGGAAGCTTCCCACACCACCCTGTTCCGGGAAATGGCGGAGGGGGGTAGACTGGTGCGCGGCACAAGAAAAACCCATGTATGCGGCGCGGGGGTGTCCAAAGAAGTATCGGAAGGTGTGGGGCAAATGGCTGGGTGCTGTGGATTAGTCTGATCTTTACACATACTGCTTGTATTCCATGCTACGTGGTGGGGTCACATGCAATGTATTTGGTTTTGCCTCTGGCTGTGTGTCAATATTGTCGCTATCCGATGCTGCATTGTTAGAACTTGTGGTTTTTTTGGTGTTTTTTTTGTGTTTTTTTTGTTTTTTGTGTAAAACAATAAAGTTGGTTATCAAAAAAAATCTTCCAGGACCTTGATGAAGTCCCTGTGCAGTGAGAACAAAAGAATAGGGAAGACCAGAGTCAACGCCACCTTCACAACATGTTCGCGAAAACATATGAAAATGGGTGTAACCCCTATGTTGCATGGAATTTACCTTGGTTGGTGTTGGAGTAGACGTTGTAGAGTATGTAGCAAGGGGTAGTTCTGTCATGTCTACTTTTGGGAGTGTTCTGGATTTTAAGGCTTCGAGCACCAAAATGTCTACCTCATACATTTATAAAATCTAGAGTCTTCTTTCGAAGTTTTTGTGGCATGAACCGAGGTTTCCTATCAAATGATCAATATTGAAACTTTTTTTCTGTATTAATCACATTGGCCAATTTTGACAGGACATTGATTAGTGGCTGTAGCTTTGAGTTTGAGCTTATGCTGTCTGAGCCTTTTGTGCCTGAAACAGCAGAAATTACCTTTGTATAATTTGCAGTGTGCAAACGTACTGGAGAGAAAGTATTACAAAAGTTTATATTTTAGCTAATTCTCAAACTAATTCTGTGGATTCTTCCAAATGTGCTTGGGGGCACATGTGAGCCATGTAACAATCCAAAAGTCTTGACCTGAAAAAACAAACTTCAAATTAATTTGGTCTCTGAACCCTTTAAACAGGTAAATGCAAGTCCTGTCGGTTAACATGTGAGGAAACTTGGTTCTTGGAATCCACTCATCACTGCTCATTACAAAAATAATACCCCCCCAAAAGAATATAGTGGCCTGAAAACCAACACTCCTAATCATCAATGCATTACCGAAGATCTGCAAATTACCAAGTGTCCTTTATGGAGTATGGTAATTAGATAAACGTAGCGTTCTACATCTCTTAAGAAAAACAACAAAAAACTCCACATTACCATAAAGAATTATTGAATATCTTTTGAGGGAGGAAATATTTTAATTATGAATGGTTTACCCACATCAAATATAAGTACAGCTTTAAGTATGCATGCTCTAGTGTACCGTTGTAGCTGAACCTGCCTGTGGCTGTGCTGCCCTTCTGATTGAGCCAATGAACTTCACTTCAGGTGTCAGTTTGTCGGGGTCTTCTCTGTGTGCTTCTTTCTCCGTGCCTGTCTTCATATCTCATGTTGGTTCTGATTCATTTCTTTCTTTATCACTTTGTGTCCAAATCCCAGTTGGTCCTGTCTTAATTTGCTGTGTATGCTGGGCTCCTGTAGGCACTCATTCACCAAGTCTAGACTTGCTTCTGACCTTTTTAAGGCAGTAATGAGCTACCCCGAGTCTGAAGCCTTTCATTGGAAGTCAGCGAGAACAGAAGATACGCATGTTTGCTCTTGACACGAACACCAGTTTAAAGTTAATCTCCTGGGTTGCTGGAATTAAGTGATTTTTAAAATGCTAATCGGACTGTTTTCGAGATGCAAATTAACAATAATACATTTTCGTTTGCATCATGTGCATTTAAAATGGAAGACCATCAGGCTCACAGTGCCCCTGGCTCCATCCCCATTATGGTCTCTACTTTAAAAAAAAATGTTTTTATCTTTTTACTCTGCTTTTCTACGGACTGTTGACGAGTACAATCTATACTTTAATCTTTTGAACGAGTTGTTGTTTGTTTCCATGAGTTACTTTGAAAATGCAGAGTTTTTTCGTGCCTGTTTTTTAACTGGCTGCACTAAATAGGGTCTTTTTGGTACAAAATCCTGAATGCAAGTACTCTGTGGGGAAAGTCTGCTTTACCTGGCTTCTCTTCTGAGACTGCATCTGCTGGCAGGGCTATTGGCATGTGGTCTCTTCCTGTTAATGAAGTGCCCACAGAGTGTTTACCAAGAAGGCCATGTGCTTCATTTTGAAATGGGATATGGCATGCAGAGAAGAGAGCTCCGTTTCTAGGTGCAGAACCATGGTCTGAAAGATCTTTCATGGTTGTGTGACCAGTCACTTCATAGTAGATAACTGCATTGCAGATGTGGTTCTTGGACCACAAGCACCTATTTAGGTTGTCTGTTTTTTTATTGAGCAACTCTGACTTGCAGGCAACTGCTTTAGTGAATGTCATATGCCTGTACTGGGTAGTATAGGGAGGCTAGTAGGATATGGCTCTGTTGAAGGGAAAGGGAGTCCTTAATACGCCAGGGGGTCGGGGGGGCAGGGTGGGGGGGTATAAGATGGAAATGAAAGATTTTAAATGAGGCTGTTTTGCTTTCTTCTTTGAGTTAGCCAGTCTCTGTTTCAAAGTGAAATCTTTTCCAGGAAAGGAGGTATGTGGCACTCTGGATGCTGTGGCAATGGTTTGACGTTTGGGGTAATGCCCGATATGAGAATCCAGGAGGGCTGATAGCAGGTGCCTGAATGGATCTCTTGAGCCATGGCACGATACAGACTTCTGGATGGTTGAGGATCAAGAGAACCAGTTCAGGCAAAGTAAACACTGAGAAAGCAGTGTGGGCCATTGAATGATCTTCATGAGCAGACACGTGGGTCTACAGCACTATTTGTGTCTACCAGTGAATGGGAGTAATAGTTCTCCACCCTTCCCTCTCTCCCCCAAATCATGGTCTATGGTCTTACCTCGCTATGCAACTGGCTGCAACAGCTATGGGTCGACTGTTCGTGGTAAGTATTGTTAGAGGTCATTCCCTATGTGTGTGTGTGCAGGATTCCAAAATCACATTGGGCAGCTAAGGTTGCTAAATAGAGATATATCTCATTTACAAAGGGAAATCCGATTTCCGAACCAGGTTGAAATGGAGAGAAGTCTTTGATAAACTTGTACTTGACAAATGGAACATGCTAATTTGTTTATAGATTAAGCTGCTGCAGCAGAGATAATAAAAATTTGTTAAAAAAAAAAAATAGAACATGCTAATTTGAAGAAGTTGCTTTCTCCGAGATGGTGCGTGACAAAATCATTTTTTTTCTTATTGGCTACTGCCAAGTAGCAAAGAATAGGGAGTAGTTAATTGCCTCAAATTGAACTGGGACAAAACCGAGGTGGTAGTCTGCAGGAACAACTCCACCTGGTGGCCCACACACATTGGACCCACCCCCATGCCCTGCTTGCAAGTGAGAAACCTCGGAATCATCATGGACAACAAACTGGACATGACTGCCCAATTCAATGCAGTGGTCTGTGCCTGCTTCAACACACTAAGGATGCTGAAGAAATTCTTCAAGTGACTACCAGACAATGCCAGGAAAATGATTACCCAAGCCCTCCTCACCAGCAGACTGGACTATGGAAACGCCTTGTACTCTGGATTAACAGCCAGCTCACAAGATTACTGCAGACCGTTCAAAGCGCAGTAGCCAGACTAATCCTCAACCTCCCACCCCAAGCTCGTATTACACCACACATTAGGGAACTCCACAGGCTCCCAAAATGCAAGTGTGCACACTTTAAAGTCCTCACCCACACCTACAAAGCTCTCCACAACACTGGCTCTGCCTGCCTGAATAACCGCATTCACTTCCACCAACCTTCCAGACACCCACTCTGCCGGTCTCATTCTAGCACACACTCAACGCATACACAAAAGCAGAGGAGCGGGAGGGGCACGCCTTCTCGTACCTGGTTCGTAAAGCCTGGAACTACCTCCCACAACCACATCAGAGCCGCCTCCTCCCTTCTTGACTTTTGCAAGAAGCTGAAGGCCTGGCTTTTCGAGTAAGCTTCCAGGGCTGGCTTCACACACCTGCTACAAAGGGTCTGGATACCTGCACACATGATGCTATAAAAACCCTAACAAATCGCCAGTCTTTGGACAAAGGGGTGGCACAGTCCTTTACTCACTCAAAAATTTTCAAACAAAATAATTTTTCATCAAGAAATAAACCTTTGTCTGTTTCGTGCTATGCTCCCTCTGAATTCCTGCCACCTTTAATAAACATACATCTATATGCCTGTCAGATGCAATCTGTTAACCCACAAAAGAGTTCTTTTTCCAATTAATGAATGAGCAGCAATTTCTTATTCTGTAGACAGTCACGTTTATAGTTTATCATTATTTGTATGCCAACAAATCATTACTTGATACTCCTTATCTACTTTCTTCAATCTGTTTTAACCATAAGCATTTCTTCAAATAAAAAAAGCTTTAAAATGCATATTATATAGGAGGGTTTTGGTGCCTGCTCCAGTTAACCGGTTGATCATCTTCTGCATGAATCATTTGTCTTTAGACTTGGAACCTTTCTGAGAGGCCAGCTCTCTAAGCTCAGAGATGGGCATTCCTGGGACCCTAGAGGACAGGCAAGGTGAAGTGATGAAGGAGGCAATTTTAATTAAGTGGTAAAGCAAAGACTACAACTCTTGCAGGGTTATTGTGGTATTGCACCTTGTTCCAGCAACAGTGCTGTAGCACCTCAGGAATGCCAGACGTTTCCCGTGTTAGATGGGGCCGTACTACAGAACGTGTCCTGGGGGCCCAACTGGCATGTGCGCTTCCAGGGCACTTTGGTATTACACAAGGGGTTGTAGACGCTTGTGTGGCCCCTTCTGTAATATGGATAGTGCTGGTGCACATGGAGCGCCAACACTACCTCAAGAGGGCGTTCCCTCATTTGCATGAGGGCATGGCCCCATGCAAATGAAGAAATCTCTTTGCCTCTGCAATCGTGCCATATAATAGAGGCTGGCGCAGAGGCAAAGAAGCTGTCAGGAGGCGCACTGAAAGTGCGCCACAAAAAGGTGCCACTCTTTTAGTGCATCCCCGCCACCCTTTTAGTGCGTCCCCTGATGGCAGCCCCCTAGAATGGGTAAAGGGGGTCCCCATAGACCCCCCCGGATATCGCCTCGCAGGCGGGTGCAGTCACTCACTGCACCAGCCTGCAAAGGGATCCATAATCCATCTTTAAAGTGCAGGTGGGTTGCCGCCTGCAAAGTGAAAAACGGAGCGGTTTTGAAGCAGCCGCTCTGTATTTCACTTGCATGCACTGCCACCTGGGCATCACAAGTTTGCGGCTGCTATGGGGGCAGCGCATTCACTGTACTAGGGTACCTTTTTTCTGTATTGCGCACGGCGCACCCATTTAAAGGTGCGCCGTGGCGCAATCAGGAAGAGTGCGTCGGATATGTAATACAGCTCCAGATGGGGTTGGTGGGGAGAGATGTAATACAACATCAAGAGGTAATCAAAAATACCTAAAAAGAGGCCTTGGTTTCAAAAGAGATGGTTGGTTGGGGAGGCGGGATCAGGAAGGCTTTCAAATAACAAGCTAAGCATCTTTGGTTGTCTGGAGGAGGCTTCTATTGCAGGCAGTTGTCTCTAATTGCCCAGCGATAATTGCTCATGTTAAACATAGCCTCTCTCTTAGAAATCGGTTTTATGTTTTGGTATGTCCTTATGTTGTTACATTTTTGGGATCTCCAAGTAGCTGTATAACGCAGTCTAGAGAAGAAAAGAATGTTAATTCATATTTGCATGTTTTTATGTACCCCACCCCCCCCCCCCCTACACAACTTTAACTGTCTATCGGCAACAGACCTATTGTATTCAACCTAGAATTAGAGTGCTTTGCATCCATCCCTTGCTCATGATTCAATGGCGTTTGTTGGGTTTTCTTTATGGAACATAGATTGTCATGCTGGAATTGGAATGTGGTAGTGGGAAGAATGTTACTGTTTGAACATAAGGCAGTTGCTGTGCTCCTGACTTTACTGCCAGTCGTATATGAAGATGCTCCAATAATCATATACAAGTTTTACCTTCTTCAAGCCTTTTTCAGCTTTCTTCTTTATCTCAGTCTTTACTCCAGATTCAATGGTTCCCCTCCCTAGACTTGTCTTTGTTCCATTCAGGGAAAATTTCGATCTCACCATGTTTTGATTAAATGAGTTTTTCCTTCCGCTGCTGACGTCAAGAGCTTGCAGTGCATGAGGGACTATTTTCTCATCCGCTCTGTCTCATCTTGTTCTCTTTGCTACACCCCTTTTCTGTCCCTCGCACTCATTACTCCTCACCTCCCAGTGCCAGCAAGCCCCATCCAGCATCCTCACACTGTTCACGGAGTAGCCATCTTTGGTTTACAAACCATTCCACAGTGGCTGACCTTGCATGCGGATCTGCACCCCCATAGTAGAATGCTATTTCTTAAGCTTTAAGTGTGTGTGCACCGTCACGGCACCCAGCTAAGAAAAAGCAAGGCATTGGCAAAGCCAGTTGGTCTGCTCCCAACGCCACCCCCTTCCCATCTTCCCAATCACCCGAGACCTATTGACTTCATTTTGTGTCTCGTCGTTGCGGTCGTGCACCTATGTTTAATTTGTTGCACTGTTTGTTATCCTGCCAAGGAAGTGAGAAACTTCACTCAGTCTAAATCTCGTGGCTGCATATTAACTAAATTGCAACCCAGGTTCTCATTGAGCAGCAGCGCTTTCCAATCTCTGTGATTTCATCATCACATTTTCAAGTTGCCTGCAGGGCAAAAGATGAACTTTAAATACATCACTCAAAATTGCCTGTCAGTGCTTGAAAGGCGAGTCTGTGGTTTTACAGCAGATGCTATTTAAGGCAGGTAGCATTATCAACGCTCTAAATGTCATGTTTTTGTCACAAGTAGGTTTTGTGTCTCTGTGCATGCACTGTTTAATATTATTCATCATTGTTCAGCCTCGGACATTATGTAAAAAGGGTTATCGCTTTTTCTGCTCATCAGGAAAGAACTGGCAGAGACACAAAGAACCAATAAGCCTTGTGGGAAATGCTACTATTATCTGATGATCAGCAAGACCTTTAGAGAAGCTGCAAAGAATTCCAGAAACCCAGCTGGACAACAACCAAAAGATGAACTGATGTTTTCGAATGCCGAGGAAGAATTCTTTTATGAGGTAAAATACATATTTTATTTTCAAAACCCCAGAAAAAGGTCACTCATGGAAAGGAAATGCCGCTTAAGTATGACTTGAGCTAGATTTATCTCATCTTCCCACTGAAACAGCTCTCAGTGGCTCAAACATTTTTTTTTAAAGTTTCTTTCAATTGTGTGCTTTTAGTTCATCCTTGTTGTCTAAAATGCAAAGAGGTCCAGAGGGGCCAAAGTTTAGTCAGTACACCCTCCAATATAAATCATCTTGCCAACACTACAGCACTGACAACAGTGGGGGTAACGGAAAGAGAAAGACCAAGGTACTCTCCGGTTTAGAATGAAAGGCTGTCACCCACCTGATGGGTGCCATGCTTCGTCCTCTACCCCATCTTGGCACTGATCATTAAGATCAAACTGAGAGCTACAACCTGCTATATTGTCAAGGAGCGCCAGATGGAGTTTTAAAATCATAGCGTGTTGAGTTGAGCCACATGAATTTGTCACTAGATGTGAAAGTAGCTATGCAGAGGGTAATTTAAAGGGATAAAACCACCTCATTGGTGGTTGGTGTACGTTTTATTGTGTCCCCAAAGAAAGGTTTAAAATTGTGGTTTGTGTTAATTAGACCCACTAGCAAAGGTCAAAATGTTTCTGCCAATGAGAAGCCCTCAAATGAGGTGTATGTGGCATTTGTCAGGACAAGGTTGCACTCTCCTGCTCAGATAATGAAGACTAGAAAATTAGAGCCTTCATAAAAAAAAAGTTCAAAGTGTTTCGGGTGCTTCCCTCAAGGGTTCAATGTCAAATGATCTGAAAGTCATAAATCTCACAGCCGTTTGGTAATGAAGTGGCATACATCACCCTTAGTTTAATAGGCATCTCAAAGGCAATCTATCCATGTGTGAAACGTGAAAATGTGTATTGAGCACACAGCACTCTGATGAGAGAGGCATGTATTTATATTGTATCTTACTTGGAGACTGTTAATTGTAAGGATTGCTATCATGGTAGTGGAGAAAAGGGACCATCATTAGAGACCTGGAGAATGAGTACAAGGAACATCACCTGCCGTTCTTCGGTCTATCTAATGAAGAACTACAGTCTGCACAATTATTAGGCAATGAACCTACACTGACCATTAAATCAGTAGACAAAGGTGGGGTAATTGTGCTTTTAAGCATTGATGATTTACAGTAGAGAATGCTTGAGACAACTTGAGGACAGAACTTTCTATTTCTCAATTTAGAGGAATCCAACTAACCCTATTCAAAGTTCTATAAAAAAAGGACGACTGAAGAAGCCTTGAAACATGCCTGGATTATCAAACAGGAACATGACTTCCTTAATAGGACAACCCCAAGACTCCATACTTTTATTTGCTTCCAAAGATCTGCAGGGCAACCAACCCAACCGTCTCTGTGATTGGTTCTGCATGCAAACCACTCTCCCCATTTTAAGACCACCTTTTTTTGTCCTTTGGTACTAAAAATGCTTCATACCTGAACAATACCAAAGCTATCCTGTGCCTCCTAGATGAACTTGTCTTCGATCCATCTGGTCATACGCTGATCGGTCTGGAGGTCGAGTCGCTTTACACATGTATACCCCAACTGGAGGCTCGCTCAGTAATAGAACAACTTCTACAGAAGACCTCTGAATCCCAAATGACACCAGTCACCTTCGTCATCCAATGTGCAATGCTGACCTTGACAGAAAACTACTTTTGATTTGAAGATCAACTATAGATGCAACCACAAACCATGAAGGAGTAGTGTTGGTCTTAGGACAACTGCACAGGCGTCAGTTTCAATAATGTTAAACAGTAGTGCTCCACCTCCTACAGTCCCACTGCTCGGAAACTGTCAGAATCCGTACAAAACCTTAATTGTGGAGGGAACTCTCAATATCGAGTAATTTTATCCTTCTATACAGTTTGAAGACAGTTCAACACATAATTTCCATTTTCTGTTCCAAATATGAAGAGGAATCCGAAATTTGTTTTTTGAAAAATAACATCTTTATTCATTTCCATCAATACTGTAGACTTCAAACAGCCCAGCCAACGCGTTTTGTCCTGTCAAGGACTTCATCAGGGCTGTAAATTTAAAAAGTACATAAAATACATTTACAAAAAAAATTTACATCCAGACACAATATACACCTATTGTTGACATCCTTATGATGTTTACATGATAAAACACTACATGTACTAAAACATTACTTCCCAACTGCTCACTCCGCAAATGCTGATGAAATTTACACATTGAAGACAACAAAAATACTAACATGATGCTACTCTTGAAGTGCGTGTTACATCCATGTTCCGCCCTTAAAAAAAATATGAAAACATTCATTATTTCATTCCTATTATTTATGTATAACCAGTTGAAGAATATTTTATACATTTATTCTCAACATTTTCCAAACACTGAACATATCAAAAAACCTTTGGGGGGGTAAGGGGTCTACATCTGAAAAGCTTATCCACAGCTATTAGTAACATATGGCCCTGTTACTATTATCCCTCTATTCCTAATCATTTTAGCCCAATTTGCACATGCTATATTACTGGTCAAAGTTAGTGGTTTAATTATCACTACTCACTTAGCAATTCTGCATGTAATGATCCAGAACAGGTCAGTTTGTGTGAGTTGGAAACCCACCAGTCACTCCCTAGTGGCAACTACTGATAAAAGAAGGAAAAGCACATCCCTTACTGAGTCACCAATTCCACCAGCTTGAGTACTCCTACTTCTCACAAACCTTACAACATTCCAAACCAGATGTTCACACCAACCCAAAAACTTTATAAATGGTACTCAGTTTGTAATAGTGTATATGGGTGTCAAATTAAGTCAGTCCCAATGTGCTTGTGCACATCCAGTCTATCCCCAGTGGCATCTAAGGAGAAAATCCCCCAAAATCCCAACTATATATATATTTTTTAATTGCTATCTCATATTGTATATAACTTTGAAAAAGCACTATCAAAAGCTCACTATATGAGGCTGGACATAAATTGAAGAACAAGACACAATAAGGGAAAAAAGTAGCCAGCATCATGCTGTTACTCTCTTTTAAAGAAACAGAATTAAATACCCAATATCATGGTATTGTTTAACAAAATAAGGCTCCTGAATTAAGGAGATAGAAACCTTTGAATTAACAGCCTTGAGGTAAGATACAATGTATATGTATGCCTTTCTCACAAGAGTGCTAACCCACTGCACCTTTACACGTTTTGTGTGTCACACGCATGGACATATTGCCTTTTAGATGCTTGTTTACCCCTTAACCGGTTGGCCTTTTACCCTTAGAATGCTAAGCCCTTTTTTTGCTATTTGGGGTACTTTGCACTTGCACCTTGATAACTTCTTTCCACATACGGTATCTACGTCAAATTTACATCGTTCTCTTCCAACATCCTGGGGATTCTAATGGTACCCAGGGTTTGTGGATTCCTCTGGAGGGGATCGAGAAAATAGCCAAAATGTAGCTGAATTTTGGGGTTTGTTTTGCAAAAAATAGGTGGGAAAAGTGCTGTGCAGGAAAGCACATTTCTTTTGCTCTGATAATAGCATCAACAAAAGGTTAACTGTGCTTGGAACACCATCTTACAAGCTTTCATAAACCAGCACAGTTGTGCCAAAAAATCAATTTTTACCAAAGTTCTTGCATTTTTCTTAGAACTAGTCCATTTTTCCTAATTTTTGTGGTTTCAACCTACTTGTAGTTTGTGGTGGAAACAGATGTGAAACCCAAGGATAATCCCAGAAAACTATACATTGTTGAAAAGTAGAAAATATTCTGAATTCAGCAACGGAGTTGGTTGTGTAGATCCCTCAAAGGTTTCCCAAAGAAACTAACTGTGGAAAATGAAAAATTGTGAAAAGGAGTAGGAAAAAACATAATTGTGACAACACTTTCTTCTGTAACTTGTTTCCACAATGGGTGATTTTACAAAAGCAATATGCCATTAACTACAACGGATCTATAGGGTTTGTAGGTTCCCCAAAAACATGAGATACCCAGAGCCAACAAACTGAGCTGCACCTTTCGGTGATTTTTCATTATGTATACAATATACAGCAATTCATATAGTAAAATATTAAGAATGAAAAATGGGTATGAAGGAAACCTTTGTATTTCTGGAAAGTGCACAAAATGCTGAGTTTAGGAAAATCTGTTAATTAGTCACCTCTGAATATGGGGTTACCCATACTATATGCAATTCAGAGGACCTTTTGCAAAATGTTTTCTTTCTTTCACACTGGCTTATATTTGGAAGCTACAAATGCAGGGAAACCCAACTGGTAATAGTAAATGTCCTACTATTCTGTTTTTTCCACATGTCTCTCTGTAAAAAATGTACCCCCACTTGGGTGGCCGGGTCTAGTGCTTGCAACACTAAACGTGACCTGGAGACACCCTATTTCACGCAGCAGAATCCACGTTTTTTTCCCATACTATGTGTAGCTGTGGATTTTGGGCCCTAGCTCAGCTGCCTCCCATGAAATTCGACCATCCCCTGACATTTCTGAAAACTAGACACGCTGTGGTGTCCAGGGTGGCATGACTTGTATGGCTCTTGCAACCTTTTCTTACCCAGAAGCCCTTGCAAACCTCAAACTTCGGTTAACAACACAGATTTTCCTCCCATTTCCGTGAGGGATAGTTTTGGAATCTGTAGGGAGCCACAAACTTTCCACCACCCAGTGTTTCCCATGTTTCCAGATAAAAATGGTGTCTCAGTTGTGTAGGTGGGCCTAGCGCCTGTGACCGCAAAGGGTCCAAAACGCAAATATGAACAGATCAAATCTTTCCCCTGAAAACTGAACCATTTTTTTGCAATTTGGGTAGCTGTGGAATTTGGGCCCTAGCTCAGCTGGCACTCGGGGAAACCTGCCGAACCCACACATTTCTGAAAACTACACACCTGGGACTCGAGTGTGATGTGACTTGTGTGGTTCTCACCAGGCTATCTAAATACAGAAGTCTTGGCAAACCTCCAACATTATCGACAATTGAACATTTTCTTTGCATTTCTGTCACGTATACGTCAAGAACAGGCACAGACCCACAAAATTCCTATCACCCAGTGTTCCCTCACATCGCCCGATAAAAATGGTACCTCACTTGTGTAGGTGGGCCTTGAGCTCATGACTGGAAAAGGCCCAAAATGCAACATGGACAGATCAAATGGTTCCCCTCAAAACCGACCCTTTTTTTTTACTGTTTGGGTAGCTGTAGATTTTGGGCCCTAGCTTAGCCGGTACCACACGCAGAAATGTCTGAAAACTAGACACCTGGGGAGTCCGGGGTGGTGTGACTCACATGGATCCCACGATGTCTTTTTACTCACAGTGCCCTTCACACCTAAAAATCTGGCCCAAAACACACTTTTTCCCTGCATTTTTGTGCCATAAACTTCCAGAATTTGCAGAGATCCACAAAATTTGCTACAAGCGTTTCGCCACTTATCCTGATAAAAAATGCCACCCCACTTGTGTGGTTGGGCCTAGTGCCTGCAACAGGCATAGATCAGACCAGGGTCAATGGAAGTCCCAGTAGAACCCCAAGTGGCGGCCGAACAGAGGCGAAAGGTACAGCCATTCAGTGTGACAAGTTGGACGATGTTGAGATTTAGTCCCTCTCTGTTGGGCCATCTAGAAAAACACCTGTAAGTATCGAAATTACCTCTTTCGTGCCAAGGGGATGTCGATGCTTTAGTGTCCAAGGAATCAGAAAGACTGTTTAGGGTTAGGACCTGATATCCGGAAGGGTCCGAACCCATCCCATCCCAATTAATTTATAACAATTGTTCTTGGTATCCAGCAGGCTTTCTACTCCTACCCCTGCAGGGCTAATTGGGGCAAACTCTCTTCTTGGCCCCACGTGGGGGCAAAAAGACTGTTGTGATAATTTGGGTGTTGGGGGTTTGGCACGATACCCGGGGGGTCACCCCTATCCATTTTTTATTTACAAAACAAATCCCTGGTGTCTAGTGGGATTTCTGTCCACCTCTAGAGGAAGGTTGGATGTAAAGACCTCTTGTAAGACATTTATGGCTGGAGGCAGGGGGGGGAATCACTAACCCAGCCAGAGGGCCAGCCCCCCCCCCCCCGTCCCCCCTCCTCCAAAATAACTCCTTGGGGTCTTGTGGGCCTTCTTTGGGGGACAGATAAAATGTAAGGACCTCCTATTTCCCCCCAAGGGGAGGATTATTTGGGATAATTTGGAGGTAGGTTCTAGGCCCGATGCCTGAGTGTGTTTCCTTGAAACGTTTTTTTTATTCTCATAAAACATTCCCGGTGTATAGTCTGCTTTCTGCCCTCCCACAGGGGCAGATTGAAGGTAATAACTTCCTTTCTGCCCCAGAGTAAGCCAGGCAGTTTGACTTCATGCCTGACAGTAGTCTCTCTCATCCTGCTCTGTTTCACTGTATGGGACCTCTCAGACATAGAAGAAAGCCTTGGGCACAGGAGGCATTAGTTAAAATGTGAGCTTGCCCTCTTATTAAAATCGTAGAAAGTCAGACTTGGGATTTTATTGGCCTGAAGGTAAACCCCTCTAGATTTTGTGTAGGCTACTTAGATGTAACAGTGGGCATTGTTCAAGACAGTCTTCTAAGTTCTGCTATTAAGGCTCAAACTGCACAAGCAGAAATCAGGTATTCACCAATTTAGTGCCTCTTGGAAACCCACTGAGATTTGTGCCAGGTCTGGAGGCGGAAAACTTCCTGGCTCTGTTAGAAGGTGGTCTACTGCAGCGGCTGTTTGAACTGAACTTGGACAGCCAGAGTTGCTTATCTACTTCCCAATGTATTCTTAGGACCAGTTAGCTCTGCTTACTACTGCTGGCTTGCCCTACCTACCTACTGTGGTATACCGGAGTGCCTGAAAATTGGTCCATACCCGAGAGGACCCAAGTATTGTGTAGATCCTTTGGATGCTGGAAAGCAAGTGATGTTTCCTGCCCATTGCCTGGTGGTACATAGGGGAATGGAAATATTGGTCCTTTTTAATCCTTCCAGTTATATAGGAACTAAAGTCTGCAAAACCAGACTATAAGCTGCATTCTGGTACCACTAAACTATAAAACTGAGGACAGTATGCCAGCGGTAGGGAAATATTGCAGAGGTATTTGCTGTCTATTACCAGGCATTGTATGCCCACCACCCTCGACACTGACGGGAGCGCACCAACCCACTCCTTCAGGACATACCCCTGTCTAGACTTACAGCGCTCCAGAGAGCTGATCTGGAGACTGCCATTATGGCAGACAAGATAGAGGCGGCCATACAAGACTTGAACACCGGTAGGACCCCTGGACCTGATGGCTTCCAATGGAATACTATCGGTGTTTTCAATCCCTGCTTACTCCCCAACTGATGAACCTTTATGCTGAAGCGGATCAGCAGTGTTTCTTTCCTCCAGAGCTAGATGTTTCCTCCCCAAGAGGGGACATCCCTCTGACACCCGTGGCTCTAATCGGCCCATTTCGCTAATAAATGCGGAGATTAACGTTTTCGCAAAAATCCTGGCCAACAGGCTGCAGTGCGTACTGTCCAGTCTCACTCATGTTGATCAATGCGTCTTCATGCCCAACTGAAGCACCCACCACTGCATCCGACGTGTCAATGTGGCACACGCTCGCCGTCACGTGATGAATGATCCCTGTGCGCTCATGTTGGTAGATTTCGAGAAAGATTTTGACACCGTGGATTGGTCCTATTTGGGCCAGGTCCTGCCCTACATGGGCAGGGATGCCCACCTCTCCTCTTCGTCTTAGCGATAGAACCTTTGGCTCAAATTATCTGGTGCGATGCACAGGTGGGGGATGGAGGTGGGTGGGAGGCTCTAAGGACAAGCTAGCTCTATATGCCGACGATGTGCTCCTCTTTCTGTCAAATCCGCAGCTGTCGGGTCCTCTGTCATATTTCTGGGGTTCTTGAAGAAGCCTCGCATTAACTGGCAAAAGTCTCTCCTAGTCCTGCTGAAGGGGGACATGGAAGTAGTGAGCTGGCTGAACACTATCCTAATCCAGTGTTTGAGTTTTAAATATTTGGGGGTCTACATAGCATTTCTGCCAGGACTTGCATACACCCTCAATTTGACTCTCCTGCTCGCCAACGCAAGGAGAGCGGTACAGTCCTGGTTTGGTCTCCGACTGAACACCTTGGGCAGGGTGCCCCTCTTTAATATGATGTTGCTTCCCAAACACCTCTATGCCCTGCAAAATTACCCACTCCCCAACTCTTGGTTCAAACAACTCAATGTCTTACTACAGACATTCGTCTTACTACAGACATTCGTCTTACTACAGACATTCGTCTTACTACAGACATTCGTCTTACTACAGACATTCGTCTTACTACAGACATTCGTCTTACTACAGACATTCGTCTTACTACAGACATTCGTCTTACTACAGACATTCGTCTTACTACAGACATTCGTCTTACAGGAGCGGGCCGCGAGTATCGCCTGATACAAATGCTGTTAGACGACGTTTGATGGGGGGGATGGGGCTGGCATATATTAGAGTGGTGGGACTACTATGGACTGCAAAACTCTGTCTGAATTCAGGGGCTCAGATAGACAACTGTAGCCGTTGCTGTAAAATTGTGGAGGGAAGAGAACCTGGGGCGGGGGGTAGGGGGGCGAAGGTGGTGTACACCACTGTTTGTTAAAAATGCAAATAAAGGGGGCGTGGCAAGCAGCCGAAGGGAATGGCTGCAGGCTAGCGCGTCTCCAGAGCCCTCGCTGTATAGCCTGTACAATATCCGTTCAAAATCCTGATAAAACGTCCCCATTTTGAGAGCCTCCCGGCCCGGAAGTCCCGGGGCAGCGATTGAGGACGATTGCTGCTGAGTGGGGCTGAAACTCGCCGAGCAGCGTCTGGGGCGGCCGGAGCCCCTGAATAACATGGCAGCGCGCCCTTGCTCCACTGGCTGAAGGTGTGAAAGCGACTGGCGTAAAGCAGCAAATTATCCCCATCAGGGCCGGCCAGTGTCAGCGCTGGAATAAGTGGGCGACGGACGGACCGCTGCGGTATCGGCCGCCCGGTGCTCCCGCTGCCTGCCTGAGCGGACCAGGCTCGCGGTGTGGGGCGTGGCCGCACACAGCCGGCAGTGCACTAACGTGAGGCCCCTGCTTTGTGGGCCCAACAGGCCGACACCCAAGAATCTAATCGCAGTCGGCTGGGATTGCGGTGACCTGGACATGAGTGTGAGCCGGGACCTGTTTTATCCTCCTTGGCCCCCGGGCGCACCCGCGGAACACGCTGGGAGGAAGTGCGACGCACGCAAAGATATCCAAGACCCCGGACTCTGAGGCCTGCTGGGCTGTATCCTGCAAGTGTTGAAGATGGCAGCCAGACCTACGACGCATTAGCGGTGAGCGCTGCGGGCGTTAAACGGGACCCGGCGGCCCCACGGGACACTAGAGGGGTTTTCACATAGTGTAAAACTTGGAGGGTCGCGCCCGCGCTGATTCCGGGCCTATACTGGGACCTGCATATGAGTAACTGTTGTGAGACCCCCACTGGACGGATCCACACAGCGCGAGGAGGGGTGCTCCACTTGGGGCATCCAGTTAAACCACTTCAAGCGAGCGCAGTCATGCCACGTGGGTCACACTGCGTAGGAGACAACTAGCAACCCAACAAGGAGACCTGTGGAGGATTTTTATCATTTTATTGACTGCCTTGTTTGACTGCTCCGCTGCTGCCCCAGAGGAATGTGGAGACCTAGAGCCTTGCTGGGGTTGGAGTGGTGAGAAGGTGTTACACTCTGCGCTGGTTGTGGGCCTCTTAATGCTCCGCTCTGCGCTCGGCTCCACATCCTCCATCCTGTTGCTTGTAAGTCGGTAGGCCGGGAAACCCGAAAGGGCCGCCAGGGGGTGTTACTCCCCCCCCCTCCCCATCCCCCCCTCCCCATCCCCCCCCCCGGGCGGGTGGCGGTTAGTACTTGGGCTGCCCCCACGAACCTCCGTAGCGACTGGGCCAAACCACCTTCCATTATGGCAACCGGGAAGGGTGCTAAAACGCAAGCACAAAACAAGTTAGCCAAATTTGCTTGGTCAGGCTTGGGGGAGAAGAAGAAGACCATGTCGCAGGAAGCGTCTGAGTCGCAGCGAAACCCACCACTGCAGCAGGAATTGACACTTCAAGACATTATGGCGGCCATTACAGGCATGCGGACCTCCCTAGAAACTCGCATCGACACTGTGAACGTAGAAGTC
The DNA here is from genome assembly GCA_963921515.1 of Calotriton arnoldi. NCBI lineage: Eukaryota > Metazoa > Chordata > Amphibia > Caudata > Salamandridae > Calotriton > Calotriton arnoldi. The sequence continues at coordinate 1,749,581 of CAWUFW010001779.1, read as the reverse complement.
TCCCTTATCAGCGCTGACCTCAGAAAAATGGACTCTCGTGTAAAGGAGGTGGAGGATGTCACAGCGGAACTGAACAGAGACACTATTGTTTTAAAATAGCAAGTCACTCAACTGCTTGACCAGCAAACCAAGATGGCGAAGCAGCTTGACGAGTATGAAGGTCGGGCGCACAGAAATAATATACGAATTCTAGGCGTTCCAGAGCGCGCGGAAGGACCTGCCGTGGATCTATTCGTCGAGGAGTTGATCCTGAAGAAACTACAGCCTGAGAGACTCTCAAATTTATTTCTCCATTGAACGCGCCCACTGCGTCCCCGGGGGATGGCCTAAACCTGGAGCCCCTCCGAGGCCCATTATAGCACGAGTCTTTAATTTCAGGGACCGAGACATTATACTCCAAACCGCTCTTGCCACCCCACCACCCAAGCTGGAAGACAGTGCAATTACCTTTTTCCCCGACTTTACCGCGCAGGTCCAGGCTCAACGTCGCAGATTTTTGGCGGTCAAACGGGCATTGAGAGACAAGGAGGTGAAATATGCCATGTTGTTTCCCGCAAAACTCCGAGTGGAGTCAGAAGGCAAAGCCTGGTTCTTTTCCTCTCCTGAAGATGCGTGGGATTGGTTGGAGGGATGGCGTCGAGTGGAGAAACCCAACAGAGTCCGCAATGGTGGTCCTCGTACCAGCAGATCCGACCACGGTGATGGACAACGTGGCGACATGGCAAGAAAGGAGAAAGAGTCGGACTAAGTGGCACGTAGCTGATCTGAAGGAACTCTGAGGTCTGGTATGGACACATTGGCTACAGATCTGTGACTCTGTAGGAGGGCAGTGATATAACTTGACCACTGGGGGCCTCTTCCTCACACTGGGTCTTCAGCTATGACCTTGATGTATATGTATGGGACTAGATAGATGTTTCTTTAAATAATTATTTGGCTATTATTTTATGTGCAGGGGCCGGGAGTCACTCGCAGCATATGGTATACTAAGCAATTATCCTTGCAATACAGCGGGGGGAATACGGCTGCGACCCCAGCACCTTTCAATGAGGGATGGGGTGATAGGCACTCTGCCTTGTTGGGGAGTGGGTAGTTTTAAATCCACTGGCAGGGAGGGGGGGGTGGGTGGGGAGTTTAACAGTATGGATTTTGTTTTGTTTTTCTTCTCCAGTCACACTTTGTGTACAGTCGGACTTACTCATTATCTCTTCCACTCCGAATTGGTGGTATGCAATCAGGTTGACTTCTGCACAGTCTTTGCCCAAAGATAATCTTCAATATTCCCATCCAGTATACATGTTGAATGATAGATCTGTAGCTCCTCCCGTAGAGCCTTTGTGCTCCTGTAGATCTCTCATATCTCTCGTATGGCTGGAAATACAATAGAAACTTCACTATCCGTTCTGACGTGGAACGTCAATGGACTGGGGGACAAAATTAAAAGAGGTATAGTGCTACAGTATCTTAAAAGACACGCCCCAGATCTAGTTCTCCTGCAGGAGACACATTTAGTAGGTAACAAATGTCAGGCCCTTACACGGTGGGGGTATAAACTCCTAGTTCATGCGGGATTTACATCCGGCTCCAGAGGAATGGGTATCCTCGTTAGGAAGAGCATTGCATTTACTCCGATACGCACACAGGCAGACCCCCAGGGGCGGTTCGCAATATTAGAGGCCAGTTGGGAGGGAAAGTCACTTAATGTGATATCTGTGTACCTACCCCCTGCCCTGGGCAGGGAGGCACTTGCGGACCTGGGGAGGCTTGTTGTTGGTCTCCCGGTGGGAACCCTAATAACGGGGGGGGATTTTAATATGGCCATGGATGATCAGGAAGACAGATCTCCCCCACGCCCTCTAACGCGCCCAACGACACACATGGAGGAATTCACCCATGCCCTGGGCCTGACAGATGTGTGGCGCTCCTTACAGCCTTATGTGACACACTACACGTTTTATTCCAATGCACACAAGAGCATGTCTCGAATTGATTATTTCCTTACACACCTGACAGATATCGGGCACTTTAGTCACCCGCAAGTCTTACCAAGAGGCATTTCGGATCATTCTCCAGTGAGAGTTGAGCTTACATATTTCCAACGCAAGCACCGGAATACCATAATTCTCAATCCATGGTTGCTTAGAGTCCCAGACATAAGGGAGAGGCTGACCACCCGGCAAACCACTACTTTACCGAAAATGTGGGTTCCGTAGACTCGGCACAAATTGTCTGGGAGGCTTATAAAGCTGTGTTGAAGGGGCATGCATTGGCATTAAAAGTGGGGTATGTTCGAAAGCAGAACCAAAGATTGCTTACTTTAGAGACCGAGCACCAACAATTAGAGGCACAAATTGCAAACTCACCTAGTGAAGCCACCACACATCAATTAGTTATCAAACAGTTGGAATATAGAACCTTGGCCGAGGAGAAGACGCGGGTCAGACTGCTACACCCACAACACAAGATTTAGGAGATGGGGGACAGGGCTGGGAAGATGCTAGCCTTACTGGAGAAACGAGAACAGGGGGAGCGCTGGGTACCTAGACTTACCCTGCCTACAGGGGGGCAGATTACTGATCCGCAGAGTGTCGCAGACGCATTTGCGGACCACCTAGAGAAGGTCTATACCTCCTCTACTACATATACAGCAGAAGACTCACGTCAACTGTTAGCCGATGTATACTTACCCACCCTAACTGATGTTTATAGGAACGCACTGGAGGAAGACCTTACGGAAGATTAAATCTGCCGAGCAATACACAATATCCAATCGGGGAAAGCAATGTGACCGAATGGCGTCCCTATTGAATTCCTCAAGACCGTGGCCACGCGGGTCGCCCCCCATCTTAAAAATATGTTCACAGAGTGCTTTGACAAAGGTGTCCTACCGGACGATCAACGACTGGCCTCTATCGTTGTCATTCGTAAGCCTGGCAAACCGGCTGACAGCTGCGGGTCCTATCGACCGATTTCTTTGATTAATGTCGAAGCCAAAGTTCTGGCCAAGCTCCTGGCTAATCGTCTTATCCCGATAATCTCGTCGCTAGTCCACGCCGACCAATCTGGCTTTATGCCGGGACGGAACATGGCACTGAATATCCGTCGACTCCATAGTGTTTTGGGGAGGCAATGATATATAGAGGAAGATGCAGTGGTGCTCTCCCTTGATGCATCCATGGCGTTTGACTCTATTGAATGGCCCTATCTCTTTCAAGTGCTAAGACGTCTGGGGTTTGGTCCTAAGTTTCTGGGCTGGATCAAACTGCTCTACACTGAACTGCGTGGCCAAGTCAAGGTTAACAATCGTGTATCCCGAACGTTCACACTGGGTAGAGGTACCAGGCAGGGCTGCCCACTATCCCCCCTTAGCTTCTCTTTAATCCTGGAACCACTGGCATCCTGGGTGCGAAGAGACGTGCTACTTAGAGGACTGAAATGGGATGAGGGGCACGAGGATAGAATATCGCTATACGCAGACGACATCCTGGTGTATCTGGCGTCCCCTCGTACGTCTTTAAATAGGCTCCTAAATATCTTCACCAATTTTGGCAAATACTATATCTGCAGATTCGGCACGCCCTAACAGCCGCTCTCCCAGATATGAATGACCTCCCGGAATCGTCCCCACTAGAAGACCGGCTGCTCTCTGAATCACTCCCAGACAAAGCTATTTCTTTAACATACCGTAAGCTATGTAATAACTTACCTGACCCATTTCAACTCTTCGTAGCCGATGGCAAGCTGACATGGGGGACATCGAAGATGAGGATTGGCAAACAGCGCTGATGTCGCAGAGAGAGGCAGGTATTTCGCTTCGCTTCCGTTTGATTCAATTACAAATCTTACATAGAACGTACCTCACTGGGGTCACACTAGCAAGAATTGGAGCTAGGCAGGATGCACTTTGCCTGAGGGGGTGCCACCAAGAAGCAACTTTCTATCACACTATATGGGACTGTCCATTCCTACGATCCATATGGGAGGGGGCAACTACACACATGCAAGACGCTCTTGGTAAACAGATTAGCCTTACTCCACCACTAGGGCTTCTTAATATCTGGGAGGCGACTGACCTCACAGAAGTGGAACAACAGCTAGTCACTTTGGGTTACACATTGGTCAAAAGGGCAATAGCTATGAAGTGGGGGGTGCCGGGGCGACCAGCGAAAACTGCCTGGGCGGCTGAACTGGATAAATGCATGATTGCAGAAAAAAAGAAGTGTTTAAATCTAGAGGATGTCCCAAGAAGTGAGACAAAAAGTGGAGTGGGTGGAATGTCCATAGAGGAGACCTATGTCTGTCCCCGACTATAGAAATGGAAATGTCTAGGAATAATCATTATGTACCTGATATGCTTGCATGAATATGTCTGATTTGAATAATCTGTACCTGATGTTTTAAGGGTAAAATGTCTGCGGAATATTACATGTGATGATTGGAAATTTGTATTCAATAAACACATTTTTTTTTTTTTTTAAATGAAATAAAATTTGTTTATTAAAAAAAAAAACTTAAAAATGGCACCAAAAGCGCTTACAACTGTCTTGATTTCCACTGTGGAATCCAGATGCTATGGGGATAAGATGAGTGTCCGCCCTGCTTTGACTGAGATGTTATCTTGTGTACTCTGCTCCAGGACCTCGCCCAGGCCAGGGATTTTTAACACTCCCGTAACTCTCTAAAGTAAATTCATGCTGTATTTGATGCTGAGGAAAGCCTGCTATGCAGCATCTGTTAACATAAGAGATGTCTACAAGGTACATACTAGAGCACCTTCCAGAGCATCCAAGAAAATCTTGTTGAGTATCAGTCATCCTGGGGGTAGTTCCACTGCCTTATGCTTTTTAAACATTGGTGTTCTCTCCATTGTGATGACACAAGCAGTACATTTAACTTCATGGGTCTTGCATCATCTGAGCCATTTTGAACCCTCCCACTGATGAAGTTTTTACTCCAGGTGACTTCAGTCTTAAACTAACTTTCTTTGTTGTTCCCACAGCCATGCATTGAAACTGGCTAGCCCTATTGTTTTCCATTTTCCTTTAATTTCCTTCACTTTCTTCGACTATTCGATTATACCTTAAGCTTTTCGTTTTTCTAAATGGGTTTAGAGCTTACATTCTATATTCTTTTATTATTTATGTATTTATACTGTTTGCTTATTCTTGGTAGTTGCAACCTCTAAACAGATTTTAATAATGGTCTTCAACTTCTGCCTTAGTTGCCAAAACTCAAGACCAAAATACTACAGCTGTAGGTTCTCACAGACCGTGTTAGTAGCTTGGCTTTATTCTGCAACATATTTAGCTGCTCTTCTCAGCTTTCCCTGCCTTCCAGGTGGGTTTCTATCAGTTAAGCATGTAACAAAAATCCATGCATTTGTTTTCCAAGCATGAAGAAATTGGTATGCACCTATAAACCGAGACGTAATAAGGAGCTCATGTCTGACATTGACTGTAATAATGCACCAATCCTAACTTCTGGTATGGAAGTGCCTTCACTGGATCAAGAGCAGTCAACCTCGAAGCTGAGTAACCGGGTTCGAGTCTCGGCAACGACGCTCAACATCCTGTGATTCTGGGCAAATCACTTAATCTCCCTGTGTCCAACAAAAATGAATGCGTCCATCTGTAACGAAACTGGTGCTCATGTAAAGCGCTCTGATACCCGGTGTCTCGTGTCTAGTTCACGCTATATAAAACTCTAAAAAAAATTAAAAAAATTAAAAAAAATTAAATGAGTACCCACCATTCCTTGCTTGTTGAAATAAGATAGTGGGGAGATGCATCAAGGATCTAGTTAGTGTGGTGCGGGTTTTAAAGGTGTACCAGGCTTCTCGGTAGGCACCCAGAAGGCACCTTCATTGGAACATGAAACAAATTTTCATACAGCTTAATAAAAACCAGTATGATAAATTCTTTCAGGGGAAAAAATAGGTTTGGCACAATGGGAAAACAAAAACCTTTGGTTGTCGGACATTGAATTGTCATCTGATTTATGTACACTTTACCTCCAGTGTTTATGTTTTGAGCCATTTTCTTGTCTCCAATCCAAAAACCTTAGAACAGTCACTAAATGTATTTACTAACTACCTTGCCCTTGCCTCTCTTCTTTAATCCCCTTTAATGAAAATTATGGTCAAATGGTCTGCGCAAGAAGTAACTCTGCACATCAGTCAGTTCCTGCTCTAAGCTATCAGACTACCTTTTATTTGGTCCTATGGTTCAGGTCTAAGTGTTATTGCCTAACCAGATAACTCACGCTATCACAGCATACTGCAATCAAGTCAAAATTGGACATAGTCCCTTATCTTTCGAAGAAAGCCCAAATTCTAGGTTATTGGAAAATTCATTGCACCACTCCTACATGCAAGTATGATATCTATGTTGAAGTCTTGCATAATGTCGCAAACAGAAGTTGCATTCTACAGTCCCATGAGCTGCAAGGAAAAATATGAAGACCCCTTGAGCCATGTTTCTAGAGAAAAATAATTTCAAATGCTCTTTTGAAAGATGTCCTCTTAGACGTCTGCCTTTTTCATCTCTACGCGGTGTTGTTGACATTCAGTAGCAAAAATGAATTAACTTCATCTAGAAAGGAAATGCATGCAGGGTATTCGGATCCTCCACTGCTGTAGTTATCCCTACTCAGCCCACACTTGTTTCACCAAATGAGCGATCTGATCCTACATCCAGAACCAGCAAAGCTAAATTTGAAAGCTTACCTTTAAATATTCTGTCCTGTAAGGTAGCTTTTATTGAAAGTGTCTTCTTAATATTTTGTTTTTATATAAAACATGGGGATCAAGTGCATAACTCACACAATTTCAGTAGAATTTATTGAACTACACGGAAAATGAATGGGTGTTGGGGATCAGTCCCTCCATGAAGCAGGAGTTATTAGCAAAGGTTGGGCCCATTTATACAACGCTTTGAGAAAGGCCAGTTTTTCTGGGTTCACAGGATTGTTTGGACAATGTGACTTGCTTTACCCTTTTGTTCCAGCAGCCTGGAGTGCGTAAAAGGCAAACTGGTTTTGAGATGTCAGTTTCCAACGACTCCTAAATTTGTCAGACACAGTGCCAGGGAAGCGGTCTCTCCCAAAACAGAAGGATTCAAGCAGCACAGTTGAAGTAGATGTTGGTCACGGACCAATACAATGTGTTTCTACGGTGTTTGGGCTCTGGTATCCACTCAGAGTTGTGCACTAAGCACACCCTCATGCATGCTTAGGCAATCTGGGAGCGGGACACAAAGCTTTGTGTTGCTGAGCATAAGGCGTTGCATTCGAAATAGAGGCTGACATCCCGCTCTAAGTCTTGGGGCTGGCCCTAGTTGCAGTCACACTGTTTGTCCTGGCAAGTTAAAGCGGAAAAAACTCTATAAGGGCAAGAAAGCCAAGCAGGACTCCTTCCCTTCTGCCCCTCATAGACTGGTGAGAAGTTGTAAGGGGGCTTCATTCAAAGAGGCTGGTGTCTTCTGACCCTGACTCAGTACTGCATTTGGTTTCAGTGTGTCCTGAATTTTCCGGGCTGCTGTCCACACTGCAGCAATATGCGGCCTTTAAGGATTCCATGATGCAAATTTTCTAAATACTGCTAGCTTCCTTTTGTACACCTCAAATGTCCCAAAAAGCCATAGGGGCCCCAAGTTGGATTTTACTGGGGGTCCTCCCCTGACACCTACTGACTGATAGGCCCCGTTACCAGGCCCATACTAAAACTGGTCCAAGGTCCCTGCCAGTTCCATCTGTGCCGATGCTGATCCCTCCGGGACTGGTACTAGATCCAATCGTAATGCAGGTTTCTGACCCTGAACAGATGTTGGCCTATTTGCCAGGTCTATGTCACGCTATAAAATAGCTAAGATGTAACCAGTGGTTGTGCAGCCAGACCTTCAGCCTTGGCCTCTCCCTCAATGCCAGACTACTAGAGGATCAAGGCCCTCTTCGGGTCCGACTCCAATATGGTCCATTAAATACCTATTATCTGTCACAATACTGATAAGGGGGCAGACAATCTGCATCCCCCTCATTACATTGACGAAGGGCTGTACTTAGGTTTGCAAGATGTCAGAGGGCTAGATCTCACCAGAAACTGATCTGGGCTCACCACTTGGTCCACCAAAATGTGTCTATTCTGCTGTTGTAGTGCGAAGAACAGCAGAAGAGCTAGAATTGCAATTCATTACTCTGGAGAAGAAAGCCAATTTTTTCACAGCAATTCTTAAATCGGGTCCGAGTTAATCTGACCCACTGCTTCCATTTAACAAGGCCTTTATGAACGCTCTCATGGCCACTTGGTCAAGCCATGCTCAGCACTTCCCTATTAATGGGTTCAAGGTTGTCTTGCTTTCCGATGAGGCCCGCTTTAGGGCGGTTGGTGGGGGTGGGGGGGTGTAATATTGTGGCTTCAGAGCTAAGAATGGCATGGTTTCTGGCTAGGGTCGTGGCAACCTCAAATTTGTCTATAAGTTGGAAATGCGTAAAAGACACACACATATAGTCTAGGGTAGCCATCCTAAAGCAAGATGTGTGTGTATAGGTCGCTGGAATGTACGGCGCGACTGCCATTTATGATGCGGAGGCCCCGTTGATCTAATTGCACTGCAAGCGCTTTGCCTTGCTTCTCGCTCCTTTGATATTGCGCATTGATTGGCTGTATGTCCCAAATCTCATTGTTAAGACCTATTGAGCAGTTGCTCATGTCATCCTCCATTAAGTTGGTGTTAAAATCGCCCTTAATTTTCCACATATCCGGATTTGATGCAATGAGATCCCGCAAAGGTGGGAGCAATGACATCAAGGTTGATTCTCTTCTTGACCTGATGGGGTGTAGATAGATGCAACCTACGATGAGGGATAGCATTGACCTTGTTCGCCCACTGCTGGTCAGAGTTATTTTCAAGTTGACACTGTCCCCCTTTCCTACATTTTACACCAGTTGTTGCCATTAAATCGTTCTTCACTTAGATTGACACCCCACCGGAGGCATGCCCCCTAGCCTGTGAGACTTGATGGGGTTACTGGACTCACAGGACATGTATTTCCTTATACCTCTGTTGTAGTCCCACAGACAATAACTGCGGTTGACATTGGGGTCGGAACACTTTGAAGTTACCAAACTGCCCTTCAGTCTTGCCTCAGCCTCTTGGGTGTTCACGAAAGTAATGGCAGTGGTCTCAGCTTATGTTTGGAGCTTGGGGATGCATGCATTCCTGTACCTCACCCATTGGCTGCTCGAGGCAAGTTCACCGCTGTCAGTCATGGAACACCTCCAGACAACAGCCAGGCTCTTGAACTCTTGAGGTTTTACTTCATCTAGCCAAAGTCCCACCTTAGCCCTACGCAGAGAATAACCTTCATAGGTGCTAACTTGGACCCATTAGCATTCAAGGGATTTACACTTCCGCAGCAAGTTCAGGACATTTAGGATATGATGCAGACATTTTGGGCTAAGTCCTAGGTCTTAGTGAGGATGGTACTGGGGCTTCTTGTGCTCTTGGCCACATGCATCCAGATAGCACATGCGGACCCTGAAATGGAACCCAAGGTTTCAGTTGTGCCAGCACCATGGCTGCCTCTCCAGTTCTGTCAAGATCTTGCTAGAGATTGCTCTGGACCTCAAGTGGAGGCAGACGAGCACCAAATAAACAGTTGGCAGGCCACTCTTTCTTCTCCACATGGATGTCACAGTTGTAACTGCTGCATCGATACTAGGTTGGGGAGGTCCTCTATGGGAGGTGGAGATCAGGGGCCTCTGGTATCTGGCAGAGAAACAGTCCCACATCAACATTTTGGAGCTTCGAGCGATGTGCCTTGCCTTAAAGCCTTCCTATCAACCATCAAGGAAAGGCTGGTGCAGGTCCTGACGGACAGCATGGCCGCAATGTGTAACTGCAACAAGTAGGGTGGTGGTCTCCCCTGTGACAAGAGGCTCAGCAGAAGATCTTTTGGGTAACCAACCACTCCCTGAAGGCTCGAGCAGACATTGGCTGGTGGACCAAGAGTGGGTTCTCCATCCCAAGGAGGCACAGGGTAGGTTCGATCAGTGGTGTTTGACAAATATGTTCCCTCTAAAACCATTTGTCATGCCTCATTGAGATCTAAGGACCACATGTACGACAGAAACATTTTGCGAGTTCCGAACTGTGACTTTTTTTGACTCGCAATTAGGAACTCATAAAATGCGATGTACATTGTGTCTTTGACACATTTAGCGATTCCCAATTAGGTTGCAATTGACCTGCCTCATCAACATTCATGAGGCAGGTCGCAATTTGCGACCCTTTGGTAATGGTCTGTGTTTACAGGGATGGTGGCCTGCTGGGGTCAGCAGACCACCATGTCTGTGATTGCTTTTTAAATAAAGCATTTTTTTTTTTTTTAATGCAGCCCTTTTCCTTAAAGGAAAACGAGATGCATTTAAAAAAGAAAAATGAAAAGCTTCCTTTTCCTTTTTTAAGAGTACCACTGCCTGCTTTTAAAAAATGTTGGCGTGCACATTCACAAAGGGAAAGGGATCCCTGGGGGACCCCTTCCCGTTTGCGAATGGGTTACCACCTCCTTCACGGAGTTGGTAAAATATGAAAGTTTCGTCACCGCATTCCGGGCGCAAAACATTCATGCATCCCCCTGTGACTCGCTATTAGGAAGGGAGGCCCTTGACACGCCCCTTCTTAATACCGACTCACAAACCCTATTTTGTGAGTCGGTAATGGGTTACAGACTCGCAAAATAGGGTTGGTACATGCCAAATTAGTCTTTAGTAGTTGCAAGCAGTCCAATACTCTGTTTGCTAAAACGTGTCGTACATGTGGCCCTAGATCTGGTCTTGATATTCCTTATGTGCACGCCATTCGAGCTTATGCACAGTTGTTTTCTACAGCTACTGATGAACAAGACAGTTTTTCTTATTACCATCACTTCTATGTGGTGTGTGAGTGAGCTACAGGTGCTCCACATGCAATCTCCCTACACCACTTTCTTCCAAGACAAACTGGTGCTACAGACAGTGCTTAATTTAAGCCAGTTGTTGGCGGTGGGAGGGCACCAGCACTTATTTATGGGGACCGGCACTTATTTTTCGCATCATTTCTATACCGTGCGCAAGAGAGAAATATTACACAAATCTGAAAGACGAAGGAACAGAACGGCAAAACGTCACAAAAGGAGAAAGCAGTAACCTGCAGGAGTGAGATAAAGGAGGAGGGAGTGTCTGGTACTGGATTAAAGAGGTACGCCATGGTTTCAAAACTACCAGCCTTGGTATTCCGTGCACCGACGTTTCATTGCACTGGTCACTGCTTCTGAGCAGAGTTTCTGGCACCATCACTTTTCTTTCACAAAATGAGCACTGGATTCAGTCTCAGGTTGTCATCCTACCAAAGGTGGTATCACCCTTCAACATTGGTCAACCAATCACCCTGCTGATGGTTTTCTCTCTATAAGAACCCAAGAGAGAGGAGAGTCTCCACCTAATTAACCCTAAGAGATGGGTACTCACAAATATTTTCCCGGGGGCTAAAAAGTTTGGTCTGTGATGTGACCGAGGGCCGCATTAATGCTAGCAGGATGGCGGTCAGGAGTTTGGGGTCAGGGGGTTGGCAGTAAGGTAGCTGTAGAGGAAACGAAGCATGTACATCTATTGGCTGAATTGCACAATGTGAAACCAGAAAACATGGGATTAATCCTGGCTTCCCTACTTAATCAAATGGTTTAATCCTAGACAATTGTTTTATTTCACTTTCCCTATTTGTTCTTCATTATCACATATGAGGACTTTGAAACGCATGACTTCAGGATATGCGTTGTACAAAACCTTCTCCTGTGTTTGATTTAATAAACTATAATGTTGTTCATGTATAATAGGAACACAGGCCACCCAAAGAATGCACAAAACAACTGACTTGCCTCCTAGCTCACTATTGGCAATGTTGTCAGGATGGGTGGGGGGGAGAATGAAAGTTTCTAAATTGTTTGTAAAATATCACTTTAAAAAAATACTTTTTAATCCAGTTCTATAATCTGATGTACTAAGGTGAAACTGTACTGCATGTTAATGAAAGACACTTTTTTAATTTTTAAGAGACCTATTTTTACACTTTTGCTGCAAGATGTCCTTAAAAATTAAGGTATTGCTAAAGTTAAGCAGTGCAGTACACCCTCATTTCTTCCTTTCTTTTACTTCAATTAAACTTTAAACCCATTCTTGCATGTTATTTTAACATTTTTTTTATGTTAGTGCTGAGCCAAGTAAATAGTAGCCCAGTGCTGCAGTTAAACAGGGGGCCGCATGTAAAGGTCAAGAGGGCTGCATGCAGCCCCCGGGCCGTATTTTTGAGTATCCCTGCCCTAAGATAATGTTGAGTTTCTACATTGACTTTACAAGAGAACATTGTGTGGATGGTCAGCTCTTTTTGGGGTTCAGGGGGACCAAGAAAGGCAAGGTGGTGCAAAAGAGGGCTTTGTCCATTTGGATAGTCCTTTAATTAAAATCTGCTATGCACTGGCTATGAAGGGACCCCCAGAAAGTCTGCAGGCTCATTCCACCAGGGCCAATGGCACTATGATGGCACTGGCCAGGGTGGTTCTGGTTATCTGCCCCAATGCTACATGGGCATCGGTGCACAGGCCACAAAACACTATATCCTTGAAGGTCAGATCCGAGAGGAGGGCTATCTTGCCCCGTTAGTCCTGCAAGGCTTCCTAATCTGTATCGACTCATCAGACCCTCCACCTTTGAGAGGTACTGCTGCTGGATCTGTTCTCAAGGTGAGGACTCTTCAAGTAGCAGTATCCATCAGAACAACTTCTTTACCTTCGGTAATGCTCTTTCTGCTTGATACTTTATCCAATCCCACGTTCCCTGCTGCCCTCCCTCCACCCTGTTCTGTTGAGTGAACTCCCGAACACAACAAAAACCAAGAAAATCACCTTTGGCCACCCAGTACACTAGAGGGGCAGCTGGAAAATTGACAGCGAAAAAATAGAAAGAGTTCCTGACCAAAAGTATCTTTGTGTGTGGTTCAGCGAAAGAGGTCATGTCGTGCCTCACAAGCGAGTTATCAAAAACGCAACACAATTTCTTAACACCGCACTTCTGCTCCCATTGAACAATTAAACTGAGACTGACGTAACCATGCTTCGCTAGATAACTGAATGCAAACTAACACCTACGCTGCTATATTGAATGATTATTTTCAGAAACACCTTGGGTAGATGGCTTGATAAAGTCCAGTATAACACTTCTTGTTAAGTCTTCTGTCTACCAGACTCTGCTGTTCAAGCACAGCTGCACTTGGAATTTAAGCCGACGAGATGCCATCTGATGCTTAATTCTAGATTCCTAGCTTACTGTGCTAAGCTTAAAGAAGCCCCTCATAATACACATTAATACTACATGTAGATGGTCCTAACTAAATGGAAATAAATCTACTTGGGAATCCTACTGGAACTCTTGCTTATGTGATTTAGAGGCAGAAGAGATTTGGGATATGGCATTTCCGAACAAGTTAGTAGCCAACTCCTAAATAAACAGGCCAAACTCCGGTTATGACTGCTGGATATGGAAGAACTCAGCAAAATGTCCATAGCCAAACTTGCTGTACCGTCGGCAATCCACCTTCTATGCTGCTGTATCTGAAGCAACTCTTGGCGCTTGAGGAAAATAGACTTTGCCTTTTGCTATTCCATTGAAAGCCTACTAGTATGAAAGAATAAACAGTGGCTCGGAGAGGTCTTGCAGAGTATGCAGTACCTCTACAGAGACCTCAAATGCATATTGTCTGCACAGGTCTCAAACTCCTCATGCTGTGCAAAATTTGGCTCAAACCACCTTAGAGCTGTGAAGATACAAACTTGCAACACTAAGGTCGTAATGTGCCTAAAATGTGAATTAGGCAAATAAACTGCTCGTTTCTTAAAGGCCATGAAGCTGGCAATTGATGAGTTATCAACGCAGCCCCAGGTGACTCCGCACCAATGACAGACTGACAACAAAGGGCAATGCTTTAACTCCTGGCCCAGGGACTAAAATGTGGCTCAAATTGAATATATATATATATGACAACGGTTCACAATCCAATTGCGATTATTAAAATTTAATGATCAAAGCTACAATTTTTGGCCCAGTGTCTATTTTTTTTTTTTTTTTTTTCTTCATTTGATAAATGTTGTAGCAGCAGCTGCTTTTACAATAATGCAATGTCAAAAGTCTTCATATGATTTATTGGTTATGGTTTAATTGCTGTTTTAAGTTATACAACCACAAAGTGATGTATATTTTAAAAATCTAACCTACTAACTGGTTTTTATATTTAACATTTTTATCACATAAGTTCTTCTCCAAGTGAGGATTTCACGACTTACTATTTGCTGTTTTTATTACTGTGGCTCATTTTTGGTTTGATCCCATTAGTTTGTAATGATTTTAAATAATCGCACAATAAATTAATTACTTACTTGGCTATAAGGATCATGTGTATTACCTTTTTTAAATGGGGGTAATCTTTGCCTTGTTTCATGTAAGTAGTAGCTGGTTTACAAGTAACATGTCCTGCAAACCAAAGGAGCAATATGTCCGGTAAATATATGTCTAGCTCACTAGGTAACCCTTCAGGAACTGTGGCTTTTATTAGCAGCATTTGCAATATTTATCTTTCTTAATTCAGAATGAGAGAAATGAGTCAGCCACCACTGTAACTTTGGTTTCCTGCAAAATTCATTTCCAGGTATTGAAATGTGATCTCCCAAAACATTAGCTATTTTTTAGGGGAATATATTCAGTTGTGTGACCACTGTGCAACAAGCACTCAAAATTTGTAAATCTATGGAATGCCACTGCTTATAAATCCTCACATAGCTTTTTGTAGCGTGTCTTCGTTTTTCATTTTACCATAGCTTGTTACCGTTTACAGTTTTTTTTCTAAATCAACAGCATATGCTTTACATAGGAGTAACTTAAAGGTGGTAAAAACGTAATAGTTGTCAAACCACAATATACCTGAGGAGAAAGGAAAGTAGGAGCTATCCTTTGTTGTAAGACATTCCATTTGAATTTTCAGTTCAATTGATGTAAGCATTTATTATCTCTAGTGGCACTGGGACTCGATCTCGGCATGTTTGAATGTGCAGTTGTGCTATTTGTGAGTGAGAGCCCTGCTTATTGACAGCATGTCTACCATGATCATTCGGAATTGACAAATTGTAAACACGGGGGGTCTCCTTTTGAGTACCTACTGTCAGGGTGTTTAAACCCTTTTCTCTCATAGTGGTTCCCAAGGTTTTCTACAACAGTTTTAGAGTAGGACTATTATTTGATCTATTACGGTTGTTACAAAAGCTCAGAAGGATTAAATGTTGGCCATTGACATGCATGATGCACTTCTAGAATATCACCATAATGACTGGACAGAAGAGCATCTAGTTAAAGAGCTCGCTGTTCTTCCATTGGAAAATTTCTAATCTGGATGGTAGCCTTCTAAATGCAATCGATTTCAATCCCATGTTTCTTGCAACAAGATTATATTGTGATATTTTATAAGAAGCTTAACTTCCGTTTTTACTGTTATATCTCCTGCTGTTTGCTGCCTCATCACGCGTCCACTCATTGCCATCCTCGAGTTTTCTCATATTCCTAACTTGTGTTTTTTTCGCTACTGTGTAACATTATGTAATTGTTCTGTAACCTTGTGTAACTTGCTTCGTACTGATACTCTGTAAAGCGCTCTGATACCTACGGGTCTAGCCAGCGCTATATAAAACTCAAGTAAATAAATAAATAAGAAGCACCCCATTATGGTTGTAAAGAATCCGAGTACGGACAGCAATATTCCCTGACAGAACACTTAAATTTGACGTTGAAACATCCTGCATTGCCTCTAAAAGATGCTGTATCATTATACCAGACAAGATGGTAAGTTAGGCTTTGACGGTGCATTGTAGTCCATCAACATCTCCCCAGAATGGCAGTGGATGAGTGTATTTGTTCAACGAGGACTTCAATTTGGAAGTGTTTTTTTATTTTCTCCCATCTCTGGAGCTCCATTTGGGGTAGGAGAATGTGAATCAAAAGGTGCCTTAGTCGGAGATAAACCAGAGAGTGTACTCTGCATATTTTCTAATACCATCGAGACATGAACTGAGGCCAAAACTAGGTTTACGCCTATTGAAGACATGTCAAGATGATAAGTCAAGATGACAATATTATAGTGTTGCAAATCGATGATTATATGACTATCATCGATTTAAATGATACCTGCAGTTTGTGAGTAGTGGCAAAAATTATCAATTCAAACAAAGTTCTAACTTTTAGCCTTAAAGTCTGTGTCATGGGTTTTTACCAAGTGTCTAGCTGTGTTTGTAGAATGTCTAAAGAGAAAGAGTACGTGTCTTCCTATCTAGAGGACAGGCTGGTAAAGGGGGATACATTTTAGTAATGCCATATATGTAATTCAGCTGGGCTCCAGAAATTATTCAAAATCAATCTAAAGTGTTGACATATTCCAACCCAGATAGGGGTACAGTGAAGCCAAATGTCCTAAAACTTCACCTATTTCAATCGATTCATCAGTAGCTAGCCTTGTGTTGCTGAAGTTAAGGTTCTGCAGGAATATGTGACTTTATGGCTTTTAAAGAAATTTGAGTATTAAAGCATTCAAGTGTTTGTTTATTATGCACACCTTAAAGTCGTCTGCTCTCCACTGACGACCAATGCATTGTTCAAAAAGCTGAAGAGCTGCATTTATTTTTAATAGCAATCAGTGGCTGCAGTTTGAGTCTGCTGCTGTCTTGATAGATGGTTTTTTTTTTTGCCAGCCTACATAGAACTTGTATAGACAAAATATAACTTGGGTGTTTCCTATGGACGCTTCATCAAAGTGTACTTGTATGAACGATAGGCATGTTGCAAAATGCATACATATTAAATGGAGGGCGTAGAAAAAGCAGGCTCGATGGCTACAGATAGTAAGTTGGACAGGCACAGATTGTCGAGGGCTCGGTTTGCTGCTGCTGAACTGTTCCAGCAGATTGCTGCCGTTAATAAAACCATGCTGAATGCTTGACCTTGATGAAGTGCATTCGCTTTTAAAGAGATCTGAAGTAGCTCAGTCAGTGACTCGGTGTATGCTGCACGATGTTGTTTATTCTCCATTAAAACTCTTACCTTTTCCATTTAGAAAGCGCTTCTGAAGTTTAACTACTCTGTGCAAGAGGAGAGCGACACGTGCCTAGGAGGCCGTTGGTCTTTTGATGACGTACCAATGAAACCCCTTCGAACTGTGATGTTAATCTCGGCCGATAAAATGGACGCCATCATGGATAAACTAAAAGAATATCTATCGGTCTGAATCACGTGATCTATCGAAGTCATTGTGTATGGAGACTGGCGTTTTACTTTCAATGGTCCTGCACTTTGTCAGTTTTATATAATTTCAGATTTTATGTATTCTACAAGACAAATGTTATTTTTTATTTTTGTGTACTTCAGATTTACTTATTTGGTCTTGACCGCATTAAATCATAGTTAACATAATGTGTTCTGCTTCATCCAAAATTGTATCAAGCATTGCAAAACGTTTAATAAAATATTTACAACCCTTTACTGTACATATGTTTTCTCTGAAAACAATTACATTGTATAACTTTCATTTCGACAAAGTACAATTATTTTCTTTGGACTTTCTGTTGCATATTTTTTTCGAACTTGTCCTAGAATAATGAAGAAGGTCATTGAATAAAACGTATTTGTTCAGCCGAGCTGGCAGGGACGGGTTCGTTGGATTTGAAATTGCAGGATTCTTTGTCGACTCCCCTTTCCTTGTTGGACCGGGGGGGATAGTTTATCGATTGCCTGCTGCAGAATTTCCCTGCTTCCCCTGGCAGGCAGGGTGCTGAAGTAATGCTGCGGAGCCACGCGCACAAACCTGAGGAAAATATCAAAAAGGTTTTTCAAATCAAATAGTCTATAAAATGTGATAAATGATAGAGATGAAACACAATGGAGCGTAAACGTGAGCCGTCTCGAACTTGAAATGTATTGATGCATAAATGGGTAGTTTCGTCGCCTGGTAATGTAAACCCGCATGCCCTCTCCAAAAAACCCAAAAGGTTATTCGAAAGAAGAAAAACCCAGCTGCAGCGTTTCTTGCAGATTAATATGCAGAGTCTGCCCTTGAGAGATTGTGCTCTGGTTCACTTCCCAGAGCTGCAATTCATATTAGAAATGAATGGCCGGGTGTTTCTGGCTCACCGTGCATAGGAGTCACAATAAAATACTGCGTAGGCGGACAAGAGCTGCAAGTACAGAGATGTTTCCTTGGTGACATTGCAGAATTTGCAAAGAATTTCTGCAATATCTTTGAGTTGTCCTTAAAGCATGGGTGTTTACAGATAATTTACAAACTTTGATTTTGGTTTAATGTTAAACTCTGTTCACTCATTTAAACACTATTTAGTCATATTTTTGGTGAATGTAGCCGATGTCGGAAAAACAGCAGTGTAAAAGATAGGGTGGCCCCACTCCTTCAAAGGTTCCACTAGGAAGTCTCTCCCCAGACACTGACAACAGCTCGAAACTCTGTCATTGAAACGGAGGGGGTTTTGGTGGGGTTAGCACATCTCTGAATCGCTGAACAGTTTCGCGGTGGATGGTGAGACTCCATGAGGCCCTTGAACATATTTTGGGAGGGGACTAAAACACTCTGTTCTGCTACTGTAGCAAGGCCGTTCATGCGGCAGACAAATATCAAACTTTAAATTGCATTTTTTGTGTGCCAATCCTGCTTGTAAATTAAATCTGTCCACACTGCACTGGGTGCAAAAGATTCTATTTTAATAAACTTTTAACAACTCGTATGGTGGGGTGTCCATCAATCAATACCACACATGCCTTTTCCAACCAGGCATTACAACACAGTGACCCATGCAATTTCTATAGGTAAAATTAGACCATGATACAGAAAAAATGGCTGCATACAATTACGCTAGATTTTTCTTCAGAAAGTGTGCTTTTTAGTGATTTGCTGTAAACCTGTTCAGCTATTTTGGAAAAATTAAGGGTAAAAAAAAAAAAAAAGCAATTTCTAGTGAAGCAGGACTGGAATTCAAAAATAGAGAATTCTGATTGGCTGGTGCTGCGGACTGAGAGCAGTCCCACTGGACTGAGCTCCAATTGGCTGCCATCAACAGAAGGAGAAATGTTGCGGCCACCATTACAGTACTCGGGGACTGGGTCACACAGTCCTCCAAAAAAAAATTTAAATAGGAGAAAAAGGGTAGGGATACCCTAAACCCTTATCCCTTGTGGGGGGTCCTAGAGGCCAAGCGCCCTGTGGCTAACCCCATTGTCGTGCATGGGCAGTGTGTGGCGGGAGGTTGGCCACCCGCATAGGGTTGTCCTCCGCGCATGATCTCACATATTGCATCATTCTACGTTAAATGACATCTTTAGGGCATTACTGATGGCAACTCAAACATCATCCAAGCTACTGCTCCTTAAATTGGTCATAAACCAATAGATCATTGTAGGAAAAAAAGCAAGCATTAAAGGGCCCACAAAACATATACAGCATATAACTAAGTGAACATGGGTGCATGTACAAAATAGAAATAGTGTAGTACTCGAGACAAGTCTGATTCACTATGGTAAAAGTTATATGGTGCACAATTGAACTATCATTAAAGTTTTAAATGTAATCATTACTTCATTTAAGCAAGGTGGAGACTAGTGTGAGTTGCCAATGTACATTACACATAGATGGAGGCTTAAATCGAAGTCCTGTTGCCAAAATATGTGAGAAAAACTAAAGCTTATATGTTCGGCCCTTGTGATCTTCCCGCAAGATCGTGCATTTGCAATTAGGTTGATAACAGACTTTTCTTGTAATTCTGAACAAATTAAGATATTAAAGATGTTGATTAGCTTGGAAAATTTGATTATGAATTGTTCCATGAAATATATAAAGCAATAATATTTAACAGCTTGCAAGATGCTCGGGGGAGGAACAACACTCTAAGGAAGGATTGTGATTGGTTCATATGAATGTCTTTAATTAAAAAAATGAAGATTCCATCTTTTTTGCTTTATTTTCCTGTTGTATTTTTGTGAGAGTAGGCAGATCTGGCTTGCTCTCCTTTTCTGTTTCCCTACCAACTCAAGATGTCTTCATCAGATTCTGATGAGCAGCTAGGGGCTGCTGCACTAGTTCAGCCACCCAAGTAATCCTTGGTGTGGCAGTTCTTTGAAATTTGGCCAGGTGACAAGAAAGTTTCCTTCAAAGTACATCATCTATAAACTTTGCAAGAAGGAGATCAGCCGGTGGAGCAGAAATAAACAGTATAGTATGAGTACCACAGGCATGTCGAGGCACCTGAGATCTATGCACCTGCAAAGGCTTGCTCGGGCAGAGTTGGCTCGTGCTGCAGAGCTAGACACCTTTTCAGGGGCTTTCACATCATTTTCTACGGGAGATACTGTGCCTGCGCAGGTAATGAGTGCAGTAGCAGTCAATAACCCTGCTTACCTGAATAAAGCACCATTTTTCCTGCTTGTGTAAGCAGATCATTTTTCATCAGGGACCAGCAGACCTGCATAGGGGAAACTTGTCCAAGATCACAAATGCCCCCCATGCGGTACATTTTTTTTTTAAATTTTTCCTTTTTTTGTCTTTAAGGACCTTAAGTTGTTTTTGTCCTACCCTATTAAAAAAGTTTTAAAATAACAAAAATAATTAAAGATGTTAAACACTAAAAATTGTTAACAAAAACTACTCTTTTGAGAGCTACCCTATAGTTTCATGATCTATGTTTGTTATAAGTTTGTTTTTCCTTCTAAAAATCTTTTGCAAGACTCTCACGAGAGCCAGAAAAGCCCACCACAATCAGTGCCTCTTGTGAGCCTGAAGAAGCTTGTTAATGACTCTCGCTGGATCGTAGCACAATTTGAAAATCACCCAATAGAAAAGCTCCTCC
The DNA here is from genome assembly GCA_963921515.1 of Calotriton arnoldi. Classification (NCBI taxonomy): domain Eukaryota; kingdom Metazoa; phylum Chordata; class Amphibia; order Caudata; family Salamandridae; genus Calotriton; species Calotriton arnoldi. Next base: position 1,728,611 of record CAWUFW010001779.1, on the reverse strand, counting down.
TGTTTAACAAGTAACTGTGCACCATACAAACAGCAGTTGGTCACAACAACCTATTTTATAACTGCCAAAAATCTAAGAGTTACATTTATATTTTGCCAACCTCCCATTTTTCTCTCCCCATCTATCCCTATCTTGCTCCTGGAGCTTACTCATTCTGCTGAGCACTCCTCTTGTGACTGAGATCTCCATGCACAACCATGGTTCGCTTCTGGATTTTGGGACACAGCTTCATCCACTGGGCTAGAGAATATGCCATTAACTATGGTATTGACCAGAATCTTGGATTTCCAAACTTGGACATCACTTGGATTGGCCATAGAGTTATGAAGTGGCATCAATTGTTACCAATGGTTTAGAGCATTTGGAATCTGTGAGCACCCAGACCTGATGATAGTTCTCTGTGGTGGCAAGGACCTAGGCACAATCACAGAGGTTGTGCTTGAAATCCAAATGAAGGAGACCTTTTTACAATTGATGTCTTGCTTTTCTCACACTGCCTTAGTATATTCTAATACATGTCAAAGGTAAAAATGACAGTGGTCCAAATACTTTTGTCCTAATATTGACAAGTCTCAGAAGCATGTTAATTAAACTATTTCTGCATTTCTTTGTGACTATGGCATGGGCTCTATATTTCATAACAAAATCTGGTTTCATATGCCAGGTGTATAGGTGAGACGGAGTGCACTTCACTGCAGAAGCGAAACATGATCTTCCTTAATATTTATGTACTTTATTCACCGGCCCGCAGCCTTATCGTGACACCTTGGCTAGGACTAGTGGGAATAAGGTGCTTTTAGCCTAGGATGAGGGGCGAGACAGACTTGACAGGCCACTCGTCATTGCATAAGGTACTCTTTGAACCTGGTTCACTTCATAAGCCTTGTTAGAAACGGGGTAGCTTGGTGCGGAGCGGGTAGGCTAAACTCAGAACGATTGTGTAAAGCATCTGTGCAGCACACTCACAGGCGACACACCGGGCACACCACAAAAGAGACTCCACACCAGGTTGCATGGAAATAACTTGTGTATTATAAAAACAAATCAGAATGCAAACACAAGTACATATCTACCATGCCAGCCGGCACCGGGTAACAATTCACAGGGGGACTATTTACAAGGCAGGGCCAATCGGGCCGCTGCCAGATCCATCACAAGTCCAAGAATAAATGAGTCTATAAGCACTACATGTATCGCAGCCCGTACCTATTGGGTAAAAGAAATGAACTTAGCGTCATCACCGTATGCGGAACAGTAAATGTAAACTAACCAGTACCTACTGGTTAAATAATGAGGTCGGCAATGTTGTCGTCAGCATAAGCCACATCGGCTCCGGCCTGGCATAACCAGGTGAGCGTAAATCACTTTAGCATGAAACATTAGGCAGGAACATCTGCAGTAGTCATCCTTAGGGCATGGACAACACATTACATTAGGCATAGCCCTGGTAGGACAGGCATAGCACCTGTAAGCATAATCCCGTTAGCATAAATCACAGTCTACCTAAACATGTGAGCATGCAGCATCTCAGTGACATGAGAACAGTGGGCATGGAAACCCCTAGGCTTTGAAACACATTACGCATCTCATCAGCATGCGTCACATTGGGTATAAAGGCATTCGGCATCATCAAATACAATATGCCCCCATCAGCAGGGGAACCGTCAGGAAAAAGCGGTGCACATTATAACCATCCCCGAAGTCACAGTTTAGCTGGCGGCGCCACTGCGCCTGGGCTCTCCAATGAACGATGCCCACAATCGTTGCCGTGGCCTGCTACTGCGGTGCCGCTGAGTCAATAGTCCGACACTGGCCCTTCTGGGGCTCTTAAGCCAAATTACCCCCAACAGCGGCGCCGCTGTGCAGTTTCCAAAAACCCAGGCACTGGGGGCGGGCACTGGCAATGTGCCCCGACACCCCTCCCCCCCAACTACTGGAAGCCTGAGCCCCACTCACCGGCTGTCTGGGCTCCGTGCGGTTAGCTCCGGACACCGGAAGTCAGCATACGGGGTGCTTCAATGCGGCGGGGGCAGGCACCGACAATGTGCCTCGGGCCCCTCTCCGCCGTACTCTCCTGAAGGCCGCTGGCACTGCGGGGCTCTCTCCGGTCCTGGGAGTCCCACCTTCGCTGCTCCTCTCACCGGCGGCTTCACACGAGGCGGGGTAGGCTCCCGCCTCGTCCCAGACTCCTCCCCTAACTTCACCCGGGCCCCCTCCTGGGGCTCGGGACTTCGATAGGGAGCCCGCGAAGCTCCAGATGGCCTCCCAAGGCCCCGCCTACAACCAGACTTCGGCTTCCGGGTCGCCGCGGACAGTGCAGCGGCTCTCTTCTGCACAACCCAGGTTGCGGCGGTGATTCCTGGCAACTTCAAAGTGCGGGGTAGGCACCCGCTATATCTCCAAATCGACAACAGTGCGGTAATAACGCGGGGTGGGCTCCCGCTGTGTTTCTAGATATCCAGTTCCCCCAAGCAGCACTACCATGCGGCACAAGCGCGGGGTGGGCACCCGCTCCTCCTGGAAACGCGGGGCTCTCCCTGGCACACTGGAGCCCCGTGGGGAATGTGGGTTCTTCTCCTGGGGACACGACGACGGAGGCGCCCAACAGCAGGGGGGCTCCTGCTGGTTGGAGATGCAGGCTGGGGTGAATCCCACACACTGGGGTTCCCTCGTAGCGCTTTGGAAGCCCAACGCTGCAGGCGTCAGCTCCTCCTCACTAGCAGTCTGAATATAGCGCTCACGAGGCGCTAGGTCCCAGGCATGCAGTCAGGGTCCCACACAAGCCAGTAGCGCCCACGCTCCTCACCTCCTGGGAGTGCATGCAAACGAATGGTGGCGATCACGAGGCGCTAGGGCAGGAGAGCAGGCAGGCAATGCTGGGCAAGATCAGCAGGCAGTGGGCACTCATCAGTACAGGACAGCAGTTCCTAGGAACAGTCAACCCCCATAATGTGGCACTCCTCCTGGCATAGCAGTCTTCGCTCCAGTAAAGGGCTCTCACTGGCCCTGTGGACAGCAGAGGGGTACAGATGGGCACAGGGGCCAGCACGCAGGCCCTTGCGGCGGTACCTCCTGGCAGAGTGTCCCCTCTCAATCAAAGTCCATGCACAACCCAACACATGGAGTCTCAGCTCCTCTATATATATATACACCCCTCACCCCACCTACCAGAAAGGGCCAGAACCTTCTAGAAGGCTCTCTGGGTAAACCGGTCCCAACTGGTTTTGGGGGAGGTGTAGAGCACCCTGTCTGCCAGGCTTCCCTCCAAAAGCTGGGGGGTGTGTGAGACGGACACACCCCAGGGGGCGGAGTCAGCCTTGGTCACTTTGAGCACTAGACCGGTAACCCACCTCAGGCAGGCACAAGCGCACAGACAGGGTGACGGTTTAAAAGTGACATTTACACAATGGTCAAAATAAACCTGTGTACACCATTGCGCAGCATTTATTATTTTCCGTTTAACCACACCAAACATACATATTTATTGTGTCTCATTTCAAACCACCAATTCCATGTTAGGAAAAAACTAGGGGGAAGGCAAAAAGTTCCGGGATGACCCTGCAAGCAGGGCCAAGTCCAACAAGCCTAATGATACTGCACAATGCACCTTAAAAATTATCTCACCTTGGTCCCGACCAGTGCAAGCCAGTGGTAGAATTCCCTTTGTTCTTGCAATTAGTATTTCTAGACTCAGACGGGCACTTGTAGCCTGATGAAGAGTTCAGACTACTTTATCTGGTTTAGATAGTTTCTCCTAGCAGGCTGGATCCCACACACCTTTCATCGCGCTTTATGCCTGCGATCTGACATAGCATCTTATCCATTTACTGGACAGCTTGCCCAGATGCCAGGACTGACTCTCCGGTGACTCTAGCTATTAGGCTCAAATGTTACCTTAGGTGTACTGGCATCAATGGTGCTATGGTGCTACTTGTCAAATTTTCCTTCTTTTGGATATTTTTAAATTCACCAATTTCGTTAGATTTTTAAGATTATTTTAAAGCACATTCTGTTTTATGTTTCAACTTGAATGTTGTCAGTGGATCCCTTGGCAGAACTGTGATGTATCATGATTTTATATTGATGGGAAAAGACGTAATGACTAAGTACTTGTATGACTATTGAATTGGCAGATGTATGCCTTGAACTGATTAAACACAACGCAAATGACTGCTCTGCTTTAACTAATTTTTAATTGCTTTGCTTATTGTTATGGTTTTAAATAACTAGAAACAATTAAATCTATCCTTAATAACATCAAGGAATGCATCCAGTTCTATGTGTAACTGAGCATTTCATACTATAAACACAAAGGCTCTTGTCGGAGCCACCCTATTGCAACATTATGTGATTGATTCTTTCATGTTATAACTCCCCTTTTGTTTGTGTACTGACTCCTGTGAGAGTCTTGCAAAAGCCTGAGCACCCAAACACCTGCCTCCACCCCTCTATTTGTCCAACTTTCGCACTGTACACCTCTTTCTTGAGAAAGATTTTCTCTAACCCTCTACTTGGTTTTTTATTTATGATCCTGCGAGATAATAAAGTTTTTTTTAGGGTGGATTTTACACTTTTCTTCATTACAGTACATACATCTTATAGTCCCCACTAGAAGGGTGTGGGGAGAAAGTAGCCTCTCCACTGACACAGTTTCACTGTGTAACAGGAGTGCATAGTATGGTGTGAGGAGAGACTGGGCTCTTCACTGACATCTCTCACAGAGTAACTACTGTGTATAGTAGGGTGTGGAGAGTGACTGGCCTCTCCCCAAGGTGACCAATGTGGAGAGTAGAGTGTAAGGAGAGACTGGCCTCTCCGCTGACACCTTTCCTTAGGGTGACTTGTGTGCATAGTAGGGTGTGGGAGGACTGTCCTCTGTTTTGAGACTTCTCCCTAAGATGATAAGTGACCATAGTAGGGTGTGTGAAGGGACTGCCTTCTCCGCTGAGACTCCTCTCTTAGATGACTGGTCTGCAAAGCACGTGGAGAGGGACTGGCCTCTCCTCGGAGACCTGTCTCGGATGATCGGTGAGCATAGTACAGTTTATGGAGGGGCTGGCCTCCCTGCTGAGTCCCCTGTCTTGATTGTCTGATGCTTGTAGTAGAGTCTGGGTAGTGACTGGCTGCTATACTGACATCTGTGCTCATACTTCTCCTTACAGTGGCGGGTATGCATAGTAGGGTGTGGGGATAAACTGGCCTCTGCTGATTCCCCTGTCTTGGATGACAGGTGGGTATGGGTAGTAGGGTGTGTGGAGGAACTGGCCCCTATGGTGCGACCTCTCTCCTGGATGATGGGTGTGCATAGTAGGGAGTGAGAGGGGGGGGGGTTACTTGTCTGCTCGCAGCTCTCCCCAGGGTGACAGATATACAACTAGGGTGTGGGGAGGAAATTACCTCTATGCTGAGAAGTCTATCTTGGATGACAAGCATAAAGACAAGGGTAGGGAGAAAGACTGCTCTGTAAGCGCAGACCTATCCCCTGAGCAACACGTGTGTAGTAGACTGTGTCTAGAGACTGCTCTCTCTGCTACTGGTGATGAATGTGCATAGTAGGGTATACAAATGGAGTATCCTCTCTGTTGAGAACTGTCTTGGTTGATTGGTGTGGCTAGTTGAATGTGAGGACACACTCTCCTCTCCCTCAGACCTTACCCCATGGAGACAGGTATGTGTAGGTGGTTGTGCACAGGGACAGACCTCTCCTCTGAAACTTCTCTCCAGAGTAACAAGCATATATAGTAACTTGCAAAAGAACTTCCTTCTCCATCACATCTCCACCAGCTGATAGCAGTGCATAGTAAAGTATGATGATGTACTGGCCTTTGTGCCAAAACCTCTATTGTATGAGAGGTCTATATACTACAGAGTGCACAAGGACTGATCTCTCCACTGAGACCTCACTGTTGGATGACAAGTCACCATAGTTGGGTATTCAAATGTTTGGCCTCTCTATTAACAACTCTCTGTAGCATAAAAGATGTACATAGTACCTAAAAATATATATACATTCAGGAGCACTTCTGCACTCCCTGAAGATGGAACTGTCAGTTTTATTCAATATTACATAATATTCAAAACTATAACTACTGTTATGCAAACAAATCAGTAGTAACTTAAACATAAATTTATTACAAAAAAATAGTTTAACATTACAAAACTACAACAACTACATTATAAACTATATCAACTAAAACAAACAAATCAACCAACTTTACTAATTTATAATGTCATAATGTCTTCATCACATTATGATGAGTAGCATGGTGGAGTTACATCACCTCAGCATAGCAAAGCGTCTTTGGTATGGCAGTTTTTTTTGTTTTGAGGCCAGCTAGCAAAACAGTCTCAGCAAATTTTCTCATGCATACTGTTTTTGTTGTTGTTTTTTTTAAAGGAGTTCACAAAGGCTAGGTCGGACAGAGTTAGCTTGTGCTGCTGAACTGCAGAGCTCTTCATGTGCTTCCACATCTTTTCAACCTGGGTACACTGTGCCTGCTCAGGTAGTCAATGCTAAACAAGACAATAATCCTGCTTGTCATAAGGCTCTTTTTTTTTTTTTTTGCTGCTTATGTAAGCAGATATTTCCTCAGAGACACGTAGACCTGCACAGCCCAAGCTTGTGCAAGGTCATAAATGTCCCCCTACGCTATACAAACTATCACTTTTCCGATTAATATTTTTTTCCTCACTTTCCACAGTTATTTCCTGTTTTTTCAAAAGTGAACAAGACTTCTTTTTCTTCTCCATATATTTTCTCACATGATAGTTTTCTTGTCCGCAGCTTCTGTTTTCCATTTTGCTCCTATGAAAAGAAAATATACCCCAAAAATGTAAAAGTTACATAGTAGTCAATAAATAAGTCATTATTCACTATAGTCTTTAAACTTTTCTTCATCTTTCATCCACAATCGCATATTTATATTTAGTTTACCACTAACTTGTAATTCCTTTCTCCTGAAAAATTCCACACCCAGTACATTTTTTTTCACAATTAATTTAGAACATGCCATCAAACCTGTTTTCATAAAAGTTTATAAACAAACACATTCCTCTTGAGACACCTTTGTTAACCTTGACCATAATGTTTCACTCTAGAAATAGCAATATCACCACTCAAACAACTCTTAGGGCTAAATGATATGTACAGTGTGGTTCATAAATACACTAGGGATTGTATTAACACATTCCACATCCTTTGTTTTATAGTTTGAGAAACACTGCTTCCTTTACTTACTACTACATACAGTTTGAACACTTAATTTTTCTGATATCTCTCTACTAATCAAGAACTATATTGCGAAATCTACACCTCTTAAACAGCTTTTCACTTAGTAAACCTTATTGTGGAGGATAAGTTTACCAACATTAGTTCACTTACTGACTCTTCTGAACAAACTTCACAAACTATACTATTAAATACTTGAACTTGGACCTCTTAAATGCAGCTAAAACACCAGTCTCTTTCAGTTCCAAATTAAGTCACATCTGCTGAGCACAACTCTGAGATTTCCGTCTCCTCCAAAGCACCAAGGACAATCTGAGCTCTCTCTGGCTCTGCAGCTAATCTCATGACAGCATTTCTTCAAGTATGTTATAAGAACGTTAGCTATTGGTTCACCTTGGCCCTTTTGAGAAAAAAAAAATTCTTCTTGTTCTCCCCATGTGATCTTGCGTGACTCTCGCGGGATAGTAAAACACCTAGTCGCAGGCAGAGTATTTTTTCCATGCGGGTCACGCGGGATCGAATGAGCCTCATGCAGCAAGCTTCACTCCCTGAAGCTTGCATTCTACTCTCTCAGGACTCGCGAGATCGCAACACAATTCTAGGTGTATAGCAGTTTATAGAGGGACTGGCCTCTCTACTGAGAACCCTCTCTTGGATGATGGGTGTTCACACTAGGGTGTAAGGGAACAACTGCTCTCTCCTTCCAGGCCTCTCTCTCTCAAATGATTAATGTGCATAATAGGATCTGAGGAGTAACAACCCTCTCATTTCAGGCCTCTCTCAGGAGTTGGATGTGTCTGGTAGTGAGTGGGGAGGGACGGGCCTCTCCTATCAGACCTCTCCCCCAGATGACAGGTGTGCGTAGTAGGGTGTAGGGAGGGACTTGTTTCTCCTTTCAGATCTCTCAGACTATGGGTGTGTGTAGTAGGGTGTGTGGAGGGACTGGCCTCTCTGGTGAAATCTCTCTCTGTAATGATGGGTGTGTGTAGTAGAGTGTGGAGAGGGACTGGCCTCTCCTTTCATACCTCTCTCTCTCAGATAACTGGTTTGCGTAGCAGGGTGTGTGGAGGGACTGGCCTCTCTGCTGAGACATTTCTCTGTAATGATAGGTGTGCTTAGTAGGGTGTGGGGAAAGACTGGGCTCTCCTTTCAGACCTCTCTCTCAGATGACATGTGCATAGTAGGGTGTGGGGAGAGACTGCCCTCTCCTTTCAGACCTGTCTCTCAGATGACGGGCCTGCGTAGTAGGATGTGTGGAGGGACGAGCCTCTCTCTGTAATGGTAGGTGTCTGTAGTAGGGTTTGATGAGGGACTGGGCTCTCCTTTCAGACCCGTCTCTCAGATGACGGGCCTGCATAGGAGGATGTGTGGAGGGACGGGCCTCTCTCTGTAATGGTAGGTGTGTATAGTAGGGTTTGAGGAGGGACTGGGCTCTCCTTTTAGACCTCTCAGATGGCTTGTGTGTGGAGGGATTGACCTTTCTGGTGAGACCACTCTCTTTAATTATGGGTGTGCATACTAGGGTGTGGAGAGTGACTGGCCTCTCCTTTCAGACCTGTCTCTCAGATGACGGATGTGTGTAGTAGGGTGTGGGGAGGGTCTGCCCTCTCTTTTCAGACCAGTCTCTCAGATGGCGGGTGTGGGCAGTAGGCTGTTGGGCGGGACTGGCCTCTCCTTTCAGACCTCTCTCTCAGATGATGACTGAGCGTAGAATAGTGTGAGGAGAGACTGCCTTCTCCTTTCAGACCTGTCTTTCTAATGATGGGTGCGAGCAGTAGGGTTTGGGAGGGACTGGGCTCTCCTTTCAGACCTCTATCTCAGATGAGGGGTGTGCGTAGTAGGGTGTGTGGAGAAGCCTTAACTCTACTCACAACTCTTCACAAACCAATGAGCATAAATAGTAGACTCTGATAAACACCATCTCCAGTAAAACACCTTCCTACAGTAACAAGTGTGCATAGCAGAATGTATTCAAACATACTCCTTCCTACTTTTCAAGCTCCTGCAAGTCTTGTGAGATTGTAACATTAAAAAAAAAGAAATAGTCCTTCTACTCATCACAGTACTTATCTGTTACACACTTCTCAAAAATAAGGACCACAATATGCATTCCGTCTAGTAGAGTGTATTGAGAACTCATCTTCTCCTTTTTAGTATTCACGACCCTGCGAGAGTCCGGCGAGATCATGAAAATCAGTTAAATACAATATACATTTATTTTCTTCACGGTAGTTGTCCCTTAGACACCTCCTCTTTCAATCTAGGGGGACAGCATGCCTTTCTGCTGCCCCCTTATACATTTTGTTTACTTCATTTCCACAACACCTCCCATTTTTCACAGTAAATGGCGTCCATTTCATTTCTAAAATTCCAACAGCCTGCCAATCAGAGTGCTCGCAGGACTCTCATTCAAGAGCGTGAAGGCTCACGGGGATAAATGGGCCTCTCAACCAATCACAGGCCTCCATTTTGTTTTTATTCTCGCTCTCATGGGAGGCGCCTCAATATCTCAAAAACTACTGAATGGATTTACACCAAATCACAAAAACCACAATCTGCAGACCAAGATCTTGCTTCCTGCTGAATTTGCGGCAATTCTGTTCAGCAGTTTTTGCTGTATCCATGTTTAAAGAAGTCTATGGAAAATGCATAGGAATTTTGTGTTTTGGTGCCCCTTGTTTTTTTTCGACCCCCACTGGACATATCACCCTCAAACTTTCCAAGAAGGAGCAGAGGTGGATGAACTATTTTTGTTGTTGTAAGGTTTTGTGAAGATTTGTCAAACTGGGCCAAAGTTATTAGCAAACCAAAAAAATGCTCTGTCTATGGAAAAGCTGACCTAACTATAACTACCTAGTGGCAACCGCCACTAGGTAATGTGTATTTATATATCTATATATATCTATATCGCAGATCCTCGCTGCATGCACCTCCGTGCTGGAAAGAAATGAGCACGGACCCCAAATTGAGTGCCTTTGTATTTATTCAGTGAGTATTATGGCGGAGTATTTTCCGCCATAATGCGTTTCGGCGTATACCGGCCTTGGTTTTATATATATATATATATATATATATATATATATATTCTCTCTCCCTCTCTTTCTTTTAGATGGTATTTTACCAATCCAAAGCTGTAATATTGTGCCTGGAGTGGTAAAAGGCTTTTGTCATTTTACAGCTCGGCATGGATTTCACTTTGCTAATCCTATGCTTATAGATTTTTCTGTATGACTGGCAAAAGGCTTTGTCCCTTTCTAGCTCGTCGTGGATGGCACTGTGCTAATCCTGTGCTTCAAAACTTTGCTAGAAAACCAGACATTTGAGGTGAGCATATTCAGTGTCGCTGGTGTTGCAGGCTGCTCTATATAGGAGCTGCTCTCCACCTAAAATTTGAAACTACCCAGAGTTATCTGCTTCATATATATAATGTGTGTATATATATATTTTTTATTATTGTTTTTATTGGTTTCATTATAGAACAATATGCATACAACTTAAGTCATAATGACATCCTGGGCAAGCATATCAGTACGATTATCATAGCAGTACAAAAATGACATTAATTCTCAAAAGCATGAACCAGGCATTTAGGGAATTCCGTTTGTACAATAACATAGTTACTTAAAAAAGCTTCACATGTAATCATATCGTTACACTCCGCTGACCGGTATTCTGTGCTAGGTCTGATTTGTACACAATAGTCTAGGTGATGTGACTCGACCTATAGCCTTGTGTCCTTCGGTTATCTGTGTGCTTGCCTCCTGTGACGATACGACCGAAGCAGCGGCCTGTGGATCCGAAATTGTGCCATCAGGTTTACTTAAAAGGTATGTTTGATAAGGTCCCCAACAATTCCAGGGACGGCTTCTGGGAGGGAGTAACTCACTGTATATATCAGCCTGTGTGTTACAGTACAGCATGTTTGTGTGCCACTCTGTAATGCGTGGTAGTGGGCCCCCCATCCAGCGCAGCGAAACCCGGCGCTTAGCCAGTAAGAGTCCGATGGCCAGCAACGGGCGCACTGCCTTGTCCACTGAGCGATCCCACCCTAGGAGGGCCATCATAGGATCTGGTTCCAAGTCTGCGCTAATAAAAGTTCCCTGTTCCCGGAACACCTTACCCCAATAATCATAAATCCCCAGGCATTGCCAAGCTAGATGCCAGAATCCCGCGTCTTCCACACCACATCTGTGGCAGCGGGAGTTTTACGCTATTCCACACCGAAACTGACGCTCCGGGGTGCAGTAGACCCTGTGCACGAACCTGAAGTGAATCAGTCTGTCTCCTGTTGAGAGAAACCGACCGGGTGCGGGAACAGCAGTACTGCCATTCTTTATCACTTAGGGGAGCACCTAAATCTCGTTGCCAATCTAACCTGACCTTCAGAACTTCTGATCTATGAGTGTCCTGTAAACTCACATAGAATTTAGTGATCAACTTAAGAGGTTCCTCAACCTTGATAAGAGTGGTAAGCGTCCCCATGGCTTGTGGTTTCAATAGTTCTTCGCCAATAAGGGCACGCCAAGTGTGTCTGGCTCTGAAGAAGTGGAACAATGCTGTGCCCACCGGTTCCATTCCGGGTGCTGTAAAACCTCCCAGGTTGCTAATGTGCCATCCTTAAAGAAATCTCCCATCGTAGTGATGCCTATGGATGTAGTGCCTGCCTCGCCCCCACATCTTGACCCAGTGGATACCACAAACACCACTGTAGTGGCATTTACGGAGAATACAAGAAGGCGCCTGCCTGCATATGTAAGAGCGTTTGACAGGCGTTTGCAGTAACAGCCAAGGAATCGAAGACTAGCAGTCGTCTGGAGGCTGGGTGAGCGAGGCTCTGCTGCACTTCTTTCCAAATACAGGAAGGGGATATCTTGTGGGCCATGTATCCAGTAGTGAGCGAATATGCTTTTTGCGGCTTTATAGTATTTTTCGAAATCAGGGGCTCCCAGCCCACCCAACTCGTAGGGCAAGGTCAGTGAATCCCACTGTATGCAAGGTTGTTTACCCGCCCATGTGAGCCGTATTAACTGTGTACGCCAGAGTTTGAACAGATGTTTTGGCAATAGAATAGGTATGTTTTGGAATAAAAAGAGGAATCGTGGTAAAACCACCATTTTCATTATAGATATCCTCCCCATTAATGAGAGTGGAAGCCTGACCCACCTGTCTATATTATCCGTTAGTCGCTGTGTGGCCTTACCATAATTTTCCCGCATCACTATTGCAGGGTCTGTGTGAAATTGAATGCCCAAGTACCGAACCGCTTCGGTGGTCCAGCGCAGAGGTAACTCCATAGTCGGCTCCGTGGTATTGGGAGTGAGGGGGAATATGATGGACTTATCCCAGCTTATTCGCAGCCCTGAATGACCACCAAACTGGACCACCTCTCGTAGTATTGGAGACAAGTTTACTTCTGGGTTGTGTATGTACAGCAGAGTGTCATCCGCGTAGGCAGAAATGTTTAGTGTATACTCAGGAAACCTTAGTCCTCTTTGTGCATGATACTCTCGGATAGCACAGGCCAATGGCTCCGCGACCACCGCGTACAATAGTGGGGGCAGCCCTGGCGTGTACCCCATGTAATGTTGAAGGGTAGGGAAACTTCATCCCCGATACTCACTCTGGCAGTGGGAGATGTATATAATACTGACACTAAGCGAAGGAAGATATCCCCAACCCCTATCCTAGATAATACCGCGAACATGAAGCCCCACTCAACAGAATCAAAAGCCTTCTCGGCATAGAGAAAGACCGCTGCTGCCTTGACTTCTGGGTTCAATCTCTGAACTGTACCGAAGAGAGTTCTCAGATTGTGAGACAGGTTACGGCTAGGCACGAATCCTGCCTGTTCTGGTCGAATAATACCGGGCAGTAAGAGAGCCAATCTATTGGCCAGGATTTTAGCATAAACCTTGGCGTCTACATTAAGTAGGGATAAAGGCCTGTATGAGACGCATCTACTGGGTGATTTACCCGGTTTTAACAGAGTGACAATGACTGCTTCACGCATGGAGGGTGGCATTGATCCAGATTCGGCCATCTCCTCATAGAATGTTTTGAGATGAGGAATTAATAGGTCTTGAAATTCTTTGTAGAAGGCTACCGTGAGGCCATCCGCCCCCGGGGCCTTTCCAGCTGCCATACCACTCAGTGCTTCCCGTATCTCATCGGATGTTAAAGGTGCCATCAGGTGTTCCCTATGCTCTGTCACCAGCCACGGCATCTTGATATATGAAAGGTATTCCTCTAGAGCTTCATTATCTGTCGGAATTTGCGAGGTGTACAGTTGTTGATAATAAGTGCGGAAATGAGCAGCCATTTCCTCTGGGGTATTTAGGGGGTTCCCACTCTCGTCTACCATGCCTGCCATGTTGTCTAGTTCCCTCTTGGGCCTCAATAGTCCTGCCAGAGTGGCGCCTGGCCTTTCCCTTTCCCCATAACAGCGTGCTGTTGCATATTTTCCCATATGCTTGATTTCATCGTTGGCTGTGTCGAGGAACTCTATCAGTTTCTGTGTAAGGTCTGCCGTGGCTTGAGCCGATCCCGCCCCGCTCAGGTTATTTTCTAACTGTCCAATTTCCCGTTCTAGTGTCTCTAATCTGTTTCTAATAGAGCGCAGCACGCCCGCATGTGTGGACATCACCACCCCTCTGATAAATACCTTGAACGTTTCCCACACAGTGGCGAATGATTGCACCGATCCTATGTTTTCAATAAAAACGTTTTCTATCGCTGTAACTAATTCCGCTTTGAATACAGTGTCCAACAGTGAATAAGGTGGGAAGCGCCATGTGAATGAGGGAATTCGTGGCGCCCTGTATCGCAAAGCTAGCTGGACGGGGGAGTGGTCAGAATATGTTCGCGGAAGGTGTGTACATGTTGTGACCCTGGAAATGTGTGTGTATGTATATATATGTGTATTTTTTATTTAGAGGTGAAACCCCCAAACCTATTTTTCAAAAATATATGTATTTTTTTCTCTCTTCTCTACCCTTTTATATTTGTCCTTTACGCTTACCCATCCCTAAACCATAAACACCCTTAAAATCTTACTACCCCATACCTTTTCCCATTCCTGAATCATAAAACCCACTACCTCCCTGTACCCATACCCATTTTTTGACTCCAAAAAGCCTTTAATACTATTACAACTCTGCACCCATCCCTGAACCCTGTAAAACCTTTAATTGCGCATTCCGGTTTACATCCCTGGTTCCTAAATGCCTTTATTGACCCATACCTTCACCCACCCCTAAAACCTAAAAAATTTGTAAAACCCTTACTATCCCGTAACCTTACTTGTTCCTAAACCCCCTTCTTAAACTATACCTTTATACATCGCTGAGCCCAAACAAGTCCTTAAAAAACGTTTTACCTTGTATCCCTACCCATCCCTGAACCTTAAAACCCCCGTAAAAGCCTTACCATATCATACGTTTTGTATAAGCTTGTAACTTCAGAATTCTGTTCCTCCTTGCAGTTCAACTCCACATACTTGATTTGCACAAACACAAGCTTAGGTCACCAAAGATAATACAATGCAGTGAAAGTACAGAACAAGAATATGTTGACTATCCGAAGGTAGCCAAAATCTGTGTGAACATTCATCATGTCTTTTAATAGAAACATATTCATTTTTTTGATTTCTGCGAAACAGCTAGGATTAAAGCAAAATACATTCTTGGGTGTCGGTTATTTCTCTGAGGAGTCATTCCCTTTCCTTACCCTGTTTGTGTCCGTCTGTACCACAACTGGCGCTCATGTAAAGCGCTCTGATACCTTCGGGTCGAGTTTGTGCTATATAAAACTCCAATTAAATTTTTTTTTTTTTTATTACTTTTATGGTGCTCAGCCAACAACCCCATGTACTCCAGTCATTTTTCTCCATTCTATCTTTTGGTCATTGCTGCATATCTTCTGTAAATGGAAAAGGGCTGCATTGCTCAGTACTGCTAAAGGTTGTATGACAGACCAACGTATGCCTAAACAGCGCGGTCTCAACCACATCCGCGTCTTTACCATAGATGCCTTTACAGCGAATTTTGTTGTAAAGGCATGATTGGTAAAGGCATATGCATGGTAAAGATCATACCCCAGCCCCCTCGCCCTGAGCCCCAAAACTCGGCCCTCAGTCCTGCAAACCACCCTGCCCCAGCCCTAAAAACGACCCCAACCCAAGCCCTAAAACATGGCCCTAATAACTACCCTGACTCCAGCCCATCCACCCTGAGCCCTAAAACCAGCCCCCAGCCCTAAAAACTGCCCCTTACCTCTGCCCTGAAACCTAAATAAAACTAAAAATCTACTCCCCAAACTGCTGTTCCTTCGAATGTCATCCGTAGGAAGTCTCCACCAACCCCCGCCCACTCTCACCAATGCTAGACCGCTGACTGCCTTTACCGCGCATTTGCGCTGTTAAGGTATATACGTGGTTAAGGCAAGTGTTGTTCCGCTTGCGTTGTACCTGCACATGTGCTTTAGCCTGTATTGTTAATGCCGTTAAAATATATAATCCTGACTGTTCTCCTGGGCACTACTTGCCACCAGTTCCACCTCTGAACTTGCAACTCTACCACTGAGGTAGGGAGTTTACTTACTGAGACATAAGGATCAGAATGAGAAAGGTAGTGCCTTAATTCAAGAGCTAGCCCTGCGGTTAAAAGGGTCTTCCAGGACATAGTAGCAGGCTTTGACCCTTTCTTATGCTGGCAGAACTATGCTCACTACTCTGCAATTTCCAAATGGCCATCCTCCTCAAACTCAGCACCAGATGGAACATAAGTGATATTATCACAGGATGTCTTGACCATGACTTGTACAACATTATTCTGCATATGAAAGACTTTGATATGGTTGCTCTAACTTTAGACTAAACTGGCAAGCCCTGATCAATTCAGTACTAGTCAATCAAATAAATTAACCAGTTGAAACCTAAACTGAAGACTAAAGTCTGAGACACAAGGGGCCCAGTGTCCTGGTTTCACCCCCATTAAACAGTTCCCTAACACAAACAGGAGGGTCATAAACCTTCAGGGTTTGTGGAGCCATGATCAGGTGGCCTTCTTTAGCTGCCCCGTATAGTCGCACGGCCACAGTGGCAGCCTGAACCTGCCGGCAGCATGGTATCGGTGAAGGTTCTGACTCTGTTCCTAGGGTCTGGCCCGAAGCTGTTTCTATATGATTGGATGCTCCATCCCTACCCACTACTGCAGCTCTCAAAGGAGGAGTGGAAGATGGCTGTGCAGTGCCCCTGTAAGCAGAGAGGTGGAGGTATGAAAGAAAATCCTCTTCCTAACCATATGGTCTTGTTTGTTCCTTCCAGCAACTTAGGATCCAGCAAGGTGGTCTACTGCGGAGGGAGTAGCCTGGAGTGAGAGAAGGAGAGAGTGCCCATATCCTGCTTTGTTTGCCCTGGAAAACCTCTTCGTCCACAGTAAAGAGAACTGGTGGACTAATCCGATGGACACTATTATGAGTGTTTGTATCTTGACGAATAAAGCATTGACCCTTATTTACAAGTATGTCACCAGACACGGCATCTCACAGGGTTACACAGAGGCTAAGCATAATTGAAACGGCCTCCATTTTTGCCCGGGGCATGCGGGCTGGATTGTGGAGTCGAAAGTGGCTAGAGTGATGTATAAGCCTGCTTCAAAGATGCCAGATTTGCAGTCCTACTAGATAACTTTACTCCCCATTATCTGAGACTCCATTGAAATGATGACTGATGGCTTTGAGAGTCCTGGTGGTCACTTCCCTCTTGTTCTTCCACATCCCCAAGAGACGGAGAAAAGCTGAGAGGGGGTGCTATTGGCGAAAGCGAGTAGGAGTAAAGGTGGCATCCCCTCCCCTGTGCAAAAACCCTGGTGAAAAGGAACAAAATGCTGGAGACCCGGGGTGGGGGAGACGGGGGGGGGCGCTAAAGAGACGAAGAAGAGAGATGAGAGTCTGCACACAAGGGCAAGAGCTAGGGCAAAATGTCGACATGAGGAACTGAGGGTACTGAATGTGCCTCGGGGAGAGTGGGAGACAAGATTAATTGGGAGCAGGAAGAGGTGAAATGAAACACCAGCATAGGATCCAGAAAGAGGGAATATAAGCAAATGACAGTGGGGAGGATGAAACTGTGCACCACCACCCACTAGAGACTGTGGAAGGGAGGGTCAGGACGTGGAAGAATTTGCCAGGTCACTGCCCTCAAAAAGTAGGATTGAAAAAGAGAGACGGAGAACGGCATCTGTGGGCAGGAAAGTTAGGGCAGGGACAGCAATGGTCCCACCGCTGGAGTCTATAATGAAATCAAGCAGCAACAAGCATTTGCAATGCAATAGGTCTCGCATTCACGCGAGTTTGAGCTATTGGCATTGTAAATGACAATGCCTTTTATTTATGTTTTGGGTTTTAAAACATAAAAGGCATTGTCATTTACAATACTAATAGCTTAAACTCTCACAAATGCGAGACCTATTGCATTGCAATAAAGGGCCTTCTCAACCCCTTGTTAGATTGTAAATATCAGAGGAAGAGACCGGCCTGCGACGTCTTCAAAGTAGTGATAAATAGTGCAGTGAAGAAGATGTGTAAGTGTTGTAAATTACACAGACACAAAGTGTGAAGTGAGAGTTACATATGATCCGAGCTATAAACACTAACAAAGTGCACCAACACCTTTCGCTCTGTGATTACACTGTTGAGGCTCAGGAGGAAGAGCGGGGGGTCTATTTCCTGCCCTCTCCGTGATTCGAGTGTGCAGTGTGGCACTGCGTAATGTCATTGCTATCTTTGGCCTAATAAAAAAATACTCCAGCTGTAGTAGGGCCCTGGCTTCACTTCCTGGTGCAGGGTGGGCTGTGCTTTATGGCAGGCATGGAGGAAGGGAGGGATGGTCTGAGCTGCAGCTCTGGCCTCGTACAATTCCCCTGCTATTACTAGTGAGCGAGAGGTGCTGAGGTGGTGGTATTGGTATTGGTGGTATTGGTGGTGGCGGTATTGGTGGTGGCGGTGGTACTGGTATTGGTGGTGGCGGTATTGGTATTGGTGGTGGTGGTACTGGTATTGGTGGTACTGGTATTGGTGGTGGTATTGGTGATGATATTGATACTGGTGGTGGTGGTATTGGTGGTGGTGGTGGTATTGGCGGTGGTGGTATTAGTGGTGGTGGTGGTATTGTTGTTGGTGGCATTGGTGGTGGTATTGGTGGTGGTGGTGGTATTGGTGGTGGTGGTATTGGTGGTAGTGGTGTTGGTGGTGGAGGTGGTAGTGGTGGTGGTATTGGTAGTGGTATTGGTGGTGGTATTGGTGGTGGTATTGGTGTTGGTGGTGGTATTGGTGGTGGTATTGGTGGTGGTGGTATTGGTGGCGGTGGTATTGGGGGTGGTATTGGTGGTAGTGGTATTGGTGGTGGAGGTGGTATTGGTGGTGAAATTGGTATTGGTGGTGGTGGTATTGGTGATGGTGGTGGTATTGGTGGTGGTGTTTGTGGTGGTGTTGGTATTGGTGGTGGTGGTATTGGTGGTGGTATTGGTGAGGTTGATGGTGGTGGTGGTATTGGTGGTGATGGTGGTATTGGTGGTGGTATCGGTGGTGGTATTGGTGCAGGTGGTGGTATTGATGGTGGTGGTATTGGTGGTGTTGTTAATAAAACAGGCTTTTGGAAACAACCTGTCAGGTGGCTTTAGTACAGATGACATGTAACACAGATGTGCTGTTGTCAGCTTTAGCCCATTAGCACAGGATTATGTGCTACCTGGAATTCACATGACTTAATTTGCTAATCATTTCTAAATCCATTTTACTTGGGGGCTTGAAACAGACACAAGATAATGCCGGGTTAAAGTGATTGAAAGCAGGAGCCCGTGTTACGGGGGCGGCAGAGCTGCTTAAAAAAACACAAGCGGTTTCAGCTGAAGCAGCGCATGTCCGGTCTGCAGTAAGAGAAGCTCAATAAAGTAAATAGTGCTTACAGACTAAATAACAGGTCCCGTGTAACAACTGAAGTAAAAGGGCCAGTCACCATGGGAGGGTACAAATGAAGACAAGGCCGTACTAAGGAGGGACTAACAAGCCTATTAACGAATCCGAAGGCAGCATTTACGAAAGACAATGACACAAGTCAATGAAAAATATGGGAGGAGAGTGGGCGCGGCTTCTCTCCCATACTCTACTACAGCAGTCACGCAGAGCGAGCAGCGCTTGCGCGCTACCGCTAGGCTTGACCTAAAAAGCAGCAGCTTAGTTAGACAAAGCTGAGAGAGAGAACACAAGCGCCTTCTCGCTAGGAAGGAGGCCTTATGGCAAAACACCGAGAACACAGTGTAGCAGGGAGATACAAGGAAGGCACTGGGACTGTCTGGCAAGAACCTCCTAGCTTATTTACAAAAGTGGTGCAGTAGTTGTTATTAGAATCTGGGGAGAAGGTAGTGGCGTCACTAGATCAGGGTAGAAAGAATGACACAGAGGAGGGCTAGCTGTCGTACAGAGGGATGGATCACATTGAAGTCATGGATTGCACCCCACAGGGAGAACCCTCTGAAGGGGGTGCAGTGATAGAATGGACAACAATATGAACAGAGAGATAAGGACATTGGTGGATTAGAGAACACATCTGAGCATACACTTTCAAGAGCCAGGAAGGATGACTACTGTCACCGGTGAAGAGGAAATGAGATACGCATGGAGAAAAGCTCATGATAGACAAGGATGACGTTTGTGACTTAATGGTCCCTTTTTCCATAGCATTCTGTCTGCCATTGTTTTGATGTATGCAGAGTTATGGTGCTGGGCACTCGATTTGGATTAGATAGGAGGGGTGGTCGAGCAGTGTGTCAGTGTAGGCCTCAATTAATAAAGATTGTACTTTTTCACTCTCTTGGAGTAGCAAGGAGGTCACTTCAGTGCCATGGAAAAGCAGAAGCAGCAGGTCACACGAGTACTTTAGACAAAGGAGGGGATGGGATGGAGGAGAGGTGGAACGGGTAGGAGAATGAGGGTAGAAAACATGGAGATACTGGGAGGCGGGGGACATAATTCATAGCACAATTTCAAGAAATGTGGTGAGACATGCTGGCAAAGTGGTGGCTCACAAGAAGGAAACAGACAAGTGGGCGTGTGCAGACAGCAAAAGGACTGCAGAGATACCCCGGATAATGGGTGCGGTAAGGATGGAGACAGAAAAGGGGAGGAGGTGGCGAAAGAGACAGCTGAAACATGTAAAACCACAGGTTGCCATATAGGGGGTAACGAAAACTGAGGTCTCACCTTGTGCAGTCCACACAAAAACACAGATATTCAAGAGAGTATGTTGACACATTTAAAAGAAAGTGAGGGACAAGAAAGGTTCTAGAGAGGAGGAAAGGGAGTTGGCACGCAGACCCATGATACTCCCAAACAAATAAATGAGGATCTTGGCATTCGTCATGTATACCAGCATGTACTGTGGGAAATTCTCAGACAGAAGTGATTGTTTAAATACAGAAACAATGTGCTGCTTTCTTTGTCTTTTTTATTTTTTTGCCATGTCTTTAATACAAAAGATTTATGAAAAAATACAGAGAATTGAAGAGTAAATTCCACAGCTTAGATTTGCATACTTTACATCCTAAGCATATACATATCTGACCCAACAAGTTATCTATGGTATTCTTTCCAATATTCTTTCCTATATTTCTGTATGCTTGGATTTCCACTGAAGCAAATCGAATGTGAATTTATTACATTAAGTGTGTTTTAGACACATATATTTATGTATTTCCAATTCAACCAAGAAATGTTCTCTCCAAACTTTCCGCATGAACCGCTGTTTGTTACAGTGGCAGCAGAATGATCCAGCTGAGTAAGCAAGGACACATTCCCTTCATTGGTATGTGGAAGAATATATTCCCTGACATGTGTGTGTATTTAGTTACAGTGGTACGAGCTGTCTATGTCTGTGCTTCTGGCCTGAAGCCTGATTGGAAATCGTCTTGTGAAAGCCTAGATGGAATGCATTCCGATTGCAATGTGATTGTAAATGTCTCCTACATTTGAGTGTTGCGTGGAATCTAGGAAATAGTTATGTAGCATGTAGAGATCGCTAGATCAAACAATCATTGGTAAATGCATTAGGTTTCGCCTATGTGATTAATAATACTTTTTGTTGTTGTAAGTTTTGTCTTGGTGAGCAGTTGTGCAATATAAGCCTTCTTGCGGGGGGGGCATGTTTGTGTGTATGTATGTGCTCGAGTGATCCGAGGAAAGGGCAGCCTGTATCAAGAGGAAGTCAAGCTAGTAAATTAGAAATGTAGTAATACGGGCATTGTGACGCCAAGGCTGTAGGTTTTTAAAAATATGAGGAAAGGTTGGTGAGTGCATGGGCACAGAGAAAGCGCTGAGTCAGAAATTAGGAAAGACCTTTCAGAGACAAGGGGAGGCTGCAGCACAGAAATGAAAGGGCACTCATT
The DNA here is from genome assembly GCA_963921515.1 of Calotriton arnoldi. Lineage (NCBI taxonomy): Eukaryota > Metazoa > Chordata > Amphibia > Caudata > Salamandridae > Calotriton > Calotriton arnoldi. The sequence goes on along the minus strand of CAWUFW010001779.1, from coordinate 1,706,945 downwards.
GTCAATGTAAAGAGGAGGCTGGGGACTGAAATAAGAACAGGGCCAGTCAGTGCCAGCGTGAGAGGAGACCGCAGGAGTGAAATAAGAACAGGGCCAGTGTGAGAAGAGACTGCGGGTCAGAAATGAGAGAGGACCAGGCAGTGCCAGCGTGAGAGGAGACCGCAGGACTGAAATAAGAACAGGGCCAGTCAGTGCCAGCGTGAGAGGAGACCGCAGGACTGAAATAAGAACAGGGCCAGTCAGTGCCAGCGTGAGAGGAGACCGCAGGACTGAAATAAGAACAGGGCCAGTGTGAGAAGAGACTGCGGGTCAGAAATGAGAGAGGACCAGGCAGTGCCAGCGTGAAAAGAGACTGCGGGTCAGAAATGAGAGAGGGCCATTACACAGCAGCATGTGGGCAACAGTGTGCACTACCTTACCTAGAAACAAGCAGTGTGCATTTACAATCAGCAGAAAGCACTGTGATCTCCAATAATCAAGGCTGTCACTCCACCAGCACCGGAACAAATGCCTTTCAAACATGGATATCAAGCTTAGGGGAGGGGATGTGCCATAATGGCCAGAGCTGGCGACTTTCGAACTGGGGAACCAGGTTCGAGTCTCAGGTCAACAGCCTGTGACCCTGGGTAAACGTCTTAATCTCCCCAGGCCTACCAAGAAATGAATGTGTTCTTGTGTAATGTAACTGATGCTCATGTATAGCACTCAAATACCTTCACGTAGAGTTTGTGCCCTATAAATCTGCACCCCCCCAAAAAATGGGGGTCCCCTGAAGAATTGGGTGGCCCCTGAAAAGTTGCTCCCTGCACTACAGTGGCCTGCGTTACGCCCCTGCCCAAAGTGTTCCATTTGTTGTTACACATTCTGCGATTGGCCTAGGTTTTAGTGCGGTGCCATTGTGCGCTTGTGCATAGTTGTCCCATTTTGTGTATCATTCATTGCCCATAGCCCATTATTGAATGTAGTAACTTTAAGTACCTGTGTCACACACATTGCAGTTGACACGGCGGTGCATGGGGCTGCCGCCACCATGGGCCTCCTCGGTGGTCCTAAGCTGCAGTAATAAAGTGGTACACCCCGCCCATGTAACACAGGCCGGGTGCAAGGAGAAGGTGCGTTGGGGAGCAGAGAAGGGGGTGTGCGCTGCCAGCTGCAGATTGTCTGTGGGTGTGGAGCAGACATGGGGACTTGGCGCTGATAGGCAGGGTGGCTCCGGCCACCCGTCTCTCGAACCCAAGGAAAGCACGTATCTCCTGCAGAGATAATCAAACTGCCTCCATAGATACGGCTCCTATCACACCACGAACACGCCCTGCTTGGACTCGTACTCACTCGCCATACTTTGCTGCTGCTGCACTTCCTGCATGCATGTCCATGCAGCAGTGCGTAGGAGTATGCCATTGGCCCTGCTACAAACACCCAGTTACACCACTGACACAAGAGGCACGTAGTGTGTGAGTACCTCACATGAGGAGTCCCACTGCTAGGACACGAGGCATGGTGGATCGGTATAAACGAAGTCCTTCATCATAAGCCGCAAGCCTGCCCACTAAAGGAAGGAGAAACCCTGAAATCCAAAACAAGCCCAATTCCCACTAAAACAAGCACTGGAACACCGGCCTCTACAACAAAAGTGAGCACTAGAGTGGGTGCCTGCTTTGGTCCTGCGGGGACTGGTGAGTGCTTTTGCGATCAGGGTTTGAGTCTCGGTGAGAGTCACAACATCCAGTGTTTCTGTGCAAATCACTTAATCTCTCTGTGCCTGTGAAGCGCTCCAATACCTTTTTTGCGGTTCGCGTTATGTGCAAAGTAGCAAATCACTTAAGAAAAGAAGTTACGAAACCAAAGAGGATGAACACAGTACTTGGGCCTCGAGAGACTAATAAGAGAAGCACACGGGGAAAACAACAGGAAATAGTATGCTACGGCCAATAGAAAAGGAGGAAAATTAAGTGGCACACGGAGGAACCAATGAAAAGCGAGGGCGGGATGTAAGCCCCTTTTAAGATTTATATTAAATACAATAGATTTCACAAGCACAGCGCAAGCAATGTGCAGGTGAAACCTAAAAAAAGGTTTTATTGGTGAAAATAGTCACCGTTTTTGTATGCCATTAGGTATCCATCCATTCCTAAGGGAGGTACTGACCACTGAAGTATAGACTACAGGAAGAAGGACTGGCAGTTTTAACCAATTTGTGAGGACAGATAATTAGAACAAAACAATGTTATATAAAATGTATTGTCAAAGTGATATCATCAATAGAGACAGGAGTAAATTTATAGACCTTTTTTGAATTATGTAGCACAAATGTAGATGGCAAGCATCAGAGAACTGCACATAGTAAATGGGTAGGGCGGATTCAGGATTATTGTACACATGGAAACGAGGATATGATGTAACTGGGCCCAGTGGGATAGGAGGAGCTAGGAGTTTTTCTTCAAGGTAGGGTGAGGTGCTCCTTGAGATCTTTCTTTAGCTCCATTTTTAAAAGTAACAGTGGAGGAGGAAGTTTAATTGATGGTAAGGAATTGTTTCATGCCCTTAGCACACAATGTTTGAAGACTTGTTTCTTAGGGCCTGATAGGAATTTCCTCATCCGGTGTCTATGGGGAAATGTGCACTCTGCGGTATTTTCCCATTTGCACTTCTTCATCTCCAATCAAGGAAGAGGGAAGCAGGAAAATGACCCGGTAATTAGGGGCCTGTGGCAGCGATTGGAGAGTGTGACAGAAAAGCTGTAATGTGAGGGTACCTTTGGCCAATGTTTATGACAAGAAAGCATCTTGGAGAGGTAGGAAAGGAGATCCCAGACACAATACCTAATTGTAGATTTAGTCCTGCTGAATTCTGAAAAGATTAAAGGATTTTTCAGGGTTTAAGCCCTGGATACACGAAAGGGTGCATGGTACGTTGTAGAGATGAACAAATTAAGCTGGGTGGTATGGAGGTCTGCACCGCAACAGCACATACTGGTGGGAAGATGAGAGGGGCTCTGCAATGAGAACATCCACTAAGCAAGCAACCGCATATTCTTCAATGGATCACATTGGTCCACTACCAATCATCAGCGGGTCTGGCTATATCTAGCTCATTATTTCTTCCTTGATAATACTACACATATTCAAGGCCATGTTTGCCCTTGCACACACAACCTGTTTACAAGCTTGGACCCACACTTCCTCTCTCCATCGACATCTATACTATTTATCACTCTGGCTAAATACTCATAAATGTGTAGGCAGGATAATCTTTTATTACGCTTTTAGTAGTATCTCACAGGTTAATTCCACCGCTCCTCTTCTTTTGCACCTGAACGAACCCTGCACTGCTACTGGACATAAAACTTTGAATCCACTATATCCTCTCCTAACAGTCTGGTCTTGAGCCATTGTATCTTCAAATCATGCTGCAGCTGCACATGTCGCGACTGTCACTTGCATTGTTTCCACCACCCTGCTGGAGCGGTTATTTGCCTTCCCCTAAATGGATGCCATCTGATCTTCTAGATCTTTACAAACTCATACCTCTCAAACCACCTTCTCTCTTTACTTGACCCAAAGAGTGTGTTCCTGGTTTGATACAACCCGATGAACCCTTCCTGTGGGCCAACTCCAACCTGACAAACCTCTACTGAGCAACTACGAATTTAAGGAGACAAAGCAGGACAACTTCACATTGTGATCAGTTCTTTCAAGCAAATGTTAATAAGTATTCAACACGCATTCACTTTTCCACTACAGAGATATGACACAGGACAAAAATGAACCGAAGAAATAGCTAATGGTGTCCTCAGAAGTACACCTCCCAGATTCACAGGACATTCTCCAAACCACAACATGTCCAGCACAATATTTATCATTCCCCGGTCTGAATGTAAATATGTATCATTTTGGGGGGGCGGAGCTTGCCAGGCTCAAAGATGGCCGCACAATGAATTAGCTCAGCTGGTCACCGATCCTATCTGGCAGGAATTTGCTGCTCCTGGAGCCGTGATATCGCTGACAACAGCAGGGCGAATGTTGCCTAAGACGCGGCGATTCTGGAGATGCCCTGCTGATGCCTGTTGCTGTGGTGGTGTTCGAGGTTTGATTGCAGAACCCATCAGAGACCGCGGCCTGGAGGCGTGCTCGGTCCGGGCACCGACGCTTGCGTGCGCGCTCTGCCGCGCGATTTCAGCCGGAGGTCCGGAGGACTGATCGTGGCGGTGCTGCCCGGGAGGGCTACACTAATAATATTTGAGCATTGGTGCGGTGAGGAGTGCTGGGGGCATTACCATCTTGCGGGGGTCGGGTTGTTGAATGCTCCCTCCCCTGATCGAGAGCTTCGCAAGTTGGACCGTAGCGGAGGTATAGTCGGCGGCATCTACCCCCGCGCTCCCCCTACCCGGTGGCCCTTGGAGTGAGGGACTGCACGGCTGCCGGATGATCGGCGCGTGATAGGGCGGGTGTCTCCCCTGTCTGCGCCCGATTGCTACTTGAGACTGCTTCCCCTGAGAACCCTGCATGTAGACACAGGAGATTGACGGCACTGCAGCGGCCTCGTGTTTATGTCCCTGATACATCTGGTCCCATAGCGGTACGGTGAGGCATGCTGGGGGTCCTGTGATTGGAAGGGGGCGGTATTGTGGGTCGTATTCCCCCCTCCCTCCGTATGTGCCCTGGAACCTCCTGCCCACGGTGCATGCGAGGTGGATGCCACTTACCTGTCGTGCTCTCCTGCCTGATTGATCTCGGAGTACAGTGCTGCGTAGGCAAAAAGTGGGACACTCGTGCTGCATTGGCCCGGATCTCAGCAGCCTCCCTGCGGCATGCTAAATGAACCCCCTTGTTGCGTGCTTCGGAACCTGAGTAGTAACCTGCTTCTAACATGGCGCCCCAGCAGGGAATCCACATGGCCTGTGCAGCGGAGGGCGATTGAGGCCTGTGCGCGCTTCCTGACTTGTGGTCTTCGGTGGAGTGTTGGTGCGCAGCATATTCTGTTGCAGTGCTGGGTTTGGACTGGTCGCTCACAATATACTGCACAAAATAACATTTTCTCCACCTCTGGCCCTGGATTAAATCGCGCATCGCGCAACTCACAGAGGGAGACTCCCGCATTGCCTATTTTATCATGGCTGGGCTCAGCACATATAGCAGAGGCAATGGGTAAACCGGACAAATCGCAGCCAAAGATTAACTTTGAGCAGCGTAAATCCAGGCGTAACGATGAAACAGCGGAGTCTGCACTGTCGGATACTGAGCGCCCAACAGACGACACTATCAGAGATATTAAGTGCATTAACGCAACTATGCAGAAAGGTTTAACAGCAATAGACACAAAAATAGACACTCTGGCCTACAGAATGGACAGGATGATGTCTGAACAAGTTGATAAGCATGCAGAGCGCCTAGATATGGCTGAGCGCTGCATCACGGAGTCCGAGGAGGCTCAATCGGACTCTAATGCTGTACAGAAAAATATGGAGAAAGCTCTTATAACTCTGCGAGATAGAGCTGAGGACTTGGAAGCGAGATCGAGGCGTAGCAATCTCCGAATAACGGGCCTTCCAGAGTCGACTGCGACGGGAAACATGGAGTTGTTTATAGAAAAATTACTTACTACACTGCTGGGCCCCGAGGTCTTTTCGCCTATGTTTGTCGTGGAGAGAGCACATCGCTCCCTTGGTCCGAGGCTGTCTCCTGGCGCTCACCCACGTCCTATCATTGCTAAACTTTTAAATTACAGAGACAGGGATGCAGCGCTGCGCAAAGCCAGGGAGCTAGGCTCACTGCACTATGAAGGCTCAAGCCTCTCCCTGTTCGCTGATTTTACCCTGAAAGTACAAGAGGCCAGGAGGCAATTTGCACCTGCGAAGCGTAAACTGCGTGAGCTGAACATTGAATATGCAATGCTTTATCCGGCGTGACTTAGGGTGCGACGAGACGGCAGGCAACAGATCTTTACAGACCCTCGCTCCCTTCAAAAGGCCCTCAAAGAATGGGGCAAGGCAGGTGCGTCGACAAGTCCAAGAGAGAGGGACACACAAGCTGCAGGCGCATCTGGCGGTCTAGATGAGAATGACTAATCTGGAGAAAATGATGCGTCACTCCTTACGAAGTACTTATTAGAACCCTTGAAATATTTTGCTATTGTTATGTTCTTGTAGTGTTGGCAATCAGCAGGGGTTAACCACCTTTTTGTTCATGGGCGGGGAATCTTCGTTTATCGCCCTGAGTCACTTGGCTCATCCAAGTGCCGCTTAGTACATTGACTCGCCGCTAATTTCCTGCAAAAGGAGTCCAGTGCCTTATGGTATGGTGGCCTTCAGTAGAGAAGGCCAAATGTTGGGTTGCTTGGCAACATCTGCCCCAATGCGTAACATGCACTTTCTCATGGAGACCACCACAAGGGCCGGTGGTGTATTGGTTCTTTGGTGTTTGAGTTTTATTGTTTTGTGTTTTCAGGGAGGGATGGGAATTCGACTTTGCAGAGTTGGGTTACGCAAAGCGTGGGAGGGGGGGGATTGGGATCGTTTGCATTTTGTGTTTCGTTATTGGCATGGGAGATGGGAGTTGTATTGCCTTGGATGACCATCATACACAAAGTGTTACTCACGGACACATACCTACATAGACAAGTGTTCACTGCATGCCGCAACATAATGTAAAACAAGGTCACACCCGCAGTCTGAAGCTCCTGACATGGAATGTCAGGGGTCTCAATGACCACAGGAAACTGCGCAACATATTTGCCTTCCTAAAAAGGAGGGACATAGACCTCGCATTGTTGCAGGAAACTCATTTGCAACCAGGCAGCACATTCCTCAAAACTAATTCATTGGCGGGGGTGTCTCATTCCGCTGGGTTCTCCTCGCACTCTAGAGGAGTACTTACATGGGTGAACCCCAAATCTGGTTTTCAACTGGAGCAATGTGTCACTGACCAAGCTGGCAGGTATATTATCACCAGATGTTACGATGGAGTGACGAATTTTCTCATAGTTAACTCTTACGGTCCTAATTATGATGACCCACAATTTTATTTATCACTCTCAGCACTTATCAAGGACTGTGGCGCACTACCGATTTTCTGGGGTGGGGATTTTAACTGTGTCCTTGATCCCACCATGGATCACTCTAAGGGTGCTCTCAGAGCCCCCTCAGCTGCTGCTAAAGCAATAATGGACGTTACATTGCAGCTGCATATGGTAGATGTGTGGAGAGCCAGATCTTCGCACCAAGGAGGGTACACTCATTATACAGCTTATCACGACATACACACACGCATTGACTACTGGTTCATTTCGGCCTCCCTGATGGCTCAGGTTCAGAACTGCACTATTCTAGCCCGCACTTTCTCTGATCACTTGCCCATTCTGCTAGAAATCTCAGTGCCGTCGCGACGACCCCCCCATTCTTGTGACGTTTTCCGCCTTACTCTCTACTCGATTCAGTTTTTAAAGCGGAACTCACTGGTGCCATTAACGAATTCTTCCACACCAATATAGGCTCTGTCGACACATTCTCAACAGTCTGGGAGACATTTAAGGTTTTTATTCGTGGGGTGACTATCACAAAACATGCAGGGGTGCTTTGATCTATTAGAAATAGGTTGGCTCTACTCAAAACTACACTGGCTAAGCTGGAAGCAGACTTATTAATCAGTGATCACTCCCAAACGCAGGAACAATTGAAAGCTACATTAGAGGAATATCATAGCACTGCGGACAGCGAGCTTCAGCATATGGGGAAGTATGCCACGGCCAGGGTCTATGGGGAGGGCGACAGACCGGGGTCAGTATTGGCCGCCCTCCCCCGACGCAGATCAGAATCTTCCAATATACATGAGCTGCTGGACGAAGAGGGCACACTGCTAACAGATCAGGCAGACATCAATAGCCGTTTTAGCAGATACTACCAGGAGCTTTACACGTCTAAGGTTAACCCCACAGACAGCGATATTTCACATTATTTGGAATATATCAGGCTGCCGTGGTTGACGAACGACCACAGGGAGTTTTTAATGTGTCCACTTGACATACTGGAGATGCGCCTAGCATTAAACTCCATGAGGGAGGGAAGCGCTCCGGGGCAGGATGGCTTAACTATTACCTTTTACAAAATGTTCAGTGACATACTGCTGCCCCATCTTAGTACATTATTCCAAGAGATGGGAGAGTGGGATGATGCCGCCCTCCATGCGGGAGGCACTAATTGTCACGTTACTTAAGCCAGGCAAGGACCCCCAGAAGTGTTCCTCTTATCGGCCCCTGTCGTTGCTGAATGTCGATACTAAGATATTCGCCAAAATACTGGCTAATCGGCTCACCTCATTGTTACCCTCTTTAATCGGGCCGGAACAGGCCGGGTTTATTCCGGGCCGTACCTTGTCATATAATTTACGAACAGTATTCGGAGCCTTTCAGCATGTGAAACCTGAGGTCAGAGCTGCAGCGGTCTTCCTTGACGCCGAAAAGGCTTTCGATTCAGTTGAATGGAAGTACATGAAGGCAGTGTTGAGGCGAATGGGGGTGGGAGAGATATTTTTGCAGCTGGTCTCAGTGCTATACAACTCCCCACTAGCCAGAGTACGGACTGGCAACATGGTCTCCTCACCAATCCACATAACTAGGGGCACGCGCCAGGGGTGCCCCCTGTCCCCTTTGCTTTACGCTATTGCGGCGGAACCGCTAATTAGCGCAATACGCAAGTATCATGGACACAGGGGACTCCGCTTCCCTGACTACAATCTAATTGTCTCGGCCTACGCTGACGATATGTTGCTATACATACGGGATCCAGCTATTAATCTCTCTCCAATAATCAGGGAAGTGATCTGTTTTGGTGGGCTGTTAGGCCTTACAATAAACTGGGATAAATCACTCATCCATCCACTAACCCCGGCTACGGTGCAGATTCCATTAGATTTCCCCTTACAATGGACAACGGACCCAGTCCGGTATTTAGGGATCCAGATCCACGCGGACGCAGACCAAGTGATTAGGGCCAATTACGGTAGAGCTATCACCAAGCTGAGTGATGACATTGACCGGTGGATCCACCTCCCCCTCTCGCTGGTTGGCAGAGTCTCACTTATGAAAATGATAGTGCTCCCCCGTTTTTTGTTTCTATTTGTGAACATACCCATAGTAGTCCCTCAATGCATGTTTCGGGAATTGCGCACACTCCTATGTAAATTGGCGTGGGCGGGTAAGACCCCTTGTGTTGCCTTTAAAACCCTCACGATGCCGTATTCCTCTGCAGGCCTTGGCGCTCCTGATCTAGAATTATACTATAGGATAGCGCAAGCTTCTCATGCACACCCCTGGATACATGGCCCAGTTGACCTACCTCACCTACAAATAGAGAAAGTGGTGGCGCTTCCTGACCCGTTGCCCCGATTGCTTACTCAACCTCCTACGCGGTGCTGTGGAGTTCTGGACTCGGTTAACTCTACGACCCACCCCTGGCATACTCTGCTTAAACTACATGCTGGGTCTTATTTATACTCCCCTTCGCTCCGGGTAGAATGGTGTCAGTGGCTTCCCCTTAGCTCGGACCGGGGGGCCCTTCGTGCCCTCGAGACCCTTCACATACGAGAAATGGGAGACTTGTTTGTAGGGGGGAGAGCCCTACATGGGAGGAGGCGATTGAAGGGATGGAGTCCCCTACTGCACTCACACGATTCTACTTTTATAGATTACGACACTCTTTACGAGCTCTATTGGGAGATGACCTGCTGGAACCCCTCAATCTCCCGGCATTAACCATATTGCTTAGTTCTAAGTCACCTGTGAAACTGGTCTCTCGCCTCTATGCCTCGGCGCAAACATCTGCTCACACGGCCTATACCAAAGCTAGATTGGACTGGCAAGCAGAACTTGACACCCAAATCACGGATGAAATTTGGCATTATTGTTGCGAGGTCACGCAAAAGATCTCCCTCAATGGCAGGCACAGATTAACTCACTTCAAATTCCTTAACAGAGTGCACTATACACCGTTACGACTGTTCAGATATGGGCTCCGTGAGACGGATAGATGTGACAGGTGCAATATGGCGGGGGCTGACTTCCTACATGTGGCCTGGCTCTGCCCTGCTGTAGAAAAGTATTGGAGACATATATTTCAGTCCCTCACTGATATCACAGGATTGCCAATTGCTCCTGACCCTCTATTGGCATTGCTAGGATATACGAATCCGCTTAGAAAAGGCGTTAGAAAGCTAATCGCCATGGGACTATTATTAGCAAAGCGAAGAATAGCTCTGCGATGGATGCGGGGACCTACACCTACCATAGCTGAGTGGGAGAGAGATATGTTGTTTTGCAATACTCAATCTGATGCATATAATGAATTGCTACCTCCTAGTAATAGACCGAAGAGCTTTTGGGGCCTATATACTCAATACACTCTGGCAAGACAAAATGCAGATGATGGTCAAGATTGAACGAACACTGTCAGGGGGTCCCCAGTCTTTGTAATGGGACCAGTTCCGCTGTTGGGATACACTATATGTGCATTACAGTTGATATGTGGAGCCTGTGGTTAACTTTATTACCTGCTGCTGGGTGTGACTTATACCACTGCAAGATATGATTTTTATTTGTCAAGCTCTCTTATTGTAGGAAAGTACTGTGATGTATACTTGTTCTTACCAGGGTAAATCAGATGGATATTTTCTTTTGGAACTGATGTGATTCCCATTGCCGGTGCCAGGATGATGTTAAAATTTGTGTTAATTATTGAATTTCGTTTTTTTTTTTTGTTGATGTGTATTTTTGTTTTTATATGTTAAAATCTAATTAAAAAAAAAATATGTATCATTTTCGGGGATTTATATAAATACCAGAGAAGTTTTAAGGTATGGTTAAAGTGGGCTCTGGCCCAGGGCCCCAGCCTTTTACTGGGCCCTGTTCTGCAGAGAATCTTGCCCTAATGACCTTGCATAATCCTTAAACAGATTGTTCAAATATCATTTTCTGTTAATTTATTGTTAATGTGAGTGATGAGTGAGAATTTATTACAGACATTTTGCAGAAAAATGTGTTTAAGTTTCATGCAACATCCATAAAAAAAGATTCTTTTAGATCAAATAGGCCATCACATATGAGAAAAGGGAGGGTGTCACAGAGATTATTTGCAGTAATATTCATGAGCTGCTGCTATGTTACAATATTGAAATCACACTGCCACTATCCCTGAATATTAGATGTAAACACATTAAGAATTTGGTCAAGTATGCCAGTGCACTGTCAGTGACCAGGCCAAAGAGGGCACTAAAGAGCTGAAATTGGATCATAAACTCAAATTCGTTCAGAACAGGGGCCCTCAAAATACAGTTCTCTCCGTCTATAGAAAAGAAGTGAACGGTTTTGTGTAATTTCGCCTCCAAAAGTTTTCTTTGACCTGTTCTTTATTTTGCTTTTCAGATGTCTTATTCGGACTACAACATAGTCTAATGTTTGCTGGACGTGTTGAGTATGTTGATTGGAGCCACTAAAATGACAACAAAATGATCAATGAAGAGTTGGAAATATACGTGTTACTTACTTAACGAAAAATGAAATGCAGCTCGTTGACTAACAAAATCGTTTTCATTCTCAACGGATATTTGCATAATATTTAAGGACTTGGTTTGCATTCTAGTGTGCCAGGGGAGTCCAGTCTTCCCTGTGCTTGTGAGTTGCTGCGTTGATAATCTTGCTGTAGTTACTGACAGCTTTAATAAGATGAGCAAAGGTCAACTGCTGGAGGTGATCTGAAAAGAGCGAGGGCCCAGTCCGGGCGGTGTGTTGTTACATGCTGCGGTTTTCTTCTCGTGCATCAAATGCGTGATAGATGCGTGGAGTGGAGGGGCGGGGCTAGCGTGTCACTGTGGCTTAGCCTACCGGTGAGTGACAACTTGGAAATGTCAGGTAGTGCAGCAAGATTAGCCGAACACACTAGCTGCGAATCGCCACAGCTGATAAGGTGTTTTTTCCCGCAAAGTGTGGCGGGAAATTGCTAGAGTTCCTGTGCGTGGCGCGAAAACTAGCATCGACTAACTATCTCTGCGTTTACTGTGAAGCCCTCTTGCTCAGATTAGACGGGGACATGAAGGCCCAGAAATCAGCAAGATGTTGTTCTGTCATACAGAAACACGCTGCGCGACTGAAAGTACTTGCATAGTACGATACCCTTCGTGTATACACATCCCTGATTAATTTTACTCTAGCTGTTAGCATGTAAGGTTCCTCTCCTGCGTTCTTGTGTTTATCTGATACTTTTCATTTGTAAGGAATCTGCATTTTTAAAATTGTAAGCACGCTGCCTTAAGTAGGAAATAAAACGCTCATTTAGAAATACAAGCCTCGTAAGACAACCCTGTGCATGAAATATTCGAAACTTACTAACAAAATGGGCATCTATACAATACGCTGACAACACGACAAAAACGAAAACCTTTAAAAGGGCAGCTGAGCCTATGCACTTAGAGAAATGCTCGACGTCCCCTGTGCCTTTCTGAGTTGCAGAAGGGCACACTGAAAACATGACTTTAACTTCTGGGGAGTTAGCACAAAAGCCTGATGTTTCCAATAACCATGCAGATGCCATCAGAAATAGTTTAGGTGGGTCTAGATTTAAATTCTACAAGCGCCCAACATCAATTATATATATATATATATATATATATATATATATATATATATATATATATATATATATATATATATATATATTTTTTACTCCTCACCCTGTTTCCTGTCTTTCACAATGAAAGGACTTTCTTTGAGGTACAGGAGGGTTGGTGCACCCCTGCACAACATAAGCGTTAGCTTTTTGTTTCTGAGTTCTTGGCTGGTCAAACTTGATATCTCCAGCTGATCATGACAGTCTCTTTCTTTCTTTCCAAACCCAATTGGGGCTTTATCCTTTACCTCCTCTTGGTTTTAGTATTGTTTTCTGGTCTCCTTGAGACATTATTGAGTTTTGGCAAGACTTTTTGTTCTTCAATTAATATTCTGAGGGTCATTTTTGAGCCTTCTTATTAGTTATTTTAGGTATGACTTGTAATGCAGCTGCCTGTCAGAGCATTTGTCTCTAGCCTTCTAAAAATGATCCATAGAGTGTGCTTCAGAGGAGTAAATTACTTCCTCATGCCATTGGCTGATTGCTGTATCATTCCACCCCCAATGTAGTGTTTCCATTGCAAAGTGCATGGTGCGTTGTTTGTAGCTGCTGGCAGGGACTTTTTGGTGAAAACAGAATTTATCTTGGAAAAAAACGCTTCTCAGTCTAAACGCAAAATTCTTTGCACTATAAGACTTTCTCAAAGTATGGTCTACATATAAGTATGTGAATGCTCTATAATTTATGTCATGTAATTTTTAAATTAAATCATTTTTGCTATGGAAAACATGATTGTAGTTATACATAACACCTTACAAATACTATCCCACATTTAAATACTTTTCTTGATAAGCCGTGCTGTTATTTCTTTAGTCAGGCTCCTGCTTCATTCCCAACGTCAGATCGGCCAGTTTGTTTTCAGTGGGAATGTGCCCCACACAGAGATGGAGCTTGGCTGCCATCTTTGTGATGGGCCGGCTCACAATCACAATAATACTGGTTTCCATGCAAGTCTGCTTGGTATATAGACGTGTGAATCTGACACTCTTCTGATATATTTTGTGTTTAACTCCACAGAAGCTTTTCTCTCTAAAATCCACCGCTATTCGTTTTTTCAAAATTTGTTTCCTTCTTTAACTCTAATGAACAACCCTATATACTCCCCCATTTGTCAGCGATTGATGCTTTCACCAGTTACTGTACTAGTGATGGGGACAGTGTAGCAATTGCTAGACCATGCATAAGTAATTTATGCTTTTATGTGCAATAAAAAGTGTGCTGGTCATGGCAGTGCAGAAAACAAAGGCATATGCTATTTATTTCCAATAAAGTCTGCGGGTGGCACAAGAGTCATGCTTACGCTGCCACAGACATCAGTGTTACTTGCTGCCAAATGCATTTTGATTGCAGGATTTCTGTAAAATGGTGCAGGTGCATTAACAAACTTGCAACGTCTAATGGAGTCTGAGCTGTCGGTGTTCACCTTCACTCCTGGAGAGAAGCAGAAGAGCCACTTCGTGGGCTTCCTTCTTGTGGTGGGGTCAGTGGCGTAACAAAATTTGAGGGGTCCCCCCTGCAAGATGCATGGAGGGGCCCCCGCTCCGAATTTTATCAAGAACTCTCGGGTGAAAGTACTGTGCTGAAGGGGGCCCCTGCAGCTCGGGGGCCCCCCCGCACCGCGGGGGATGCGGAGGCCTGTGTTACGTCACTGGGTGGGGTTTTTGGATAAGTGTCACCAAAGGGTTTGCTATTGCTTTTGGTGTAACCCATTTGGATAGCACAGACGTAGAAGAAGGGCTTGGGGGTCATCACTTCCCATACAGGAAGGATTGTAGAGGTCATCCATAGTCTTGTGTCAGCTTCCAATTGGGCCCTGCCTATTCAAAGTGATGTCCAACATCTACCCGGAGCATAACATTGCATGCATAGTACATCTCTGTTGTTATCCACTATAGTTGTTCAATTACATAGTAGTTTGTTTAGTTTGTATGTTTGACCACACACTCTCAATTTTTGGAATGGCAGTCAATGCTAACTTTTTGGGGGGGTTTGGCTTGACGGTTTGATTTAATGTACTAATGCATGAAAACAGAGAGATGTACAAATACTGTTTGCATTTGTTAGCACATCAAAGCCAGATCTACTGACTTTGCCAATACATGTTATTCCTGTGTTTAGGAGTTGGGGAGGAGAAATGTCTTGGTAGTTTTTGGGAAGCTGTTTCATTGTATTTTATACAAGTTTTAAAATTATTGTTATTCAGCGATGTTCATTGTGTCCTAACTGTGTCTGTTTTTGGGCATGCCCTATACCTTATTAGTTCTAAACAAACAAATGAAAATACAATCTATTTTTTTTAAATTTCCTTTGTTTATAAATATAGTCACAGGTAGATGGCACAAAAACGAAAAAGCAAGGACAATAAATAGCATTTTCAAAGAGATAATTTGATCATTACGTTGTCTTTTTTCCCAAAAACATTTGATATTACAAAATTAAGAAAGAAAGAACTAAGTCCTAAAAATGGGCATGTAAAAAAGAGCAAAAAAATATCCCTCGTTTTCAGTTTATTACTTAAGCTCTCCGGTTCACTTTCTCGGCCCCATACAACGTTGGTATAATATTTTTGAAATTTCCTCTACCTCCACACTACTCTCCTTAGATGTTCAAATTTTAGTGAACTTGTGGGCAGCCCCAACCCTTAGGGAATACAGTTTTTCTTTATTTTTAACTTGGCTCATCTTTGCCTCCCAATGGCAGTGGCTCTAGCATTTTCCAATTTTGTAGAATAAGGGATTTGGCCACTAGAGAAGCAACAAAAACAAACTGCTTTTGCTGAGTTATTAAGTTTGAGTTAACAATCCCGAATAGGGCTAGCAGTGGATCGGGGCTATACTTATTGAGAGTTTCATGTAAACCCATTGGAAAATCTGATTCCAATAGTCTGTCAAACTTGGGCAAGTGAAGCAGACATGAGTCCAGTCACCTATTGGATGATTACATCTAAAGCATTGTCCTGAAACCACTGAAAACATGTTTTGTAGCTTCACCGGGGGGAAATATAGCTGCCATTTACAAAAGAGCTCCATGCGTTTAAAGTTGGCCCCTCGTATGGCCTTATGGGACCATTCATTATATTTTTTCCATAATGAAGCTTCTATCCGACACCCCGTGGATACCTGATTTTTTGCAGGGTGCTCAGAACTATCTCATTGAAACATTGCTGCTGAAGAATTCAATACCAATTCCCTATCCCCAACATTTTCCTCACATAAAATGCATGGCAGATTTCCATGGGGAGTGGACTATCTGGAAGTTGTAATTTTCTTACTAAACTACATAGCTGAATACAGTGGCGTAACAAAAGTTTAAGGGGCCCCCCTGCAATGTACACGGAGGGGCCCCCGCTCCAGATTTTATCCGGAGCGCTCAGACCTGAAGACTGTGCTGAGGTGGCCCCCTGCAGCTGGGGGCCCCCCCGCACCACAGGGGATGCAGGGGCCTGTGCTACGCCCCTGGCTGAATATAGGCGAAGGATCGCGTGGGGGGAAGTTTTGATCTACCTCTTTTTAATTGCTCTCAGGTCTTCAGAGTCCCCTCGATCAATAGATATTTTATTTGGTAAACTCCTAGGCTTTCCCAAATCCTTATAGTCTGAGAACCAGCTGCAGTCCTAGATCCTTACAATGTTGTATCCTAATATCCAGATGTATTGAGGTGAATTGAAACTCTTTCTTCATTTGTGTGAATCTATATAAAATTATATGCAGGATCTTGTATCTATTACGTTTGGGTAATCTGCTAGCTTAATAAAGGGTACTAGCTGGATGTTGTTCTCTAATAACATTTGCTGGAGAAAAAAATGTACTCCATAGTCTTGTGACGTAGCTACACGTACACACCAATCCATAAATGCAGCTTGAAAATATTTTTTAATATGCGGTAGCCCGAGACGGCCTTCTTCCAAACTCAGCTGTAAATTTTCTAGTTTGGTGCAAGGTTTCTTGTCTGTCCATATGAATTTACGAAGCATTTGTTGTATTTCCAGAAAGTAACTTTGAGGAACTTTAATGAAAACATTTGAAAAGATGAAAATGAAGTGTCATCATTTTCTATCAGGGCGGTTCTCCTAATTGTAGAGAGTGGTAGAAATTGCCAATTATTTTAGAATATACTTAACTTTAATTAATGTCAGTGCATAGTTGAGTGAAAAGAGCTGTGAAAAGTCATGCGAAACCAAAATGCCCAGATAGCAATTGGGGTTGATTTGGAAACCTGCATTCGCAAATCGCTGGGTAAAACCTGATCAGAACAATTAAACAATAACATTTCTGACTTTTTATTATTGATCCTGTAGCCCCCTAAGTCAGAAAAGCTTCTAATTATGTCAAAGGTTCACTTGAGGATTTGCGAGTCTGCAGCCAAATACAAAATTAGGTCATCCGCAAACAACTTGAGTTTTGGTGCCCATACTACGGGTGCCTTAATTAAAGGGTTCTGACATATCAGAGAAGCTGGAGGTTCAATAAATAAAGCAAATAAAACCGGGGACATCGGGCAACCTTGGCGAGTGCCCCATTGAATCTTAACTGTCCCAGCGGTGTGCGTATTAATTATAACTTTAGCCACAGCTTTGTCATATAATTTCTGTAGCATATTGACGAAGCCTAGATAGAAAGGCAAACAAAATATCCCAATTAACTAAATCAAAAGCATTTTCGGCATCAATCATGACGATTGATGCTTTTATATAGTTATTTGAAAAGTAAAGTTTGTATTATTGGCAAGAGTCCTCCCTGGCAAAAAGCCACATTGATCCTCATTCATTAGCTCTTGCGCTGGTGGAGTTATTCTAGCCTCCATAATTTTAGTGAATAATTTATAATCATTATTCAGTAAACTAATTGGGAGATATGATCTGGGATTGTCAGAGGGCTTACCCTTCTTTAGGAAGCTGACTATAACCGATTCTGAAAACGTTTTTGGAATCTGGCACCCCTCCAGAATTGCATTAAGTAATAATACCAGCAATTTTGTTATCTGTGGCATGAATACTTTATAGGTTTCTATAGGTAGACTGTCGCTACCACAAGCTTTTCCGCTGGGGGTGTTTTTGATAGCTTCCTGGACTTCGATATCCGAAATTGGCTCCAGAATCTGAGCTTTTTGAATACAGGTTAATGTAGGCAACTCAATTGAATTAAAGTAGTAATTGACTAATTCGGAAGATATAGGGGCTGGAGCAGAGTACAGCCTACCATAACGTGCCAAAAAGACCTTTTCGATTTCCACCATTTGCTGTACTACTTGACCTTTGTCTTCATCAAAAATGGATTTGATGACGGCGTTATTACATCTTTTTTTTACCGACCAGGCCAAGAATTTGCCCACATGTTCTCTTTCCTCATACAATTGTTGTAAACACGTGTTCTGGTTGGCTATTGCCTGGAGATCATAAAAAATTGTAATGCTCTGTCTAGCTTTTCTTAATCTGGATTCTGTTGCCTGTGAGTAGACCCTTAAGTGAAGCTGACTTGCCTGGTCTAGCTCTTGTTGTAGTTGTCTTGCGGTTTCCTTTCGAGTTTTCAAGATGCTAGCTTTACGAGATATTGCCTCCCCTCTAATGAAGGCCTTGCAGAAGTCCCAAACCGTAAAGGGTGGGGCTGATCCCACATTTGGCTGGGAAAAGTTTGCATATTTTTACCCAGGCCTCTTCAGTCAAAAGAGTTTTATTCAGCGTCCACCTCGAGCATTCCCCTAAATTTGCCTTTATTTTAATATCTGTAACGGGGACAAAATGATCAGAGAAAGGGTTTGGAATAATCCAGGACTTTCCCTTCTCCCATTGGTGGGAAACTAAAATAAAATCAATTCTTGACACTGTATTATGTCTTTTTGAGAAGCAAGTGTATTCTCTTGTGACCGGATGCTGGGTTCTCCAGGGGTCTACTAGTGCAAAATCTCAAATTATTTTCCCCAATTGTCTAAGAGTTTTTGGTTTGTTTTGTACCTTTTTTTTGCGAGAAGAGTCTAGCCCTAAATTCTGAATAAAATTAAAATCTCCTCCTACGTCTACTAGCCCAGGTAATGGAATTAATATATATTGCCTACTTTTTCCAACGCCGCCATCTGATCATCTATTGAGCCATAGTAGCTAACTATGTTGAGAACCTGTTCCCATATCTTGAGGCTTACAAATAACCCATCTAGCTTCCGGATCGCTAATAGTTTGAAGAACTTCCCCCTGAAAATAACGTGTAAATAATATCGCTACTCCCCTGACTCCTGCATCAGCTGATGCCAGGAAGGCCTAAGATATCAAATTAGGCCATCTAGGTGGAGTCAAGTGGCCCTTAAAATGGGTTTCCTGGAGCAGAAAAACTTGTTGCTGGATTGTCATCAGCCACTGAAGTGTAGATTTTAATTTAGTTTGGTTGTTTGCCCCATTTATATTGCATGAGGCTACACGCAATATCTGATTCTCAACCATT
This sequence comes from Calotriton arnoldi, assembly GCA_963921515.1. Taxonomy (NCBI): domain Eukaryota; kingdom Metazoa; phylum Chordata; class Amphibia; order Caudata; family Salamandridae; genus Calotriton; species Calotriton arnoldi. Next base: position 1,687,862 of record CAWUFW010001779.1, on the reverse strand, counting down.
TACGCTAACTAGCTCTTTATTCTTGACCTCGATCTCTGTATTCCTTCTCCATTTAATGTGGCCAGTCCCCCTAAAGTACTTGGTTCGACTATGCCCAACCTTAGGTCTTCGCATATTGCTCCTCCCTCTACCTGTGGTTACCATTTCCTTTTTTAAACCCCCACCTCTCTGTGCCTCCGTATCCTCCCCTCAGTCTGAACCCCACTGTCATGGGCTTGTTCCCCACCCGTGCCCTCATCCACCACCCCACCTCCCCCCCTTCCCCCTAGAGCAGTACCTTGGAATGGTACTTGGAGCTCCATCAGGGGAGGGTAGTGCAAGACAGCCTTGATCTCATAATATCCTGCTTAAAAAAAAGACTTTAGTTAAGTGTAGTCTCGAGTTACCTTAATTTAGGCGACAGTTAGTCTTTAGCTGACGATTATGCCTTCTTGTATCATGCCCAATATAGATGCTATTTCCTGTTCCCCCATCCCCTTTAACTATAAGCAAAAATTCTTTGGCCCGATCAATTGTCTGAAATATATGGGATCGACCTTTATACAGAACTTTTAGTTTGGATTGTTGAATTATGCCGGCTGGAGCATTGTTTCGTTTAAATTCATCTATTAATCCAATGAAGTCTCCATGTCTTCGTGCTGCCAGTATCGACATGTACGAATATATTCGAAATGAAAAGTTATCCGGAGCTGAAAAGGACTTCTTTTGGATCGCCTGAGTCAAGATTTGTTCTTTAATCCGGACATCCTTGAAGTTGACCAGGATTGTTCTCGGGTATTTTGCATTTGTAGGTCGGATTGCAGGTACTCAATGTGCTCTATTAATGATCAAATCTCCGACTTCTTGCACTTTTCCGGGGAGAACCACTTTGCGCACCAGCACTGTTATTAATTGTACGGGTGACTGGTCTGCTTCGCAATCTTCTGGTATACCCACGAACCTTAGATTGGTACGTTGAGCTTGATTTTCCACATCATCCAACTTCAACTTGAGGTCTTCCAGCTCAGGTTGCAATTTAATCAGGTTGCTTTCTTGATTTGTCTTCTAGGGAAGATACCTTCTGCTCTACCTGAGTCATGCAGGTCGAGAGCTGATGAAGATTCTCATTAATGTGACCCAGTTGTTCATTGGTTTTGCGATGTGCAGTTTCTTGTGGAATCTTCATTTCGCGAAGTTCGTTTAATATCTGATTTAATGTTATCTCGATTGTGGAGGGCGGTGCTAGTTCTGCTGTTGTAAGAGTTGTTACGGTGGTGTGTGGTTTTAAGTGGCTTGAAATATGTGATGGGGGTACGCAGGAGTTGTCGCGAGTCGGCCGCAAGCCGCATCCACAGTACATGGACCGCTTCTGCAACTGGCTCACACTTCTTCTCTTGAGTGGGGTCTAGAGCTCCCTCTCAAGCTGCTTCCACCCCTCCTTGCTTGAAATTCGAATTAAGCAAGCCGAATTAAATCCCTTATCCAGGCACTTTCTTGTAACTGCGTGCTCTATGTAGTCTACTACTTCGGCCACGCATTATCAAGGTTCTAGCAGGTAGGAATCCCTGCTCCTTTTCTTCTCAAGAGCAATTTAGTAAGCTGCAACAGAGCGCCCCCTTTCTGTCTCTCTGTCCCTTATCCTGCTCCTGTTCTTTGTCTATTTTGCCCCTATTGTGCCTGGAAAATACCTGACCCTGCGGAGATCCACTAGCTATTACCATTAACCTTACTCCAAGAAAAGAACGCAGGAAAAACAGTGAAAAGGCAATAGACCCACCATGCCGGCCCCCTGTGTCTGATTTGGCGGTGCTACTTTCAGGTTGGTCTGGTTTAGCACTCCCACCTACTGCTCCTCATGATTTTGCACCTATCCAGCTGGTTTCTAGCTCAGACTCTGCTGACACCAGATAATGTTTCTCTCAACTTTGGGCCACTGCGTATCAATGTGGATCAAAGCCTGCAGGGTACAGATCTCCCAGATCTCTGTGCGCCTGTAACCGCTAAACACACAAGCATAAGTTCACCTTGAGCCCCTTACACCACTTGACCCCACTTCTGAAGCAGAGACCGATTCTGGTTCTCCCCAGTCTTCGGGTCTTTCTCAAACTTGCAGTCTCACAGCACCAAATCCTCTGTCACTCTACGGGTGCCAGCGTACCCCTGCACGTCACCCTCAGCTCAGCCCAAATCCGCCGTTCACCTGGCGTTATGGGCTATGGCTACGACTACTGCTCCCAGGCTGCCGACTGAGGGTTGCTGGATGCAGCATACCATAGCACCGAACCAATCTCGGATAACTTGAATCCTGTAGCAATCTCCGGGGCGTCCATCTTGCTCCTCCCAAGGAAGTGAGCTCAACCACAGAGCATGATGGGAGCTCTACATGGAGGTTACATCTTAGTGAGCAGTCAGGAAGAGCAAATGAGGTGTATATAAAATATACAATGTGTATGAACCACTGTGCGATAAAGAAAATTTATTACATTTCTGTTGTTGAACTGCAACATAATTGGCACGGGGGATTGGTGGTGGTGTATGTTCACTTGATATACCTTTTCAGATATGAATGTACTGCAACTGAAATATCTTGTGACCATTTTCCTCATGTTGCTGATTTATTCTGCTCAAGCATTACTCATTGAGCAAAAAACACTGTTTCTACTGGGAAAGACATAAAAAGCTCAGTCCCAGCACCCAGTTGTTCCTACCCCACTTTAATCACGCTGCAGATTTTTACACCCATAGATCTCCCCTGGAAAAATGCATTCTCTCTCATTTTCACTGCGCTCCAGACACGTAGAAGTAGAAATACTATAGGTAAGATACTGCGATGCTGAGTGTAGCAAGAGAGAGAGGACTGGAGCTTCAGAAACTAAACACCCAGATCTTCAGGCTGTGTACCATCCCACGCTAACTAATCAGTGTGCCAACATAACAAATAGATTGCCCAATACCTTCCTACCTGCATGAAGTAACCACACGAATGAGGTTAGTTTATATTCAATGTGTTTTCACCTAAGCGGAAAGCAGGTTCTGAGTCAGGGAGCACAGTGCACCTCTTAATCTTCAGCAGTTCAGCCTTGATGATGTCTGCCATGTCCAGAGTTTAGCAGTTGAGAAAGTAATCTCTCCACCATCTCTGAAGATAATGATCTGAAATGAAGTAAACATAACAGCTCAGACAAGATGAGAAATGAAGCAAACATAGCAGCTCAGACAAGCAAAACTGATTCCGCTGCTCAAAGCCATTCTGTTGGTTTCCTTGTAGGAGCTGTGCATCAGGCACTCAGCTCCGGTTTGGAGTTGTTTGGCTCCCTGTTCAAAACAAGCGCCATTTTAAAAGGGCTTGTTCCTCTATTTTATTAATGTTATTGTTTAAATTCCTCACTGTTTAATTTGATTAATTTTGTTTTCAAGTATCATTCCTTTCACAGGGGACCCTGTGGAGGTTTGTGGGGTGGTTAGACACCCCCCTCGCATGGAGGGCTATTTAATTCCCCTGACAGCACGTCCGCGCAGCTCAGCAAAACTGATACCACTGCTCAAAGCCATTCTGTTGGTTTCCTTATAGGAGCCGGGTGCATCAGGCACTCAGCTCCAGTTCAGGGTTGCCTGCTTCCCTGTTCAAAACGGGCACCATTTTTAAAGGGCTTGTTTTTCTATTTTATTGTTTAAATTCCTCACAGTTTAATTTGATTAATTTTGTTTTCCAGTATCATTCCTTTCACAGGGGAGCCTGTGGAGGTTTACGGGGTGGCTGGACCCTGGATTTGACCCCAGTTGTATTCCCCACTTGTTATTAAGGTCAGTTTCATGCTGTCATCTCTCGCGTGTTAGACATCCCCCTTGCATGGAGGCCTATTTAATTCCCCTGACAGAGCGTCCGCTGTGCGGACGCGCCAAAGGCGGGCCAGTCTGTGTCCGTCCATGCTCAGACCGCGCTTAGCGCCAGCCACCATGCCAGTATCCCCCCACAGCCCAGAGAATCACTGAAATATTCAAGTCCAACTTCTGAATTCCTCAGGTGAGCACTGCCCCGGCACCGCTCTCTGTCCTGACAAAAGCACTGAAATGACCTCTTGCCCTGACTGTGGGCTCACCCTTTCAAACCCAAAAATGAGAGCGCTCACCGTGAAAACTACAATCCCCACGAAACCAGCACACATCATAAAGCCAACTTGATGCACCCTAATTAAAGCACCCTCACTTATCAAGCATGCACTAGTGTGTGTGGATGTTCTCACCACTCAAGCCATAGACATCGCTTTTATCACAGAGTCCTGGGCAGACGCGGCGTCCGGACCAGAACTTTGCATGGCAGTCCCGCCTGGCTTCTCCTTATTTAGACAAGACTGTCCAATCAAAAGAGGTGGGGGTCTTGCCGTTATTTATCGAAGCTCTTTTAAAGCAGTTTTTAATAATTTAATTAACACAAAGGAACTTGAAGAACTATCATTTAAAATTCAAATAACAAATCATGATTCTTTTAACAACTTGCTTATTTATCGCCCTCCAGGACCAAGGGCAGCTTCCATGCTTGCAATAAATCAGCTTCTGGACATAGCAGTTCAGTCCTCTGACTTTACAATCTTGTACGATTTTAATCTTTATTTGGAAGACGCCCATGACAAAGATGTAATGGATAGTTTAAGCCTTTCCCAATATGTTAAGGGAGCTACTCACTCGGCAGGCTATCTGCTGGATGATATTTATTCGACTAATGACCCTTCAAATCCTACCATCACTTCCGTTGATCTGGTCTGACCATCTAGCGGTCATATTCACCCTCAAGCTCCATCATAACTTACACAACCCCTCGCAACTTAAAGCACGCCAAACGATCCTTCTTTGCGCTCCATCACTTCAGATGCTTTTATATCATCTCTGTCCCAAAATCATTCACTGCCAAGTAATGACCCAAATACTGCGGCAGCATCTTTTAATCAATGGATCAATACATCCCTGGATATGATAGCACCTTTCAAAAATTAAAAAAATTATAAAAATCAGAGAATCAAGCCCTCAGAACCCTGGTTCTCTGAGATACTCAGGATCCAGAAGCAACTATGTCGTCGATTAGAAAGAAAATTGAGACTTAATTATGACTCCAATGAAAGAGATGCCTATAATCAATCCCTAGTCACCTATAAAGCATTAATCTGTGCTGAAAATCCCCGCTATTATACAAACGCCATTGAAGGGGCAAAAGACTCTACTAAAGAATTATTTGCCATGGAAAAATAGCTCACCAGACCTCCTGATAACACAATTACCAATGTTAGTCAAACATTTTGCTATTCCCTTGCAAACTTTTTCAGGATAAGATCAGGGCAGTTTACAGCAATTTTTCCAGCAATCACCCTTCCAGACAGCCACTATCTTTATGCTCAGGCACCACAAACCCCCTGTTAGGACACACCACTGACCTGGCAAAGATTTCAGCTGACTCTTTCACTCTGTCATCTTTTTCGCCTCTTACGCTAGCCCAAACAAAATCGGGTTCCCCGATTGATCCATGTCCTCCTAAGATATTCCATCTGGACCTGAAACCATAGTGTTGCACATTTTGGGTAGCTTTAACCTAATGTTTAACACAGGCAGCTTTCCAACTGATTGGAAATTGGCATCAGTCCTTCAGCTGATGAAAAAAACAAACTTAGATAGTACAGACTCAAATAACTACAGGCCCATATCCCAATTGCCTTTCCCCGCCAAAATGGTGGGAAAGGAGATGAATATGGAAATTACTACCTTCCTAGAGACCCATGGACATCTTGACCCAACCCAGTTTGGGTTCAGAAGCCATCATAGCACCGGACGTGGCCTGATCACTGCTTCAGAACAGGTTAGACAGACAGTAGATGCCAGAGGCAGTGGCGCATTGGTACTTTTGGGTCTCTCCGCAGCATTCGACACTGTCAATCATAACACGCTATTAGACCATCTCATCTCGATTGGGATCCAAGGACGTGCACTATCACTTCTGAAGTCCTTTCGTAGTGACAGGGAACAATTTGTTGCTCTGAAGAACTTTAATTCACCAACTTTCACTCTCCCTTGTGGGGTTCCCCAGGGCTCTTTATTGTGCCCTACGTTCTTTAACGTGTATGTGGCACCATTGGCAAAACTGATTCAATCCTTTGGGTTCTCAATGGTGTTCTACACCAATGATACCCAAATTGTGATATTATCCGTGGCCAGTAACCCCATTGATACCACCACACGCTTCCATAATTGACTGCTTCAGGTTGGAAATTGGATGGCCTCAAACTGTTTAAAGCTTAATACCAACAAAACAGAGGTCATGCTCTTCGGAAGCAATATCTCTTTCTGGTCACCAACAGGGTCACCACAGGCACTAGGCTCCCCCCACCCCCGTAAGTAAGGTGGAGAATCTTGGAGTTGCCTTTGATGGTCAACTTTCTTTCGAGGGCCACGTTAAAACCATCACTTCTGCCTTCTTTTTATGCTGAAACTCCTTAAAAAGATTTCTCCCTTTATACCCCAACATCTAAAACAAATAGTAACTTCGGCCCTTATTCTATCAAATGTCGATTATTGTAATGCCCTGTTCGTTAATATCAGGAAAAAATTAATTGACCAAAATTCAGGTTGTGGAGAACACTGGTGCTCGACTACTTTTAGGCATCCCTAAGCATGAATGTGCCTCTTCTGTGCTGAAACACCTGCACTGGCTACCGATCAGAAAGTGCATTATTATCAGGGCTATGTGCATCTCTTTTAAAGCCCTCCATGGAACTGGCCCGGAGTTCCTTAGGCAGAACTTTCAATGGTATACTCAGGGCATGAGTCGGGGGTACACGCGGGTGGACGGCGACCCCCCACTATTTTTACAGGGCGGACGCCGTCCACCCTGCTAATCAAAACGCCGTCCACCCTGCTCAGCAAAATCGTGATAAGAGCGCACCAAACAAGCATTTCCAGGTGATTCCGGCTGCATCCGGAAATTTCTCGGACTGCCGGTCACCGTCCATCTCCACTCCCGTCTTGATGTCTCTTCATATCCCTGCTTTTCAATCACCAGCCCCACCTCCCTCACCTTCGCCTCTCTCGATTCCCTCCTCAACTCCCTCTCACCACTGTACTTCTGCTCTCCCAATGCGCCTCAGGACATGTTTTGGGCCGATTCTTGGTGAGTGGAGTGACGAGGATGAAGGTAAAGGGGGGGGAGACGTGTTCAGTGATTAAGAGAGAGCGGCAGTAGTAGAGGGGGTGAGTGACTCTAAGCAGAAAATATTTTGTGAGTTGGAGAGTAAAGGGGGGGCGACTGAGTAACCATGTGAACGAAAAGGTGATGGAGTTCCAGTGTGTGTCCGACAGAGGGCATCACCGAGCTGGACCAAGCAAGAGATTTAGTTGGTGGGAGAGCCAGTCACTCAAAGGGTGTTTTGCAGGCGCTGTGCCCCTTCAATCATTGGCCTCTCCGCTGAGACTGCAGGCCTGTGATGTCACTTCCTGGGATGTGATGTCACGCGCCGTGATGTCACGTGCCGTGATGTCACTTCCTGTGATACTACCTAACTCGGAGAGTCCCCCCACTTCTTTTTTTAGGACTTGTGCCCTGGGTATACTCCGGCCAGATTACTGCGGTCTGCTTCAGCAAACAATCTTGTGGTGCCCATCTACAAAAAGGTCCGCTGGGGTGGCAGAAGTTTCTTGGTAGGCACCACCAGACTTTGGAATTCCCTCCCTTTGTAACTGAAATGCAAAACTGATCTGTTAGCTTTCAGATGGACTGTTCTGTAAATCGCAGTAGTTGGCAACTGCCAGTTGTGGGCACAGGGTGGCTCAGCAGGGTAGACGCTGGTCCTCGTGAGGCGTTCTCCTGTCCTCCTTATAACCTGTGTTCCTGAAAGTGCACTCTTTTTATGCGTGCACATGTCCTGACTCCCGTTTACCCAATTTCAATCTTCTGTTGCCACACAATGCTTCCAAGAACCAGGAGCCACAGGACACGATTGCCAGGAAAGGAGGGGTGAATGAGGAATGGCATGTATTAAAACATACATGTGTAAATACCAAAAACGCAGTTATTTCCCACTACGGCGTTCTGAGTGACAGCACATTTAACATGGGTGATCTAGGAGGTCACTCTGAACCCTTGGGGGACAACATCCCTTTTTTAAAGTTAAAAGTACTGTCTGATATTGCATATGCCCCCCAAATCCCTTCCACACTGCTGACCCAAGAACTAACTGCTCAGGCACTAGCAATGAAAGTGGTCAGAAGAAGGATCATGGAAAAGTCCTAAATAATATACACATTCGGCTGCACTTGCTGTCTCATTAAAAAATGCACTTAAACTTCTGTCACTCTCCTTCATCTCCCTCTGGGTACCACATCCACTCCTGGGATTAAAGTATCTAATTTCCTGCCATCTTTCCTCCTTCGCAGTTGTTAAACCTCCACCCTTCCGTTTTAACAATGATATCCGGCTATCTGCACGGTCACATGTCAATATATCATGACTATTGAATACTGCAGGGATATTTTTGGAAGATTGATCTGTGGGTAGTTACCCGCCTCTTCCCGTCAGTCTGTGCTGACCAGGTGTACACTGGGGAAGATGGCGCAGTAGCAGCACAACATGTCTCTTGCCTGTGTGAAAAACGCATTTTTATTTGCTATTTTTGAACATCAGTTCTTCCATTTTGCATTCTCCTGAGATGTTGAATCGCAAACTTTGGTGGCTTTCTAACATGTTTCAAGTCAGCACGAACAGACTTGCTTTGCTCGTGTCTTTACACACCTGGTGTTGACATACCTGCTCTTTGCCCGTCTGAGGCTAATCTAGCAATGTTTATACTTTATTGTTCGATTGTCTATTAATGTATTAGAAGGAACAAGCAATGTCCACTGGCAAATGTTTAAACCCGTCTGTTCGATTCTCTGCCAATGTATTAAGGAACCAGCAATGTCCACTGATAATGTTTGTGCTCATTTGTTCGACTATCTGTCAGGATTTGAGAATCAAAACAAACCTTAACCTTGTTACCTACTCAGGGATTGTTCCTTCTGTAAATATTTTGCACATCCCCATCTCGTGCTCCATGTATGCATAACCTCGCAAATCTTTGTACGATGTCCACTCTTGTCATAGCCATCCTAGCGCTGTGATTAAGTGCACCCGCACCTCAAATATAAAGTACAAGTTACTCTGGCAGAACTCTGACTGCTGGCCTTTTTTGTACGGTGGAAGAGAAAAGTTCAGTTTTCCACTCCTCTCTCTGGCCTGGTATTAGAAGTCAGGCTTTCTTCGGGCCCTTTGAGTCCAGGGGAAAGTGGTGGAAGGCAGTTGTTTATGACGTTACTGCAGCTGTAACGAGGGGCAAGATATGGTGTTACTGCACAAAGATTTTCTCTGAAAGCCAGATGCAAAATATTGCTTTTCAAAAAAAGTTAGGCACATATATATAACTGTCTTCTAGTAGTGGGTGGCGGAATCGTTAACAAAATATAAAAATGGCTGGGACAGGCACGGTGCCCTACAGTATGAAGCAAAGACAACCACTGAGCCCAAGTAACGTTTATGAAAGTGAGGCCTGCAGGCACATGAGCGGACCACCCTGGCTCGGTGCGCTTTAGGTGCTGAAAATGGGCATGGGGCAGTAACTGGTGTCAGAAGCCTTCTCTTCCTGTCACCATTTCCTGGACGTTATATGGTGACTGTGCACCTGTCCGTCGCACACATTTCTTAATCTCTTGCTATGTTCTTTTAAAACTGCATGACCGAAGTGATATAGCAAGATTGTCTCCAGCACAGACCTGGAGTTAAAGCTCCCTAGGCCCGATGTACGAGTGTTTTTCCAGTAACAATGGATTGTGGTCAGAGAGGGTTCTGCTTAGTAGCTATATGACATTCAATTCACAAAATCCTAACCTTCACAACTCCAAAAGCACAAACTGTAATGAACTAAGGGTACTTTTTGAGTCGGAAAAGTCAGCACCTTTTGCAACTCATTTCAAATGCCAAGAAGGAGGGGCCTTTAAGGGTCGTCCTCTCCTACCGCTGTTGAGAGTCAGAATTATATGTTGCAATGCTTAGTGCTCACATTGTGGTCGCAAACTATTTACAGGTCACAACGTGCAGTGGTAACCATTCACAAATGGGACAGCTTCCATCTTGTGAATGGTGGCAGGGGTCTTAGGGGAGAGCAGACAGGAGATCTCTGCATGCTTCCCCTGATGTTATTCTCTGCATGATGACTTAAAAAAAACAGCCCCTGTTTAAGAGCGGGACTGATTTAAATCGGTTTTCAGGAAATGCAAATGCCGGGAAAAGAGGTCTGCTGTCCCTCGAAGGCCTCCATCCCTGCATAAATATGAATAAAGATTGATTGACTTGCATTTATATGGCGTCATAAAATGCCTCCTAAATTGAAGGGCTAATTACAAACCAGTCAGTGTGCAAAATCAACAACTGGTTTGTGAGTTGACCTTAATACATCAGGTCCATGTTCTGACTGCATGAAACCAGACCCTACTTCTGGACACATAAAGGAAGCACAAGTGAAACCCAGCTAGCAGTGACCTCCCCTCACTGTCAATCCCCACTTGAATCCAGACAGCTAATAGGTTCAGAGTTAAGATGGTTCGGTCATGCAGTTCTACGCCTCTAAAGAAAATGATGAAGGCAACAATAACAACAATAAAACCAACACATACACTCACCTCCTCTCTCACCTATGCATATGGGAAAATGTCTTGGATTTTTATGTAAAGTTTTATACTTGAATTTATATAAATTAACCGATTGGCCATATACTGTTTGAGCTGTGTCCATAGAGTGCACAATCACTTGATCTTTTCTAATACTTTATGCTGCGTTGGAGCTGTTTATTGTGTATTTTCATTATTTATGTCTTATCAACGAAACATCAAATTTCTGTTGACAGCCAGTACTACTACGTCATCTACCTAAGCAGAACCTACAATGTCATCTACCTAAGCAGAGCCCGCTCTGATCACAATCTGTTGCTGCTGACACTGTCTCTTGGGTGCAACACCATGGCACCCTGTGTGGGTTGGAGTGGTGAGAGAGATATTGTGGGAGATTTGCCTCTCGCAGGGGTCAGGTTTTTTTTGGGGCATGTGGGGTGTCAATGGGTGTATCTGCGTGGGAAGTTATGGGGTGGAGGGGAGCATGCATAGTTAAACTGAGCAGAAGCATTACTGATTATGAATTTCTTGCTACATGGTATGTAGGAATATTACCATTGGGTACAAAAGGCTATTTATGGAATGGGTATTGAAGCAAAATGTATTTCGTGCAATGTTAATGGCATGTCAAATAAGCAGAAGTACTGGGGGCTGATTAGATGGCTGACTTCTTTCACCCCAAAAATATTATGTTTGTAGGCAACCTAGTTGAAAAGTAACTATCCGGAACTGTTTATTCCGAAGTTTAACACCTTCGCCGCGATCGGAATTCCGCTCAGGTGCTGGACATTCCGATCGCGGGCGTGGTCGTGACGAGCTCAGCTCGTCATGCGCACACGCCCACCGCGCAGCATGACGAGCTGAGCTCGTCATGAGCATCGAAGGGGATAATTAAAAACTTTATTTTGCTTTGACCGGACTGGCATTCAGAGGAGTAGCAGTATATCTAGGCAGAGGGCTGGACTGGGTGGTTTCCCACGTGATTAGAGATCCCCAGGGAAGGTGGATTTAGATGAAAGCCAGTGTGAATGGTAACCCCTTAAACCTGGTCAATTATTAGGCCCCAGTTTTCGATGAACCTGATTCACTAAGACAGATTTATAATATTGCTATGGGAACAGCCGGTCTAATAATATTAGGGGGGGGATTTTAACTTTATCCAGGACCTGGCATGGGATACATCTTATAAAAATATAAAACAATTGAAGCCCCAAACGAAAAAAGTGGTTGATGCACTGAAGCAACATTTTCAACTCCTTGATCCTTGGCGTAGTGATCATCCTGGTCTGTCACAATATACCTTCTTCTCACACCACTTTCATTCAGCTTCCCTTATTGACCATTTTGTTATTTCCCATTCACTTAAATGGGTCAGCTCAGATATCTGGGCAAACTCATTTTCAGATCATTCCCTGACTAACATTGCACTTGAGTTTGATACAATCAGAGGGGAAAGGCCCATGTGGCAGCTGGATCGGAATCTTCTTACTAACTAAGAATGGCTGGAAGATATGAGAATGTTCATCTGAGATTTTTTACTCTGAATAGGGGAACAGCTTAATTGTTCTTGGTTTGAGAAGCCTTTAAGGCTACAGTCCGGGGGCGGATCATTGCTTACAAAGCACAAAATTATGGGTAAAGCGTATAGCTGAGCTTCAGTCAGCAGTCAATGTTGCTCTTCAGGAGAAGAATAGGTCTGAGGGACATAACTCCCACATAAAGGGACATTTGAGTAAAGCAAAACGAGATTTGAGGGAATTCTTTATCATGGAGGAGATCAATAGCTCAAGGGCCTTTCAGCAGCAGTTATATGAGGAAAGCCAGATTGGGAAATTTCTTGCATGGTCAGCGCAGGTTAAGCAGGATGCTGCTGTTGTTACTCAGTTACAGAAGCGAGTTACTGGGGAGTTGGTTCTTCGGTAAGGCTGGAGTGTCCCAAATTTTCCTGCAGCATTATAAGGCTCTGTATGAAAGTAAATATATGATCTCGCAGGCCAATATCTTTGAATATTTTCAGTCCATCAGGCTTCCCCAACTGGCAACTTTACAGGGTGAACCTCCGACAGACCCAAGACCTACTGGCCTTCAGAAGACTCCTCAAGACCTGGCTCTTCGATCAGTAGCAGCACCACCCCCCTCTTCCCCCAGCGCCTTGAGACCCTCGCGGGTATGTAGTGCGCTTTATAAGTGACATGATTGATTGACTGATTGAAAGACTGGCCTCTATTATATCAGGGACAGAGGTTCAGGAAGCTCTGGCCACAATGCCTAGCAGGAAGGCATGGGGCAATGATGGATTTCTAGTTGAGTTTTTTTCAAGTATTCGCAAGTGAACTTATACCCTCTTTGATGGAGTTGCTAAATTTTGTAAAAGAAGGTGGGGATGTTCCTTTGTCCTTTAAGGATTTCACGGTTGTTAGTTTTTTAAAGAAGGATAAGAAGACAAAGGATGTTAATTCCTACCAACCAATTAGCTTATTGAACACAGACTATAACCTTTTATTGAAAATATGGGCCATACGTATTACCCCGGTAGCCCAGACTTTAATACATAATGATCAGGCGGTGTTTTTGGCAGGTCAGGTGATGTCGGCGAATACAGTCACTGGATTACTTTACTGTTAACCAGACTCATGCAGCAGTAATAATGGTCGATGCAGAGAAAGCGCTCTGTTATGGCCTGGCAAGGTTTGGCTTTCCTGCACTGCTCATCTCCATGCTGCAGAATTTGTATCAAGGGGCACAAGCGAAAGTATTTGTGAATTCTAATCTTGCAGGGATAGTAAATATAGGTAGTGGAATGCACAGGGGTGTCCTCTGTCCCCAATTTTATTCACATTTTTCATAGAGCCCCCGGCTGTTAGGATTCAGGAGAATGAGAGTATGAAGGCCCCCATAACGGGGATGCCTAAGCTAAAAATGTTTGCAGATGATATTATCCTATATCTTAGGCTTGAGAAACAGAGCATCCAACGAGTTTAATCAGAATAAAACAGAATTGCTTCTTTTTAATTCCTTAGCTAGTGATCACCCTTCTTGTTTGCAGCAGCAGGCCAGCTTGCAAAAAACAATTCAATATCTGGGGTTCTTCATAATGAACAACTACTCCCAGGTTTTTTATTTAAACTATCTGGTAATGCTCAAGAAGATCAAGGGATTATTGGATAGATGGGCACTACTCCCCCTTACATTAGTGGGTAGAGTAGCTCTTATTAAAAAGTTAAGATGAGATATTGTACTGAGTTAGAAGCACTTTTGAGGAACTTTGTATGGAACAAGAAGGCCGCTAGGGTAAAACGTTCTGTACTCCTATTAGATATTAGTCGGGGCTGGCATTACCCCATGTACAGCCATATTATGAAGCAGCCTTGCTAGATGCGCTAGCACGATCAATAGACAGGAAGAGGACGGTCAATATTTTTTTTATAGAAAAAATGATCCAGGAAGCTGAATCTCAGTTGCCGGTTTTTATAAAAAAGAGCTTAACCCCCAAAAAACCAAGGTACAAGGTGTTACAAGAGATTAGCGTACAACTACAATCGCTTTATTTATCTAAAATGATTTCAGCAGGCTCTTAGTATCTTACATTACAGGAGTGTAAATATGCTGGTTTGTCAATACTACAAAACAAGTTAAAATTTTGGAATGCTAATAGCTTCAAAGAATTAAGCCACTTCATGTGAAGGGGTAAGTGTATTACTTCGCAAGAATTGCAGGCTCGGTGTGGTGATCGTTGCAAATTGTTCTTTTTGGGGTTCCAGCAGATCACCCTTTTTAAAAAAAAATCATTGCCTGTAATCTAGCTGAAATCCCCACCCCGTCATGCAATCACTTTTAAGGTCGAAACTTAAGGGAACTGGTAATTGGTATAGACTACTATGTGACCGGGCGGGGGGGGGGGGGCAGGCATCAGGTGCAAAGGTTTTTAGATAAAATCAGCTTCTCCACACAATGCACTCTTTCGGAGGTGGATTGGCACTCTATTTTGTTATTAGGGTATAAGGCTTTAAGGGCAGCAAATTTTAAGAGGATGTCCTTCCTATCTCGCTGGATGGCTTACTATACTCCTGCAGCCCACCACAGAATGTATCCGGCAGTAAAGGATCAGGGCTTCCGCTGTCAGTAACAGGGGATGGGAGGCTGGTTACATACTTTTTTTACTTGTCAGCTGTTGGAACAGTTTTGGCGACGAAAGGTCTTTGCAGCTCTTAGTGTTGGCCTCTAGACAAATATAGACCTGATGTTGGAAGCAGCACTATTTGACTTTGTTAGGAAGAGTTGGGTTTCTGGTATTGACAAGTGGGGACAGGTGTTTATGTCAATTGCCTCTGTAATTGCTCGTTCATTGATTTTACAGAACTGGAAATCCTCCAGAGTTCCATCATTCCAAGAGTGGTTTACTAAAATGCTCAGGACGGAAAAATTTGAGGAGGCGTATGCGAAATGTGTGGGGAATTTGAAAAGATTTAAAGCCTCATGGCGGTTATGTACACACTTGAAGAGTTCAGCCCTAACTTGGTAACAGCACCAATGGTGGCTCCATGAAGGATACTCGTAGATATTGGGGTTTCTCAATTTTCGTGCTGTTGTAAGGTGAGTTATTTGGCTTGTTGTCATTGCTTTAAAGCTGCACCCTAAGGGGCAGGATGCTTTTGTATATGTTATAGGGGTATTTAGGATCTAGATTGTCTGAGCATCTTGCTTTTAGTACTGATTATCGCTACTATGATTATAATAACCAGTTTCAAGATTATTCTTGAAGGGAGAAATATTAGTTAAGGTGGTGGGGGTTTAATGTGGCACATTGGCACTTTATTGACGGCTGCTAGTATAACTGTAGTGTATAGATGCTTACACCATTGTTTGTTCAAAGCAGTTTGGGCAGGAGGAGACTTAAATCGGCACATGGTCACTTTATTGATTGCTACAATGTATCTCAGCATTGCTGTTTTTAATATATTGATTTTCCTAAACTATGTGATGGTTTGTCTCATTGTACAGGATCATGGTAATATCAAATGGTATTTTGTATAATATTTGTATGGCATCATTTTGACTTGTAAATGTTCTGTGATTCTGCTCTATAAAAAAAAATCACTTTATTTTCACAACTTTCAATTTAATAGGCACGCCCAACGATGCTTTTAAGTGCATGCTCGTTTACAGAATATGACAACGTTTGACTATTTATAGTACTGTGCAGACACACAAACACAAAACAGTCAAATTGCTCCCTTTGTGTCATTTAGGTAACAAGGTTTTTTTTAATATATGTTTTATTGAAACTGTGATATTTCTAATTTTCTAACTAAATAGCACTGATGGAGCAGGGTTTTCGAAAAATAAAACCTGCTCGGATTGAAACCCCTAGTAACATTTTCTAACTTTTCTAACAGTGTGCAGTGAAAAACGTGTGGTTTTAATAACTAACATGAGGATTAAATAATACTGCGCAAGCAAGCACTGAACTAGGCCGCAAATGCTTGACTAATGAAAATAAAGAGACTAATGCTGCTTTTTGTGCATGTTATTAACGTTTGTCAGACAAACCTAGCATGGGTTGCGCATGAGTAGATGCAGAATTTGGGAGGGTGCGTAAAGAAAATCATTTTAAAATGAGTAATTATATTTGTTTTATTCTCCGTAGAAGCATGGGTTAAGCAAAATAAAGAATTATTAACTGAAAAAGCAAAAGAGAATGTGGAGGGAAGGCAAAGGCGAGCGACCTTCGAATTTATGTGTGCCTGCCAAAAGTTAAGCGTGAAGACGAAAAACACAATTGACAAGTGATGAACGTTTCCTCTGGAAGCGCACGAGTGGCACAAGAAGTAACAGAACTTGACACAATTGCGGAGAGAGAAGGAAACTGAAGTCTGATATTGTATACTTGTATTTCCTGAGATGATGTAGTTGTGAAGATGAAAAAACAAAACAATAGAACATTGAGAGAGATGGACATGCAGAGTGTGGTGTGACAGTACACACCCTTCCTTAACCAATCACGATGTAGTTTTGACTCTGAAATGAACCAAGTGTAGGTTGGACATTTGGGTTTTAGGGTATAATTGAGGTGTCCTGGTGGGAGGGGTTAGCTCCTGTTGCGAGAGGTGCTGATGGCGTTAGGTGTGATCGTCGCTGTCGTCGGTTTGCTGTAGAGGCCTATTTGTTTATTCCTGTTCCTGATTCCTGACTTAGACTTTGCCCTTACAAATCTTCCTGAGGGGCCCTGCTGCTCCCCTGGCCAGAGAGCAAATTTCCTGTTTCCTTCTGGGTTAGGATAGAAACCTGAATTTGCATAATCATTTGCAAATGTATTTTGTCTCTGAATCTTTTCTCTCTGCGCCTTTCCACTCCTTCAATGCACTGTCGATGTGATGTGATTTGTCATTTTCTCTTTGCTAATTGTTTATTCAGTGTTATTCCATGGTTTTGTACTATGTATTGGTACTTGATGAGCATTATTTTCACATTATTTAGATAAACATTATAAATATACACTCTGTGTTCGTCTTTATTTAGAGAGTGTCATTAATTATTGCCATCAACTATTCAACTATAAAAAGATGCCATTGTCACATTATTTTTCTATGAGTAATGCTGGTTCGGTTGGATATTGGTAAGTTAGGTCTGAACTTTGCATCTTACACTGAACCCAGCGCGAAGGGACCTTCTTGGGTAATGTAATTGGGCCTTGTTTGTTTGCAAATTTATTGATCCCTGAGTGCTGGATCAACACTGTATCGAAACTGTGTTTTTTTCTGATGAAAACATTGTCTAAGGTGTATATTCTCATTCTCTCTCTCTCTCCGTCTCTCCCTCCCTCCTATGCCTTTCCCTGGCTGGCACTTATAAACTCTAATGTGCCATTGTTGACTCATGCCTGTTTACCTGCTCTGAGTCCCTCCAGTAAGTAACTCCTGCAGAAGGCAATCACAGCTAAGGAACTTGAACTCAGATACCCTGCGGCTGAGGGTACAACACTTTTCATAAGGGCAGCTCCGAGTTGTACTCGTCTGGTGCTTAGAGATTATGCACACATGGTTTAATCATATCAGAATATTAAGCGCCCTTTTTCCTTACACTCACATTTTAATCCACTCGGGTTACAACTGCTTAAATCCCCAAACGAAGATATATTT
Organism: Calotriton arnoldi; assembly: GCA_963921515.1. Taxonomy (NCBI): domain Eukaryota; kingdom Metazoa; phylum Chordata; class Amphibia; order Caudata; family Salamandridae; genus Calotriton; species Calotriton arnoldi. The sequence continues at coordinate 1,670,064 of CAWUFW010001779.1, read as the reverse complement.
CCAGTCTGATACAATATTATGTTACGCCTCAGTCAGCATCATTTCCCTTTATCACCATACTCATATTTCTCGACGAATAAACAGACCAAAAATGCTACATTGATGCTTGAAACACAGTCTTTGATAGGATCAGGGCCAGCCCTAAATTGGATTGACCTGGACAGCGCCCTGGGCGGAAAGAAAATTTGTTGTTTGTTGTGTGTGTGTGTGAGGGGGGGGGTTGTTGCGCTGTGATGGCAGGAGGTGTGAGGAACATGGTAGGAGGGCAGGGGGTGTTGATGGGGTGCTAACAATTACTCTGAGGTACATTAAGGGCTGTTTACAAAGTCTTTAACAGGACCCGATTGATGCCAAGTGGGATGGACAAGTTGCTGATTGCATAAGATTAAGCCAGGCAGCTCCCTACTGCGCCCTCGGAAAATTGGCGGCCCGGGCCCAACTCGCCCATGCCAAAGGCTGGCCCTGCTAAGGATTTAGGAAAGGTTTTGGGGGGAGGAGGGCTGAGAAATGATTGAGGTTTTAAAGTTGATTGTGGGAACTAAGGGCCCAATTCATAAACGTATTTTCTGCCGTGAACATACTTCTACGGCTAAAAATACCTCCTTTTACACCTGGCTGAAATTCACTAAAGGATTCCTGCAAAGGGTAAATTAAGTTACTAGTGCAGATTTCTCAGCCACAAGTGTGGCCAAATCTGCTGTAGTAAATACCATGCAGGGGGTGAGTAGTGGGTGTTAGTTACAAGGCTTGATTTGCCTTTGTAATTCTGTGAACACCCACAAACGCCCTTTTGTGGGCATAAAAAAACAAAATTCCCAAGAGTTACACTTCCCTGCCAAGATGGGAAGGGGAAAGGATCACCCCTTGATTTGCTGAGGGATTAAGAGAAGAACTTTTTCCAAGGGGAAATAAAAATTCCCCCAGGGAAAAGGAAAAAAAAACAATGTGCTTTTGCACATTCACAACCCATCCTAATTGCACAAAATTGTAAGATATGTACAGTTCAGCACAGGAGGAACAGGCAGCCTTAGAAATCACTAGAGGTGCATGTCAGGCAGACCACACTGGGGATATCGAGGAAGAAGCCATACTGTGGCATGTGGTGAATGACGAGCCCTTACCGGGCCACTCCTCCCTTTCCCTACAGCCTGTGGATGATGATCAAAGACAGACAGGCAGGTCTGTCTCTCCTTCCGGATTATCGTACGGAGAAGACCACATGGTGAGATCACCTCAAATCAAAACATGACACTGTGACTTTAAGAGCATGGAAGTGTTAGGAGAGACACGGAAGAGAAACCATGTCGAAAGGCTGAGGAGGAATTCACACATACGGAAGAAGATAAAATCGAGCCGGAACCCACTTGGTTTTTGCCAAGAGAAGTCAAGAGGACTTCGACAACATCGGAACAACCGGACAGCCACAGAATCCTTCAGCAGCTGAACTGGAATAACCCCGAGGTCAACCCAGAAGACGCAGAGGACACAACGGAATTGCGCCACTGATCTGGGACTGGAACACAAAAGAGAAAAGAAGCCCCCGGCACAACGCACCGCCCAGCCACATTTCAGGAGAAACGTGGCTCAGCCAGGTACGCGGTCGCATACTGGAAAGGAGGGAGACTGTTTTATGGTATCAGTTGAACCCTCCTTGGCGGGGAAACGGTCATAAGTTCACTGCATGCTTGTGTACACTCTGAGACAAATAATAAACTCAGGTATCTAGTGGTGGTAACTAGATTACCTATGTTACTAGTTTTTTTTTAAACAGTGGTGTTGGTATTGGCTACTGGGTGCTCCTTCACAACCCCACCTCCCTGATTTCTGACTATCTAAGAAACAGTGGATGTTTAAGGACTTACCCCTGGCTTTTTCCTTCCGTTTGAGGGTGAGATCCTGCCGGGCGGCTGCAGTTTCTCGGGAGCTAGAAGGAAGAATAGAAACAAAAGGAACATTAAGATTATACCTTTTACGTTGAAATAAATAAGTCAACCTTAAACTGTCTTTTGAGTCCCGACAAACCTTACAGTGCAATAGTACGGCTGGAAAACTGCATCTGACACTGCTTTCCACTCACTTTCTATTACACCTGTTGTCTGATTGCAAAGAAATTGTAAACGTTTCTTAGGTCAGAGTCATAGGACTTCCCCCTTGTAAGAAATAACCATCTTTTGCATGATGTCCCCTCAGATTTTTAAATATTAATAAGTCACCCCTATGTAGGCCTTGTAGCCCACAAGGCTGGGTGTATGGTATTTAAAAGCGAGACATGTAGAAATTTGAAGTTAACATGGCCTTACAGTAACTAGCACCCAAAAGCTATTTTCACTGTTGGAAGGCTGGCTGGCTGGTCCACAGGGAAACACTGGAAAGTAATATTAAATGTTACTTCTGCTATCTCTGGGTAGGGACTAGAAGAATGATCAAACCACTCTTTTTAATATTAATTAAAAGCCCACTTAATGGTAAATCAGGACTTTTTTTAATAAATATTAAGGAAATTTAACTTTTAGAAAATTACCATTTTCTTAACTGAAAACTCATGAAGACTAATTTACATGTGCCTTCCAATTGTCACCCAACTGGTGAATGGCCTTGAAAGATGTGTGAAAACTGCTCCCAGAGCGGATACAAAGACCTAGTTGTGGGCATGCATTTTTGTTCCTCTGGTGGGAAGAGCAGATGGGCTGTGCCCAATAATTTTATTTACTTCAAAGGGGGTTCCCTTGGCACAAGCAGATGTCAGAGGACCTCGGGGCTGGCCCCTTCTTTTGTCCTCTCAGTTAGACAGGCATCAAACCCAGTGGGGGAGAGCTTCCCCCAGAACTGGTTCTAAGTGGCCACAGAGGAGGGGCTGCTCATTACCTAGGCCACATATCTGGGTGGGCACACGGGATCTGCACAAGGGGAAAAGGGTTTCACCATTTTGGATTTCAGGAGTGAGCGGCACTGTGGGATTGTTTGCAGTAGGGCAGACAACAACTGCTGCAAAAGTGGGTGGGGTAGCCCCTGGGAACTTTCACCCCATGGCAGGGAGGGGCCAGGTGCCTCTGCCACCAACAAGCTAGTGTCAAGCATAAATGTGGCATCCCCTGGCACCCTCCTGGGAACACTTTCTGGAACTGGGGAAGCTGAGAAGAGGACTAGACCTACTGTATGTAACCTGAGAGGAGACTTGAGGTACTGGACCTATTCCCTCCTGTACCCAGGACAAAGAAGTGGACTCCAAGGGTTAGTTGGCTGACCTCCTGTGTGGCTGTAGGACTGCCACAAGCTGCAAGGGGCCTTTTCCTGAAGTTCACACCTTAGCAATGTCAACTGTACCTGACTTTGACAGTGCTGGTGGCATCTGCTAGAGGGAGTCTTGACCCCTGAGTGCTATTCCTGAGGTCCAGGGACCTTTGGCTGTGTCTAACTGGACTTCTCCTACCACCCCTAAAAACCTGAGACTTGGAAATTTTTTGAACTTCCAGACCATTTGGAGGACCGGGACATACCACTGAAGCCTATTCAAACAAGGTGTGACCTCACTGGGCTAAGAAATCAGGTTTCTCCCGCTCTGAGCATCTTGCAACAGCAAATCCTCTTCAGGAAACCCTCTGCAAGATTCTGCGATTCCTCAGAGCTTGCTTGGTGCTAGAACGTCCACCTCCGGGCACCACCAAGCCTGAATGCCGTTATGGCGCAGACTGTTGGAGTGGCCAGGTGGGGGAAAGGGTGTTGGGGAAGTTAGTGCGGGGAGGAAGACCTGTAAAGGAAAAGAGCAGAGTTGTAATCATTCCTTCCTAAACCCTTCCCCTAACCATCCCAATATCTTTATGCTCTTGGTAATCAACTGAGTGTTGTTCTACAGTCTCCTAGTAAGTGAATGTAGGTTACAGGTCTATAAGGCAATGATACAAAACAACCTGTTAGGCAACGTTATCAACAATGATCAGGAAGTACATGTTATTCAGTACAACATTCCTCAGTAAACACGGACACCTAGCAGACTCCACTCTTTGGCAGTCTTGAGTGGGTTTTGCTGTTGCACTCTGTAAAATAGGTATCAGCGTGTTACTTCAGTTCTCAAACGCGTTCGTGCACAGGTCGTAGCAATTCGGTTGTTTCTTCCCAATAGTCACAATGTTTTAGCAAAATGCATGCAGGACCTGCCTTGCAACTTATGTACATGTTTTTTCCCAAAATTGTACCTTTCTGGAGCGTTCATTATATGCTGGTGCCATGCGCTCTTACCCCCGAAATCGGCCCGATCTCAAACCTGCCGCTTTAATTAGGAATGGCTTGCCAGCGGTGTTCCGCTCAGCTGCCAAGGTTATGTCTGCATTGCTGCCATTGGATACCTGAAGTCGTCGGAGACCACGCCTAACACATACGCAGAAAACGGAACCCCGAATACATCTGCTTCCAAGGCCAGGCAGACGAATAGCGAGCGTGCGGTCATGGGCGAGGCTAGTTTTATACTCGAGCCCCTCCCAATATGGCTGCCGCGCTCAAGAGGCTGGGAGACATAGTCCCAGTGAACAGGGCTGTGTTGAAACAGGCCTGTTAGGGATAAAGACTGCATAAACCTTCTGGGGCTATAACAAGAGTGGCAAGGTGCATTGGTTTATCACAACGGGCAGAGGGAACGCACTTGGAGGCTCTGCACTGGTAACAATAACAAAACAGAACAACATAATGCACACCAAAGTAAAAGTATATAAAGTAAAGCATACCAGAAAAAGTCCAAAATAAAGGTAAAATGCACCATGAGTTTCAACCAACAACGGCAGAATGGAATGTCAGAGGACAACGCCACCAGTACTTGGCCGTGGCACAGTGTCAATGCATTTTGCCGCACAACACAGGAACATGAGGGCAGAACAAAGTTTGAACCCCTAGAGCCGCTGACCATGACTTGACAGTACTCCCCCCTCCCAAGCGGTCTTTAGGGGCCGGTTTATGAGGGAAGGGGTCATGGAATCATGCCACAAGGCGAGGTGCATGGGCATTAGTTGCAGGTTCCCAACAGTTATTCTCCGGTTCATAGCCTTTCCAGGACTCTAGGTACCACAATCGGACCCCTCGTCTGCGAGAATCCAAAATCCGGCATACCTCGTATTCTTCCTGTCCTTGCCCTAAGAGTGGGCTTGGTCGAGGTGTACAGTGTTGTTCAACTGGCTTTAGTAAGGAGGTATGGAAGACTAGGTGGAGGTATGGAAGAAGGGGTAGTTCGTATGCCACATGACTAACTTGTCAGATCATGGTGTAGGGACCAATATATTTTGGGAGAATGACCTTTTTGTCACTGAATGTGCCTTTTTGTCACTACGTATGCAGTGCGTGACGCTTTGTCACCCACTGCATACGTTGATCCAGGACTACGCCACTTATCAGCTGCACTTTTACACATTACTTTTGCCTTGTTCAAATGCTGAATTATTTGAGAGTGAGTTTTCAAAATGTTTTTGAATCCTGATGTTACTGTTGGTACTGTGTCTTGGCCCTTGGGATTTTGGACTTGTAAATAGTACAATAAAAGGATGAGGTTTGAATAGATGAATGATGGGCGAAGTTATATGCTATCTCTGCCAACCAAAGCATATTTACTTAGGAGTCTTTTGCGGAGGAGGCATAACATTGGAGATATTGTTTAAGAGTTTGATTAAGCCTCTCACTTTGTTCATCTGTTTGTGGGTGGTGACTGGTAGATAGTGCTGGGGAGACCTGCAATGCCTTACACCAATGAGTCTAAAATCTAGCCATGAACTGTGTGCCTTGGTCTGAGGTAATATTCTTGGGGATTACATGTAAACATACAGTGTTGACTAGGAGTAAACAAGCTAACTCCCCTGAAGTAGGTGGTTTCTTACAAGCTATAAAATGGCCTAACTTGGAGAAACTATCCACAACTACTAGGATGCATGTGTAGCCTTGATCATTGGGCACATCCGTAATGAAGTATAAAGAACAGTGTTCCCAGGGTCTTTGTGGTGTTGGAAAAGGGAGTAAAAGGCCTTTAGGTTTCCCATGATCACTATTGACTCTGGCTCAGGTTTCACATTCCTTGGCCCATTTATGTATGTCATGCCTTATGGTGGGCCAACAGAAATTTCGTTGTATTGCCAACGTTGTCCTTTGAACCCCTGGATGCCCAGCGCGTGGATGATGTCAGCTAAAGACCACTTTGCATAACCGTTCTGTAGGCAGGAACAGTGTAGACTCATGAATAGGAAAGTTCTGTATGATTTGTCTATTAGGGGCTTGACGGAGCCAAGTTTGCCTGTCTTGCACCTTGAAATTCTGTCGTACTGCATCTAGGAAGTCTTCTGTGGATATTATGTTGAAGACTTTTACAGGGTCTATGATTGCTTGTGGAGTCTCAGTGAGGGGCAGCATGGTGGAATCTTGCCTTGTTAGAGCATCAGCCTTTTGATTGTTTGATCTTGGGTGGAAGGTGATCATGAAATCATACTCAAAATCGCCAGGAGTTCTTTTTCGGCGATTGTGTAAATCTTTTCTGCCGGGGAAAGTCTCTTGGATGCGACAGGATGTAATTGCCTTGTAACAGTGTGTTTTTATGGAAAGTCAAAAATAAAATTCCCGTTGGGCTTGTAAATGCAAGTTCAATCACACTCTACGCCTTCACTAGGTCTCATTACATACTTCTCATTCACGCCCGATAGCATTAAGGTCAATACCACACCTGTATGTTTTTATAAAAAAAGGTTTTTCCTTTTATTATCTTATTTATATTTATCCAATCTCATTTCTTGACCAATAATTAAAAAACTTAAACAGTACAATGTCTCGATCCTATTCTATATTTTAAAGCATTAAAATTCCATCACTAAAATTCCTTTTTCAAGAAAGACAGGATGAACCACATTCTATATTGCAACTTATCAACATACAAAATCACATAAACATAGACAGGGAAAATACAACAGACAATCACATATGTCTTTTATGGTAACCAATCTTTTTAAGATTATTGTTCGTATCACAGAGTGTCATGAAACATTGGTATCTAATGGGTTCCTCAATGTCTTCCAGATTTGGTTTTAGTTATGCATACACAGTGTGCCTTTGTGACAGTAAGACTCCCACTGCAATTTTGGAAGCATCTGCTTCTACTATGTATGGTAGATCAGGGTTGGGTGAACAAGAACTGGTGCTGAGGTGAAAGCTCTTTTTAGGTTTTCAAAAGCATTTTGAGCCTCGAGCCCCCACTAAAAGTGTAATTTTTTTCCTCAGAAGGCAAGTTATGGGGGGCACCGCTTGGGAAAAATGATTGATGGATTGCCGATAGAAATTGGCGAACCCAAAAAAATACTGAACGTCTCGGACTGTTTTTGGGGTCAGTCAATGAAGAACGGCCTGTATTTTTCGTTCAGCCATTTGTAAGCCTCCAGGAGACAGGATCACTCCGAGGAATTCCACCTCAGTTACGTGGAAATCGCATTTACTTAACTTACAGTATAGTCCATGCGTTTGTAAGTTATTCAGTATCGCGGTCCCATGCTTGACGTGGGTCTTCTCAGAATCAGAATAGATCAAGATATTGTCTATATACACAATGACGAACTTGTCCAGATATTCTCGAAGGATGTAGTTTAAGAAGAATTGAAATGCCGCTGGGGTGCTGTACAAACCAAAGGACATCACCATATATTCAAAGTACCAGGTTTTAAAGGCAGTTTTCAATTCAACGCCTTTTGCATTCTTAGTAAGTGGTATGCCCCCTTGAGGTCTAACGTAGTATATATGACTGCCTATTTGACTTGGTTTAAAAGTACTGAGATGAGTGGGAGTGGGTACTTATTGTTCACAGTAATTTTGTTTAGTGCTCTAAAGTCTAAGCAAGTGCGAAGCTTACCATTAGCCTTTGGTACGAAGAATAAAGGGGAAGCTGCTAGAGACTTGGAAGGACGGATGAATCCAAGATATTAGTCTAAATACTCTATAAGATGATAATTTTCCTTCTCTGTCAAAGCATATATATGCAACAGTTGGGGATCACGGCTCTAGGTACCAAATGAATCTGACAATCGTACTGGCGATGTGGTGGTGGTAGCTCTTCTGCCTGTTTGTTGTTAAAGACTTCCTGGAACTGTGCATATTGCTCAGATAAAGTGCCTTCCTTCTCTGTGGCTTTGGCTACAGAATGATTGCATTCCCCAAGGTGAGGTGATACACAGTGTGCTTTACAAAATGGGGACAGTTCCGTGATTATTCTCGAGACCCAGTTTATCCTAGGGTTGTGAAACCGCAACCAAGGAATGCCTAGGATGAACCCGTACTGAGGGGCACTAATGAGATTGAAGGAGATAGTCTCTGTATGTTTCATGCCAGTCACATTGAATTCTAGAAGCATCGCAATAGTTTGCTTTGTAATGGGGTCAGAGGTCAAAACTCGCCCATCGACTGTTTGTACGATTTCTGACTTTTTTTTGCACACATGGCAGACCTAATGTTTGTGCCAACTCAGAGTCTACGAAGTTACCAGTGGCCCCTGAATCTATAAGGACCATGATGGACTATCTTTTATTTGGTGGAATTACCAATTCCATTTGTAGAGTGAGATTAGCCTCATGATCACCGACAGCTGTACTTAAAGAGGGGATTTGCCAAGTACTCAAAAGACCCCCGTTCATATCTTTTGAGTTCTTTAGTTTTCCATCAAGGACTCAGCAGTATTTACAACTTTCACAGGAGGAATTGGGCTTTTTCCCTTCGACTTGGTAGGACATTCCTTAACAAAATGGCTCTTTTTGCCACAGTACACAGCATAGGCACTGCCCATTCCTACCCCAGAGATCTTCAAGTTAGATTAATTGAGTCCCCTACCCTTTTCTCCACTGTCACAGTGCTCTTTCACAAAACGGAAAAGACTTTGGTTGTACTTTTCAAAGATTTATATTTGAATTTCTGTTTTGCTGGGAATTGGGCATGAGTTTTGGGATCCAGGCCTCTGAGTATTTGCTTATGGATTTTTACACTGGGTTTGTTATCAACAGTTGCTTATTGTTAGCTATTTGCTTACCAGATTTACGTTGGGGACATTGCAGACACCACGATCTCTCTCCTTGGGGACATGCAGAGTGTTTACAGCATGTCCTTTTGTCTGCATCTCTTGACCATTCCATGCTGAACTATCCCGCCACTGCAAAACCAAAGGGGATGATGGACGGAGTGTTGAACAATGCAAGCACTCACCCCCAGTCAACTGATCTGGGTTTAATCCATCATCATTCTTTAGCTCACTCCGCCACCCCAGTTCAGACATGGCCATATGCAAATCAGTCTGACCCTGTGCCTCATGGGAACAGTCCAGCCCGAACTGCCAAGCCATGTCTTCCCTGGACCGGTGATGGAGCAAGGTTTCATAAACGAAACTTGCTTGTATTCAATCCTCCTCACAGTATTAATTTATTAAAAACTTGTATTGTTAATACTAACCTTTGCATTCACGACACGAAAGGGAAGGAAGCTTGCCTATGTGTTTTACTAATGAATAACGCTTGTCTGTAATCCAAAATGGCCGCTAAAGCGCGGAAACCTCAATGCGCATGTCGCAAACATATCACATGGTGTGACGTCTTTCTTTGCTTGGTGGGAAATTTCTGCTTCTGCGCAGTGTGTATTAAAATGGCTGCTTGATGTTTCCACATGCTTCAGCTTGCTCTCATGTCATTATTAAATTGTCGTTTTCTTAACGCTACTAATGCGGGACAGTATTATAATTAAATGGGAATAGAGTAGAAAAAGTGGGCATACAGTGAAACATTTTATTCTGTGATTTTAATATTTTCTTCTTGCACTTTTATTAGTTCGTAAACTTGGGCCTGGGTTGGTGACCTGAAACTCGAGAGGCAAATGGTTCTGCGCATGTGTCTTGTGTGCCTGCCAAATGAAGTCAACCTGGACGTCGTCCAAGGCCGTGACCCGATGGCGGAAGATGCTGTACTCTTGCCTTTCCTGTTGCATATTGATACATTGTCTATGAAAAATGTTTTACATTTGTCATGAGACGGGTGGGAAATAAAGCAAATGTATTAATTTGAAGGGGTGGGAATTTAAAGACAATAGGCTTTACAATTTAGACCAAATCGATATGGTGCGAGAATCCACCCCCTGTCCCTGTCCAATCAGAAGTAGTGGCCCCATATTTTAGCAACATTAAGGGGAGGTACATGGGCGTAGAAGGGTATAACAGATATAGAATTAGCTAATTAGTTTAGTCGGAGGTCTTGAAGTCTGAAGAAGGAGATGCTGCAGAGAGCAGACGTAGAGCAGAGAACAGGCGTTCATGCTGACAGACAGAAGAGCTCCAGACCGCCAAGCTGATTGCAGACCGAATCCCTGTCCCGAAGAGGTCCTGAGGAGGGGGCGGCGGAGTCCATTAGAAGGAAGGCACGGGAGAATCGAGGAGAAGCCGAGTATCAGAGAGGGGAACGACGCAGGCGATGTTGTAGAGAGGTCACCGGTCCTGTCCTGATCCTGGAGGAAGTCTTTGCTCTTCATCCTTCCTGGGTCCTATTCTTTCCAACTCCTTGGCTAAGGGGTTTTGGTTCTCGCACTTAGGTAAATATAATGCAACCTTTAGTTGCGCTGCTATCTCTATCCTCTCCTTTTCCTTAAACACCGTCATTGATTAGCAATAATCATTTCTATGCTTTATCTTGGGTATTGCGATCAAGTACCGTGTGGTTCTGTATTTTACTCTGCTAAATCTTTAGATAAACATTTTAAAACTTCCTGACTCAGTGGTTATTTCAGGATTATGTACTATAATGAATGTCACTCATTTTAAATTTCCCAATTAGCAAAGGATTCATTGGTAAGTCATTACTCTTCAATCAGAAGGTAATTGGTAGCAGGGATTTTGATAGAGAGTAACAACTGATAAAACCCAGCGTAAGTATTGGCGTAGTATGAATGTATGGGCCCAAGTGAGTATCTGGTGTATGAATGCTGTTTGCTAATATCGCGCTGGATCAGTTTTCTGGTAATCAGAGGATGGTTACTCTTTGTTAATTGGGTAATGAGAATTTTATTTTTATGAACTAACATCCGTATATTCGAAGTTTGTTTTATGTTGTCTAGAATTCCCCGGGGTAAAAAGAATAGCGGATGGTAAGTGGAAGCCATACTGCAGTGAGGTTATCTGCCAGGCAGAAATAGTACTGAAAAGTTAAGCAGGACTTTCAGTACTTGTTAGGGACTCTATGCGTGTGTGTAATAGCAAAAGAGTACGCTGGTGAAAATTTGATGTTATATCACCTAGAAAGGGTAACATTGAAGAAGTAACAGGTATTTCTGGAGCTTGTGTGAAGAGTAAACGGAAGAGTTTTACTTGTAGTGTATGTTTTAGTAAACGGAAAGGTTTTACTAAGTGTGAAAGAAACTATCTTTTTCGAATTTAGAAGAAACTGGCACGATAGCGAATGTTTTATGTTGTTACTGAAATTTAATTAAGATTTATAGAGAAAATAAGTTTGCGTAAAATTTTGTAAAGGGAGGGTCAGTTGCCGGAGAGGGAGCTGACGTCACAAAACGCCGCGCTGGGATTGGTTGAATCAGCGGGTGTGGAGAGACTCTTGTAAAGGAGGGGTCAGTAGTCAGGAGCAGTACTGACGTCACAGGTGCCGCGCTGGGATTGGTTGAAACAGCGAGTGACAGTGAAGAGCAGTTTGTAAAGGAGGGGTTGACAGACAAACGTCACCAAAATGGCCGCGCAAGGATTGGTTCAGAAATAAAAGTTAGCAGACATTTGATTGGTTGAAATTATAAAAGCGAAGTTATTAGTGGTAAAAGGATTGCATGTTAAAAAGCAATCCGACTTTAATAGGAATTCGTCAGGATAGGAGATATTTAGGCTTTGCAGAATATAATTTTATACATCGGTACTTACCCAAGATGTACGGAGAAAGGAGAAAAATGTCATTTTTACAAAAGATTAAGAATTATTTTAAAAAGGACAAACCAATCAAAACTAGAGAAGGAATTATCATTCCACCAGCTAAAACACCCGCTTCATTCATGATGATGGAGAGAGGTTATCATACTTGTGTATGGATGGAGAATTGGATAGAATATACAAAAAATGATGAAATACTAGCATTTCCCGAGAATGGTACCTTCAATGGAAGAATTCTTCAAAATTTGAGATTGAGGATGAATGACCTAGAACCCAGACCTAGATTAACTCAATATGAAGCTTTAGAAGAATGGGAAACGGAGGCATTTGAGCGTGACCGATCTCGGAGTAATAGGGGTTATCCAGGATTTTTCCCCAGATACTTACATGAGTCTAGGGACGGTCAGATGAAACAATGGAGGAGGGCAATGATTACAGAGGGATTATATCCATTGTTAACAGCAGAGGAGAAATTAGGAAGTAAATGCACAGAAAAGACAAAACATTTAATGAGAAATGAGGATTCTGAAGACGAATTTATGGAGGAAATGTTAAGAAACCCCCCACCATATCAGGAAGGGACAAGTGGATGCACCCCAAGTGCACCACCGATAAAAACTCCATTAGTGCCACAGGTAATGCATGAATTCACCCCGAGTAGAATACTTCATGACAAAGAAAAAGAAGCCCTAGAAAAGACCAGAACAGAATTAATACAGAAAATAACTCAGATAAAAGTACACCCTGATTCGTTGACCATACCTGTAACAATTGGTCCAGTAGTTCCATTATATGGTACTCAGGGAAGCTGTCCTCCACCGATACTTGCACCTACTCCTGTGAATAATCCCAAACCTAAAGCTCTAGTTATAATTGAGGATCAATTTAGTGACTGCGAATCCACAATATCACTCATGGACTTGCCTATTCGAGGTACTGTAAATAGCACTCCCAGAAAAGATGTACCTGGTTGTTCAAAAGATGTAAGTTTAATAACTTCATCGGGAGCAAAAAGTGCCACCATAGTAACACCTGAAGATCTAGAAAAATGGGTGCAAGGGTCAGTTATACAGTGCACACCTCCGAAAATAATGGACATTCATAAATTGAAAGTCGAATTAGAAGAAATAATAGCAGGAAATGTAGGACTAGAACGCTTAAATGCCTATGATGAAGAAGAATTATTGTTCCTGTGCAGGAGTATCACCAGAAATGTAAGGTTATTCCATGAACAATTATCTAATTTAGCACTACAGATGGGAATAGAAATAGGGAGATCAAAAGTACTACAAAAACCCTATAGAGCAGAATTTTCAGACAAAGATTTAGAAAATATGAATGCCTCTGGAAGAAGATTACAAATAAGAGAATTAATGTTAGTTTTGCAAAAATGGGGAGACCTAGATAAATGGAGAACTAGGTGGGCCAAGAAAAAGGAAGAAGCACGAACAAGTAGAACAGCATCTGAATATGTGATGAAGGAAACAGGGAAAGAAGAACAAATGTATCCAATGCGAGAAGTTGCGGGAGGAGGATATGTACATGTCCCATGGAGTAGACAGGATATTTTGTCATTTACAAATGAATTTCCAAAGTTGAGAGAAAAACCAATTGAATGGTACAAACAGGTTGACAGGTTTGTGAAGGTGTCGAAGGTATTGTTGAAGGATTTGGATGGTTTGTTTGACATAGTGGTACCTGCTGATTTGTGGACAGATTGCAAAATCACAGTGGATTGGCCAAGTGACGAATATCCTAGAGATCCGAAGAAAGGTGCCCCGTCAAATGATGTGATGAAAAAGTATCAGCAAGTGATAACTTACCTGAAAGGGAAAATACCACCGAAAGAAACAGATTGGGTAAAAATAGATCGAACTACCCAAGAAGCTAATTAATCAGTACATTCCTACTATGAGCGTCTATTGCAGGTATTTAAACAGTATAGTGGATTTGAGGAAATTGGAGACAAGAACATGAGTCAGTTTGTGTACCGGTTTGTTTACGGTTTGAAGCCAGAGATTTGTCAAATGATTAAACAGCATATGCTTTGTTGGCAGGGAAAGCCGATTGATGATATTCTGAAATATGCGAAATATTGTGGGGATGATATTGAGGACTTATTGGTGGCATCGAATACCAGAGAGGACTGTGTTGTTGATTCCATAGCATTATTAAATCTTTTGGCAGAAGAAGGACATAAAGTCTCACCTGAAAAGTTGCAGTTTTGTACAACAGCTGTTAAATATCTGGGACACCAAATTGAGAGGGGAAAAAGAAGAGTAACCGCTGAAAGGGTAAATTTAATAAAGAAAATGCAAATGCCTGTAACCCAAAGACAAGTGAGAATGTTCCTAGGAATAGTAGGTTACTGTCGACAATGGATACCAGGATTTTCCATGTTAGCTAAGCCCTTAATTAACATGACAAAAAAGAAAGCAAAGGACCCTGTTGAGTGGGAGGATGAAAGTGTAGAAGCCTTTGTAAAATTGAGAAATGCCCTATGTTCAGCACCTGCCTTAGGCATGCCTGATTATAAAAGAGAATTTGCATTGTTCTGTCACGAAAGAGAAAATTGTGCACTTTCTGTCCTAACTCAGAGACATGGATTAGACAGACGTCCTATAGCATATTTCTCTGCTACATTAGACCCAGTAGCAGCTGCGTTGCCAGGATGCTTAAAAGCAGTGGCGGCTACTTGTTTGAGTATTGAACAAAGTGAGTCTATTGTGATGGGACACCCTGTAAAAGTGTATGTTCCACATGCAGTTGTCATTCTGTTGACAAGAACTCGAACTCAGCATCTTACTCCTAGTCGGCTGACTAAATATGAAAGAATAATAATGGGTACTGAAAATGTGACCATGGTAAGGTGTACTATAATAAATCCAGCAACCTTACTACCAGACCCATATCATGAGAGAATTAAAGATGATGAAGAAGATGAACATGATTGTATACAAATTACAGAATTATGCACAAAACCACGCCCAGATATAGAGGAACAGCCTCTTAAAAAGCCAGACAGGGAGCTATTTGTTGATGGTTCATGTCAAAGACATGAAGATGGCAAACTAACTGCTGCCTATGCAGTATGTGAATTAACTGCCCGATCGATGCCCGATGGAGCTACCTTGAGAGCTATAGGGGAGACTGGCTGTGGATTCCCTCCTCGGCCGTCACCTACCCAGTCGGTCATTGGGCAGACTTTCCCTTTGTCTCTCATACCGTCTACCCCCTCTTCCTCTCCCTTCTCGCTCCCCCTTTCCGCTCTATTTGTCTCTCCTTCTCGCTCTTTAATGTGTTGCATATATTTGATGTAATGTGTAATTGTTATCATTGTTGTAACATTGTTGAACCTTATGTAAAGCGCTCTGATACCTACGGGTCTAGCCAGCGCTATATAAAACTCATTAAATAAATAAATAAATTAAATAAATAAACTGGAATAGTCGAAGCATCCTATTTACCAGGAGTCAAATCTGCACAAGTAGCTGAATTGATTGCATTGATAAAAGCATGCAAAATTGGGAGGAATCAAAAAGTAACTATATTTACAGATAGCCAATATGGTTACGGGGTTGTGCATGATTTTGGCCAACTATGGATGCAGAGGGATTTCATGACTTCTTCAGGATCCCCCATTAAAAATGGACAATTTGTAAGGGAATTGCTAGAAGCAATACAATCACCAAAAGAATTGGCTGTGGTGAAATGTGCCGCACACCAGTCAGGAGATGACTGGGTGGTAGTCGGCAACAGATATGCAGATCTGGTGTCTCAACATTGTGCCAAAACCAGAATGTCAGTCAATAAGAGGGTGGAAAGAATGGGAATCAGCTGCCAACTTATGCTGTATATGCCACCTGAAACTTGGAATGACGTTAAGAAATTGCAAGATGAGGTTGATGAAAGTGAGAAGAATTTGTGGATCAAAGTGGGTTGTTCCCAAAGAGGAGATGATGAAGTGTGGATCAGTGCTGATGGCAGACCAGTCATGCCAGACTGTTTACTCTCACAAATGGCTAGGATGTATCATGGAGATACACACATAGGGAGAGATGCAATGATTAGGCTGTTCAGACAAAATTGGTACAATCCCAAATTCAGGGCTGTTGCAGAGAGTCTTTGCCAGAGATGTCTAACTTGCCAGATGCATAATCCGGGGAGGAAGACAGTAATTGGATTTGGGAAAATAGGAAAGGCAGAGGGTCCATTTATGAGACTTCAGTTTGATTTCATACAGTTACCACCATGTAGAGGGCTGAAATATGTACTAGTCATAGTGTGTTTGTTTTCAAAGTGGGTGGAGGCTTACCCTACTAGGAGAAATGACAGCATTACAGTCGCAAAACTGTTACTACGAGAGCTCATTCCAAGGTTTGTTTTTCCAGTAACTTTGGAGTCAGATAGAGGAAAACATTTTAACAGTGAAGTGATTCAAATAATCTGTGAAGCATTCCAGATCAAACAGAAACTGCACTGTGCATATCGTCCAGAAGCTTCTGGAGTGGTTGAACAATTGAATGGCACTATAAAGTCAAGACTGGGAAAAATGTGTGCATCAACATCATTAGAGTGGCCAGATGCATTGCCACTCGTTTTAATGGGACTCAGAAGTATACCTGACAGAACCACAGGATTGAGCCCACATGAAATAATGATGGGAAGAGCAATGAGACAAACACATGTTTCCACAAACAAACTGGTGAATATATCTGATGATATGGTTCTGGACTATTGCAAAGGATTGGCTGACCTAGTGCGTTCTGTCTCTCATCAGGTTGGAGAAGACGCAGTTTCCAGGCAGCCTGAACAAGAACATGATCTGAATCCTGGTGACTGGGTGGTAGTGAAGAATCACACCAGAGAAACGTGTCTATCACCTAGATGGGGCAGACCGTGTCAAGTCATACTGACTACGAATACAGCAGTGAAGTGTGCCGGATTTCCTAATTGGATTCATGTAAGTCACACCAAGAGAGTACCAGATCCCGAGGAAGAGAATCCTCAGACAACGCCAATCACTGAAGAAGCTGAAGGTTGCCCAGCTGAAGGATCTCAGGTTCGAGATTCAAGAGAAGCTGAAGAAGAACAACCGAGCACAAGTCAGGATTGGATACCAGTGGTAGAAGTTCCTGAAATATACCACAGAACAAGAAGTCAAGCAAAATTGGAAGAAATTGAAGAAGATCAGATAGGTGAAGAAGAAGCAATTCAGGAACAAGAAGAAAAGACACTAAGGAATCCTGAACAATAGGGAAAGGAAACTGGACTCAAAACAGTGAAGACCTAATAGACTTTGAACAGGGACAGACAGGTTTAGAAGAATCCGGTCAGGCTGCAGAAGTTCACAGTGCAATAAGCCCTGATCAGAACAAGTTAGATCAAGAAGAACAAAGAAGAAGAAAATTTCGAAAGACATGAACTTGAAGAAATAAATCAAGAACAAAGTCAAAAATGTGAAACTCATAGTGGAGTTGCTGAAGAGAAACCAATCAGACCTGAAAAAGAGCAAACAGAAGAAGCAGTAATCGAAGAAAACGAAGCAGTACTAAGCAGTGAGAATAACGAGATCTCTGAAGACGAAAACAAAGAAACAGTGCCAACAAAGAAAACAAGAAAAGGAGATCATTGGCCAAGTGTCATTAAAAGAGTAAAGTACCACATAACAACCAGAAGTGAAGATCCAGATCAAGTACCTGAAGTAACAAGTCAAACTGATCAAGAGAAAAAGACAGAGAAAAGAAAAAGTAAAAGACTGAAACTTGTGAATAACAAATTCAAGGGTCCTGATTGGACTTATATCATTCTTGAAGATTTTGAAAGTTCAGAGTCAAGTGACAGTGGTGACGAAGGAACAAGTACAGAACTGACGTACGAAAAAGAAACAAGACCACCCTGACTAAGCAAAAGAATCATCTAAAGAAAAGAAGAAAAGATAAGAAGAGCAATCTTCCTTGTCGAAAAATGCCTGACGATAGAGTTGCTGGGAGACCAAAACAGAAATGTTGTAGAAGATGCTGTGCATTATGCATATGTAGTCTAGTGATGGTGCTTATAGTATGGTTAGTCCTGATTGTGGCAGTTCCTTACCTTATGATAATAGATAAAAAGATTAATAATGAAACTAAAGGGAGGACAGCAAACATGAAGGGCAATAGAGTAGAACTAATGGCAGAAGATGAACAAGAAATACATCATGAAATAGTTGATAACGACACCAGTTTAAATGTTTTTACAAAGTTATTATTTCAGTATGTAGATACCATGGAAGTTAGTAATTGTTACGTCTGTATGAAGTTACCCGAATCAGTAGCAGAGGGTCTAACATATCACCATTTACCACTGACATATGGCATATCATGTAGTGTTTTGTCTAGTTTATTTTATAGAACAGGGAAACTTCAGTATTATTATTCAAACTTAGATGTGATATTTTCTGAGGTTCCAATTCGCAAGAGTATGAACCCAGTGCTTAGTAGTCAAGACGCACAGTTTATGGGAGAATTTTTCTTAACAATGAAATCAATAGACATAACACATGCACATAGACACAATCTAACATGTTCCTTACTTGAAGAAGAAAATATATTTTTGAATTTAGTAGAAGATAGAAGACAAGATTTTCAAAGGAAAGCTTCTGAGCATAAGGCTCATTTACCACCTTGGGCTGAGAAAGAAGGGAGTTACACACCTGGCAAGGCTCAAGCTGCTATGGCTCTGGATTTAGTAAAGACAGGGAAAATTTGTCTTCATAGGTTAAAGACTGATTATAACAA
Organism: Calotriton arnoldi; assembly: GCA_963921515.1. Taxonomy (NCBI): domain Eukaryota; kingdom Metazoa; phylum Chordata; class Amphibia; order Caudata; family Salamandridae; genus Calotriton; species Calotriton arnoldi. Next base: position 1,651,380 of record CAWUFW010001779.1, on the reverse strand, counting down.
TGTTTTCATCGGTACCAGTGAATGTGAACATAATTTCTTAATTCTTGGAGGTTGGGGAATCAAAGGAGGAACAGATTCAGTTTTTCCTGGAATCTATTATGTATGTGGGAATAAGGCTTACTTTAGGCTTCCTGCACGGTGGTATTGAAGTTGTTATTTTGGAATAGTATTTCCAAAGATATACCACGTAAAAAGAAAAACTGGGAGCAATGAAAACAATAGCGAATTAACACGTAGTACAAGAGCTAGTTTTTCAGAAATTGTAGGTGATATATTTGGTGCATTGATACCTTCAGTGGGAATAATTCTGAACTCAAGGAAAATATGTAAATTGTCTACAGTAGTTGATCGTTTATCAACGGATACTGCAGGAGGGTTTCTAATGATTAACGCGGAGATGGTTGCGATTAGATCTATGGTGATGCAAAATCGACTTGCTCTTGATATTATATTGGCAAAAGAGGGCGGAGACTGTAAATTATTGAAGACGAAACATTGTTGCACTTATATTCCTGATAAGAGTGCAGAAAATGGAACATATATACAGAATATAACAAAACTTGAGAAAGAACTTAAACCACTGGAAGTTGATAGTGTATGGGAAAGATTGACAAATAGTATCTCGTCAATTGGAACCTGGTTTGCTAATGTAGGGAAAGGACTTATAGGTCAAATATTAATACCTTTAGTAGGGATAGCAATAATAGTGCTGTCAATAACAATATGGTGCAAATGCTGTAAAAAGAATGGAACATATAAGGTGACAGAAAGAGGAAAGAAACGAAAGGTAGATGAAATCGAACTTGAAGAATGGAGAAGTGAATGATACAAGAAATTAAAAGGAGATTGTAAAAATGGAAAGTGTAAAGATGAGGATGAAGTAATTTGCTAGAAGTTGGCATCTGATTGAGGGTAGTGTTTTGATGGCTCAGAAACGCCATCAGAGAGGGGATTGATGGAGCAAGGTTTCATAAACGAAACTTGCTTGTATTCAATCCTCCTCACAGTATTAATTTATTAAAAACTTGTATTGTTAATACTAACCTTTGCATTCACGACACGAAAGGGAAGGAAGCTTGCCTATGTGTTTTACTAATGAATAACGCTTGTCTGTAATCCAAAATGGCCGCTAAAGCGCGGGAACCTCAATGCGCATGTCGCAACCATATCACATGGTGTGACGTCTTTCTTTGCTTGGTGGGAAATTTCTGCGTCTGCGCAGTGTGTATTAAAATGGCTGCTTGATGTTTCCACATGCTTCAGCTTGCTCTCATGTCATTATTAAATTGTCGTTTTCTTAACGCTACTAATGCGGGACAGTATTATAATTAAATGGGACTAGAGTAGAAAAAGCGGGCATACAGTGAAACATTTTATTCTGTGATTTTAATATTTTCTTCTTGCACTTTTATTAGTTCGTAAACTTGGGCCTGGGTTGGTGACCTGAAACTCGAGAGGCAAATGGTTCTGCGCATGTGTCTTGTGTGCCTGCCAAATGAAGTCAACCTGGACGTCGTCCAAGGCCGCGACCCGATGGCGGAAGATGCTGTACTCTTGCCTTTCCTGTTGCATATTGATACATTGTCTATGAAAAATGTTTTACATTTGTCATGAGACGGGTGGGAAATAAAGCAAATGTATTAATTTGAAGGGGTGGGAATTTAAAGACAATAGGCTTTACAATTTAGGCCAAATCGATATGGTGCGAGAATCCACCCCCTGTCCAATCAGAAGTAGTGGCCCCATATTTTAGCAACATTAAGGGGAGGTACATGGGCGTAGAAGGGTATAACAGATATAGAATTAGCTAATTAGTTTAGTCGGAGGTCTTGAAGTCTGAAGAAGGAGATGCTGCAGAGAGCAGACGTAGAGCAGAGAACAGGCATTCATGCTGACAGACAGAAGAGCTCCAGACCGCCAAGCTGATTGCAGACCGAATCCCTGTCCCGAAGAGGTCCTGAGGAGGGGGCGGCGGAGTCCATTAGAAGGAAGGCACGGGAGAATCGAGGAGAAGCCGAGTATCAGAGAGGGGAACGACGCAGGCGTCGTTGTAGAGAGGTCACCGGTCCTGTCCTGATCCTAGAGGAAGTCTTTGCTCTTCATCCTTCCTGGGTCCTATTCTTTCCAACTCCTTGGCTAAGGGGTTTTGGTTCTCGCACTTAGGTAAATATAATGCAACCTTTAGTTGCGCTGCTATCTCTATCCTCTCCTTTTCCTTAAACACCGTCATTGATTAGCAATAATCATTTCTATGCTTTATCTTGGGTATTGCGATCAAGTACCGTGTGGTTCTGTATTTTACTCTGCTAAAGCTTTAGATAAACATTTTAAAACTTCTTGACTCAGTGGTTATTTCAGGATTATGTACTATAATGAATGTCACTCATTTAAAATTTCCCAATTAGCAAAGGATTCATTGGTAAGTCATTACTCTTCAATCAGAAGGTAATTGGTAGCAGGGATTTTGATAGAGAGTAACAACTGATAAAACCCAGCGTAAGTATTAGCGTAGTATGAATGTATGGGCCCAAGTGAGTATCTGGTGTATGAATGCTGTTTGCTAATATCGCGCTGGATCACCGGAAACAAGCATCCTGGGACCGGTTTTTCCAGAATACTCTAAGCCACCTTAAAGATGCAGTGATGGATATATAACTGAGAACAACTGTAAGAGAATTACATGTGCAGCACACCACTCTATAATGTGAATGATGGGGAGAACATCAAAAAGGGAAAACGCCGTTAATACTCCATGTTTTACACTGCAATGATGTATTGGCAAGCAATAAAGTATGTTTTTAAAAAAAAAGCATCCTGGGACCGGTTTCTGGCTAATCAGCGGCATCAGCCAGGCTAGCTTGAATCCAGTGGCAAAGTGAGCAAGGGACCCACGTCTGGGCATACCCTGCCAACTTAGGGCGAACAAAGCAAAACCAAAGGGGATGATGGACGGAGTGTTGAACAATGCAAGCACTCACCCCCAGTCAACTGATCTGGGTTTAATCCATCATCATTCTTTAGCTCACTCCGCCGCCCCAGTTCAGACATGGCCATATGCAAATCAGTCTGACCCTGTGCCTCATGGGAACAGTCCAGCCCGAACTGCCAAGCCATGTCTTCCCTGGACCGGAAACAAGCATCCTGGGACCGGTGCAGGATTCACCCATGATCCTTATCCCCTTGGGGCCCCAGCTCATGTTTTTCCTTTTGTCACCTCGCATCTGCATCATTTCTAGCATGTGAAACTCATTCATTTTCTGCCCACTCGAGCATACATGGGGCTGTCACTGTCCCGATTCACGTTTTCCCTTACAGCACACTTGGCGCCTGGGTGTCCATGGCCGGGATGAGGTTTTCCTCCCTGGCATGTGATCATACTTTCCTTATCGGGCACACCATATACTCACTGGCAGTCACACTACACCATATGCCCACACCTGTGCATTGGCAAATGCGGGACCACGATCGCAGCCCTTTTGCCACATCAGTTCCTTATGGGATACAATTCTTCCTTTGGTGATGGCCACTCTAGCCATTGTCACCTATTCTAGCATTTTTGGCATTCTGTGACATTGTATTTTATAACACGCACACATTGCCCACTCTGGTGGTACTCTGTTTCCCAGCTTACACTGTTCTGAGTTCTCTAGGGCACTGGCGCAAGCCTAATTTTCATTTAGCAATATCACATTACAACTACTCCCATTACTACACTGCTAACTGATGACAACAGAGCTTGTTACATTACTGCACTATGATCAATTTGTAGAAAACAGAGTATTAGGGCATATTGATTTACTTTTTATAAAGTGTCATTCTGATCGATTAATTGATGTAATTTATGTGTTGTATGAATTGTGCATTTTGCAATTTTGTGTTTTTATGTTGTTTTTTTTATGTTCATGCGCATAGTCCACTGTTTGTTTCCACTACTATGCGATATAAGCAATCCGATTCCACAGGGATGGCCAAAAGGCGTCTTGTTGGAAGCCTACTTATGCACGTATCTCTGAGCCAGCGTCTTCCATGATGTTGGACTCTGTCATATTCAAGTTCAGAGTCCAACATCATGGAAGACGCTCGCTCAGAGATACGTGCATAAGGGAGCACATCCGATACATGAAGCGCTAAGTTGGGGGCCTGGTGGGCGCATGTCTCATGTTGGCTTAACAGGAACTGCTTGTCTTGTAAGGTCCGTTGTATTGGGAAACCAGGTCTTAGAGGGTCGGCTGAGTATGTCAGAAGTACAGGGTCCACTGTGTACTTGGTCCATGCCAGCACAACCTATTAAGCCACTGGATGATGGTGTCTGAATATTAGCAGTTATTTTCATCTAATTCAGTGAAAGGGTGGAAGCAGAGTTGACCCTAATGGAATTCAATAAAAGACCTGCAGGTTCACACAGATCTCTCTAGCATGCTCATTCACCAACTGGGCTATTACTGATAGGTTCTTAAGAGCTCTCTTCTGTAAGCACGATAAACTCCTGTGCTAGCCTAGTGACATTACAGCCTGAAACAAACACTTGGCAGAGGAATTTTCAGTCAGCAGGGAAGGTTTCCACACCTTCTGGTTCTGCCCTTTTTATCTGCACCGTCCAACTCAGTTTTGTTTGTTTTATCAACCTTAAACGATAACATTAATATCTTGCCTTATATTGCTTTTAAAGATGCTTTTTTTGCTATTTCCAAGCACTGTGAATAGCAGCTGCTGTAAGTACCCTTTCTAATAGTACGGAATTAAAAACCTCAGAAGGATTAAAGGCTGGATCAACCCTGCCTAGCTTGACATATGTGACTTTAATATTTCTATAGAACATGCAATAGTTGTTGTTAACTTTAAGAATCGCCACCCTCCATATTTTCCTCGTCTGTGTCTCTCACAGCTTGCAAAAAGTGGTCTGTTCCGATGTGGGCTAGACTAAAATCATATTACCCACACAATGAAAACCAAACCAATTGAAAGGTGATTTCCTTTGATCTTGAGAGCTAGACATTCAGTAGTGGAGGTAGGTGTAATTTCTATGCACGTGTGGTCACCATGCTCATGTGGGTATTGAGCGAAATGTGCCCATTTTCATTTTTTCCCCAAAACTTTTCTTATGGGAGAATCTCTCTGAGCCCCACTTGAAGAAGCCAGGTTCAATTACTCACAGCAAACCTGCTTTGGACGCTGTCCATGTAGGCAGGATGTAATGCCAGGGATAGAAGTGGGTGGGCCTCCAAAGAAAAACTTTGTGCACCTGCAATTATTCTTTTTTTTACAAATTTTTACAAACACTGTGCATCAAACGAATCTAAAGGAGGTACTTAAAGCACCAATGCAGTGCGATAGACCGCGGTGTGTTGGAGACAGCAAAATGTCACCATGGTACAGGTGAGCCAAGGAGTGTATTTAGTCACAAAACAGGAACAGTTTCAAATGGGTGCGGCAACTCTTCCAGTGAGCTAGACTGTGATGGTTCTCCTTCCGGCACTGCAAAGTGCAAAATAAGCCAAAGGTGCACGTTGCAGGTAGCCTGCGCTCCCGCCTTTCACACCTACCTAAGCATAATGCATCCTCCCTATACTCCACCCACAGCATAGATAGTACACACCAATCACTAGACACTTTGGCCTATTCTAGCGGACACTGCAGAGCAATGATCTGATGGACACAGCAAGACACTACCTGACTGCTGATAGGGTAAACTTGCCACCACACTCTTGTAGTCATTTCAGAGCGAACACAAACCCATGATGGCTACAGCACAGCCAATCCCAAGCCTCATCCAGCAATGAATTGGCAGTCTCTAGAAATGTATCACTGAAGCCGGTGGCATAGGGAAATACCAAATAGAACACCCAAGATAAATAGAGTTCACAGAAAAAAAAAAATGCTTCTCCACAAATATCTAAACAACTAAGAAACCTGCCTACGTAACAGATGCCAAGCATATGCATTCTATAGCAATCATTGGACCATTTCTGAATTAAATAGTGACCAATACAGAGATACATTTTGCATGGTATGGCTTTGATCAAATGGTCGGGTTAATTGACCGGCTGGTGTAGTACACATGGTGGAGGGCTCCAAATTCAGATGGCAAGATCGTCACCTGTGCATACTAAATAAATGGGTTTGGCTCTTCTGTGAGGGACACTCTAGAACTGAGCAAGTATTTTACAGCCTCAAGAGATACCTTTTCCTGCAGTATGTCATGTGCGTAAATAAATGTGTTCTGTTACTGCAGTATCTCTTTCAGACCCGAAACTGACGGTAGTCAGGGGGTAGAGTAAAAGTGTTAACCCAGCTGCGGCTGCCACGGATCAGAGGTAATGGAGGGGGGGGAGGACGCAGGGGGAAACGGGTATAAAAAAATAAAATAAAAACGTACCTTTTCGCCGCTTCCTCGCGAAGCACACCCAGGCTCCCAGTCAGCCAATCACAACGCTGCCTTAGCAGCATTGTGATTGGTCTGAGTGCTGTGTTTCGGCACTCAGACGCTGACTGCAGGCCATGGCATGTTCTCCATGCAGGCTGCGGTGCAGCCTGCATGGAGAACATGCGAAGTGTGCAAGACTGTTTTGGGCAGCCCGAGAAGGCCGACCAAGCAGTCATTGCGCACTTAGGAGGGTGCTGCCTACCACTCCTCCCCTGCTCCCGCCCCCTCATGCAAAGCTGCCTAAGTTGGAGAAAATAAAATGATAATAACGTGAGGTATTAGCATTTTATTTTCCCTTTGTTTCACCTCAAAAAAGATGGGGGGCGATGCTCCTTCGCCTTAGTGGAGGAGCCGCCACTGTCCTGTATGTCAACTAGTCATGTTGTCCCAGATTTATCAAGCCTTTGTGCCGTGTAGGGCCATAGAAAGTGTTGCAAACTGTTGCAAAGCCCTGAATTGGGATTTTACTTTTGAAAAGTAGCACTAAAATTACTCAAAGTACGGTTTGTGCTACTTTTTGTCAAGTGTGTGTCTCATTAATGGTACATGGGCATTCCCATACAACCAGCCATGTTTTTTTAATGCAAAGTCCTATGTACTAAAAACGGTAGACAGCGCTTTGCACCAAAAATGTAAGCCTCCTCGAAGCAGGCATAATGTTGGAGAAAAGCTTTCTGTTCTCGAACCTTTTCCAACGTCGCATGTGTGCTAGCACACATACAAACGTGGGAAAGGTTTAATCTATTTCTGAGCAGAATATCTTGTACTGGAAGGGTCCCCTTTGACTGCAAAAACCTATGCTAGACATCACGGACACATCCTTGCACTATGTTATGCTTGTGACTGAGGGCAAGCTCAAAGAGCGCAGGGAAAGAGGGAAACAGGGCCATATCTTAGTATATATGGCACTCTTCTGATCTTCCCCTTTGACTATATGCAGCGTTCCACCTTTAGTTGCTGCGCTGCCTTGAGTCAAATGTAAATAAATCAGCACCGTGGCTTACGCTATGACACAGCACATGGCTACCCAGAGTGTCCATCAATTGTGTGTCAAGTGCTCACAATGTGAACCTGGTACATTCTTAACACGAAAGCCTCAGCTTTGTTTGCTTTTGGGTATTTCACCCCTTTTTGCTGTTGCTGCAATAAACAATTTATACAGAATACAAATATGCAAAGGAAAATATCAAATGTAACAAAATCTGTAAAGGTAATGGAGCGAGATCAGTTCTAAACACAAACGGTCAAGTGCACATTTAAGAAACGCTTGCATCCTGGGATACATTTTCAATAAAAGTTTCCTTTATCTCGGGGACAGCTTCCAGATCGTTACAGACAGCCTCCTTTCACTATTAGAATTCACATCCTTCACTGCTTACCACAAAGGTTTCTCCTAACCGAGAATATTTGCTGACACGCAAGGTTGAATGTGACAAAAGATGGGACCTTGAGAAGCGCGGTGTGATAGGAAAGCAAAACAGCCCGGGTGCACCGAGGGAGGAGCGCGCGGCCTCCAGCAGCGCCTGTCTGCCCAATAAGCGATAAGGGCCGATCGCCCGGATAAGAGAGCCGCGCGCCGTAGAACCCGGCGTCCATTTTAAAGATGAAGTTGCGAAATATTATTTTGAAAACTGTTAAAAACTCCACAGAAACGTGTCAGCATTTGTTTTACTTGTGGAAACTCCATTTCGGCTAAAGCAGGTATTAACAATTTTCCCGTAAAAGGGCCTAAGACCATAATGTCAACTAAAATGCCTTACTACAGTTTATCATGAGAACCATTTGAAAATGAATGCATTCTTGAATTGCTTCTGGTCAGTCCCCTCCGAAACACGAACAGGGAGCTCTATGTGGTCCCAAAAAAGCGGCAACTGTCTGGAAAATGTATAGTAAATTGCAAGCTGATCAACGACGCTAAATGCTCAACAAAACCGTGGAAGCAGATGACGCTGGAGAAATCTTCCTTAATGCGCCTCACAGCCATATGCAAAACTGCGTCAGCCATTACTCAAAGCATTACATTGTTCATGTTTGTAGAACAATGAACAAACAATTAGCTACTCCTTGGAAATAGCAACAACCACCAGGAAAAGATTACAGGACAAGTAATCGAAGTAATCTTTCAGCTGCCGAGTTATCTTTGGGAATAGAAAGCCGTCCAGATCTAATGATGCCAGGCTTGTGCTCATAGCAACATGTGATTAGTATTGATTCAGCCCCTCCGGTTCACATCGTGGGAATGGTTGCCTAGCTCCGCAGCTCGGCACACCGTTAGGGATCATACTCTATACAAGCGCAAATGAGCGACTTGGACGACGCCAAACACGGGTTTCCCGCTGATGACACAACGGAGTCCTGACTGTGTCCAACCATAGCGGAATCGGAAGGGTGAAAGCAGCTTTTCAAGCCTTCTGCAGAGGGAAGCGTGCACCCGTCGGAGCTCGCAAAATGGCGCCGAAGCTCGTCTGGAAAACAAACGGAGCCTGAACAACGGATGCGATTTGCTCATGGCATGTCAACCAGCGCCGATGCCTATTATCAGCCAGCACCTATAATCAGCCGGTAAGAGCCTCTGCGAGCGCTTTTCTAACACCGCCTGCTACTCGAGAGGACCCACTACGTTCTGCCTGACCCTAAAATGGCCGCCAACGCTCGGCGATTTCTCGGCGATTTCTCATCCTAAAAATCCAATGCACCAGCCTCAGAGCACGATCCTTAGAGCGACCAGCTCCACATTATCCCTATGATGTCTGCCTAAGTCTGCCTAAGTCAAATCGTCCATCAGCTCTTACATTAGCTGATAAAATCAACAAGCCACAACTGCAGGTTTATGTGAGAGCTTCTGGGAGTGCCTGTGTGGGTGCCCTTGAGAGTGCCTGTGAGGGAGCATTTCTGGGAGCATTCCTGGGAACTTCCAGACACCTAACTCCCACCTTAGCCCCTGCCTCAAATTGCTAAGCCCAACAAAGCCAACAAAAGCCAGCAGAGCCTACACCAACACCTACACACAGTTGCTTTTGTCTGTCCACCTAATACCTACCTTGACGGCAGGGCAGAGCTGGGACAATTTACAAACACGATCCAGGGACCTACCACCTGTGCAACAGGCCAAGAGACTATAGTCCCTCTTACCTACCCACTTGGCAATCTCCAGCAAAAAGAAAGCCTCTAAAAGCGCAGTGGTTCCTCAAAGGGAGACAGGCTCAACCAGGCTACACTAGTCCCAACCAGCCTTAACCAAACACGCGGGGGCGCTCTATATGGACAGAATAAACCGGACTTAGACCAACGGCAGGATTGGTTTGATGTAGACAATACTGGCGGCGAACAACAAGGAAAAACAAAACAAAACAAGCAACAAGAGAAAGACGAAACTAGGTGAGATCTGCCAAGTGGAGCCTATACACGTCAAAATGGCGGAAGAAAAAAATAGGAACACTAAGAAGGTCAAACCAGATCCCACCACCTCGGACTCACCTATTAAGGCCAAACCGGACATTCACAGCACTATGGAAATGATACTAAAAAAATTAGCGGAGGTCCACGACCTAGCAAAATCTACAAAACAGAACACAGACGCCATGCAGTTGGAACTCACGGCAATTAGAGCTGACATGAATACAATGAATGTGCGGTTAGGAGATGCGGAAGAAAGAATAAGTGCCACAGAAGATATCACAACTCAGGCCTGTAAAGAATTGGTGCACCTCCATAAAATCACCGACTCTCTGAAAAAACAGAACGCAGAATTGGAAGACAGAAATAGAAGAGGGAACATACGAATTTTTGGCATCCCAGAAAAATCGGAGGAAGACGCAGGGTCCTGTGTGGCCTTCCTGGAATCATGGATCCCCATGATAACGGGGATAAAATTCAGTCCCGGCTCGAAGCTGGATAGAGCGCACAGAGTTCCTACTTTTACCAACCCGCACAGAATTGGCACCAGACCGATGATATGTAAACCACTCCGCTTCCAACACACAGAAGCCATCCTAACATACGCCAGGAAATCACACCAAGTGACTTGGGAGGGTAGGAAGATCACCTTCACGCAAGACTATTCTAAAGACACCGTCGACACACGTAAGGGGTTTCTCCAACTACGCGACAAACTGAGAGAGAGGAAGATCCTTTTCTCATTCATTGGTCCCTCGAGGTTTCGAATTATGGAAAATGGCAGAGCAATGATCTTCACAGATCCTCAGATACTGGCGTCACACCTTGAAGGGGCCCCGCCCCAAGAAATGGATCTTGCTACAGGACTCTCCAATAAGAGAAAGACTTGATATCCCTTTTACCCTAATTTAGATGTTCACATCTCAGTAGTATTTGATTGTACGAGACTCTACAACAAACGAAGACTTGATATCCTTTTTCTACCCTAGCCGGGGTGTTGACCCCTCAGATATGTCAAGCATTAACCATGACAGCTACTGTAATGTACTGAACAAAGATGAAAATCTGAGTCTGATTCTGCCATATTTACCTTCATACTTAGTGTTAAGACCAAATTTGTGGGGTCTTGTTGAGGTTACATTGGGACCACTAGGTTCCAGCACAGTGTTGAAACCACGTTATATATGTTCTTTAAAACCTTTACAGTAATAACCATACTGGGAAGGGCTTTAGCAGACAAGATAATTTGCAGCTTCACTTAATCACTCAAGTATTCAATATCCAAATTCCCTATCGGTCTGCCGACAGTCGGTTCTGTCGTCGCAGCCCCTGCACTCGAATTGTTTGTTGAAGGGAGGGAGGGAGGGGAGGGAGAGGAGGGGGGTAGTAGAGGGGGATTTAGGAGGGGAAGTAGAAATTGAAATGATTGTTCTTAGCTTGTTTATCTTTCTTTTATGCTTATCATTATGCTTATGCTCATATTTATACTTATTACTTCAATTATGTTCTTTTGCTACATTAGGCACACACCATGGCACACAAGAAACACACCAAGGCACAGATTTTCTTACAACTGGCACATTCTTAAGACCGAAGTCTGTAAATGTCGTCCGATACTATTACTCCCACATCATAGCTCTAGACAACACTATCGCGATCCATGAGCCCATATGATGCCTCAACACAGAACTTTTACAGAGGATCTTAACATCGTATCACTGAATGTTAAGGGCCTAAATCACCCGATGAAACGTAGGAAAATATTCGATTATTTAGCAAAAACTAAGGGAGACGTTATTCTTCTCCAAGAAACAAAACTGTCCAAAGAGGACGTAAGTTTCATCAAATACAATTGGATATCCCATTTGACCTCCTCACCGGCGACCCACAAAAGGAAAGGAGTCATCACCCTCATCGCCAAAAATCAAACATTTCACTTGTCTCTCATACACATGATGACGAAGGTAGATTGCTAGTCACACACCTACAAAGGGGAGAGGACCTTATTCATGTGGTCAATATATATGGTCCAAATTCTGATGAACCCCAATTCTGGGAAACAGTCTCGAATACCATAGAAAGTCTACCCCAGGACGACCTTCTGGTGATAGGTGGGGACTTTAACATGCCACTAGACCCCCTCCTGGATAGACAATCAAAATGCAAATTTCACCCGTCTCGATCGCACGACATACTGTGTAGAATTTATGCTAGATTCAACTTGAAAGACACCTGGCGCCTACAGCACCCTGATACAAGAGATTACACATTTTATTCAGCCCCTCACAACTCCTATTCTAGAATAGACTATATTTTAATATCCTCCACATTTACACACTATCTAGACCAAACAGATATAGCCCCGATTCTTATATCCGACCATTCATGTATACACACCACACTTGCAGGCACTCACCCCACATCGCCTCTGAAGAGATGGCGCTTTAACGAGGAAATATTGTCAGACCCTGAAAACAAAGCGAAAATCGACAATGCGATTAAAGAATATATAGAGATGAACGATCTCCCAGAGATCCCCACATCTACCTTCTGGGACGCTCTCAAAGCCACCATTAGGGGCGTTATCATTGGAATTAAGGCCCAAATAAATAAAAAATTAAATCTAGAACTTAAAAATCTGGAAAGAGAGATTAAGACTCTGGAAAAAAAGCACTCGGAGCGGGTGGAGGATCAGGCTACCCTTAACGCGCTAACCAAAAAGAAATACGAATATAACACGATTATAAGCAGAAGGGCTGGTGTCTGGATCAACAAATTCAAGGCGCTCCAACTCTGTGAGGGCAACAAAGCGGGGAAATTATTGGCCTCTTACCTCAAGCATAAACAGAGACAATTCACGATTTCCTCAATTAAAGATACCAAGAATATTACCCACACCAAACATAGCAAAATTCTGGATACCTTCCAAACGTTTTACAAGGACCTCTATAGTAACAATTTAATAATCAACTCAGATGCCTGCGAACAATACTTGCATTCATTAGACCTCCCAAAACTTTCAAGCACAGATAATTCAAAGCTGGGGGACCTATCTCGGATCTAGAGATATCATCGGCGATAAAAACACTTAAAAGTAACAAAGCTCCAGGGCCAGACGGCTTTTCTGCCTCTTTCTATAAAGAATTTGGCACTTCGCTCCAACCGACTCTAAATAGGCTTTTCAATTCTGTAGCCCACGAGGGCAGCATTACTAATTCAATGAGGGAAGCCAACATCATTGTCATACCCAAAGAAGGCAAAGATCCGCTCCTACCCAAAAACTATCGGCCAATTTCCTTAATAAATGTAGACTGTAAGATCTATGCCAAAATCCTAGCAAATAGATTAAATAAATTTCTTCCCTCTCTGATCAGCAACTCACAGGTGGGGTTTCTCAAACATCGTATGTCTAATGACAATACTAGACTTCTATGTCACATCTTAGAAAAGGCCAAGAGCGCTCCTGCACCCCTAATTGCTATCACGCTAGACGCGGAAAAGGCGTTCGATAGAGTATCATGGCAGTTTCTGAGACAATGTATGCAAACTTTCAACCTAGGTGAACCATTCATTTCCATGGTAATGGCCTTATATACTAACCCGACAGCCAGGATAGCCATTAATGGCACCCTATCGGAATCATTCCAGTTAGAACAAGGAACTAGACAGGGCTGCCCCCTCTCTCCGGCTCTCTTCCTCCTAGCATTAGAGCCGCTGATCCAAGACATTAAGCTCCGTAAGGACATCACCGGGGTTCTCTTTGGCGACACGCGAGTAAAACTAGCCGCATACGCGGACGACATATTGATCGTCACGGAAAAACCGGAAGATTCCATCATAGGCCTGATGAACACGATAGACACATACTCTAGACACTCTGGTTACAAACTCAATCGTGATAAATCTGAGGTCAAACCCCTTAATGTCCATAGTACGCGTGAAATGCTAGGCAACTCGGGCCTTACATGGCAACCGAACCACATCAAATACCTGGGGATCGAATTCTGCTCCACTATTCTAGAGACACTCCAACATAACGAGACCAAAACACTGGAGAAGATCAAAACATTATTGGATGCTTGGTCACCCAGGTTCATAACTTGGTGGGGCAGAGTTGAAACCATAAAAATGATGGTCTCCCCCCTAGTAAATTATTTGGTAACAATGCTGCCCCTTGTTTTATCTGAAGATTTCCATCACAAACTAAACAAACTTCTCTCGAACTTCCTATGGAAAGGAAAGAAGGCAAGAATTAGCATGAAGAAACTCAGGCTCCCTAAAAGGCTAGGTGGGGTTAATCTAGCTGATTTTAAGCGCTACCAGTCGGCTTTCCTCGCAAGACAGGGCTCTCATTGGCTGACAGCTCCAGTAGGATACACACCTGTATGGCTTGACATTGAGAAACATATCCTTGATGGTATCCCCCGGCAACCCTCCTAACCATGAATATGAATCGAATTACATGCTCAAGCTCCATCCTCAAAAACACTAAATCTTCCCTCTTGAAAATAGACAAACTACTAGACATCAGTGTTAAGAAATCTAATTTAGAATCCATTTGGTATAATCGCAAAATTTTATATAAAGGATGCACCTTGTACAATGCCACATGGATCAGTAAGGGCATATATTTTCCCCACCAACTCTACGCAGGCACACAACCCCTATCCTTTAAGGACCTGAAGTCCACATATCAACTTGAGCCAATTGAATTCTATTACTTCTTAAAAATAAAAGCTGCCCTAGCTAAGGCAAATCTTTCAGCCCTAACACCATCCCTCCCGCAGTATCTCTCGAAAATAAACGCGTTGGGCCACCAGGTCTCCCGAATCTACAAACTACTAAGCCCCCAGCACTCTACACTTAATGAGAAGGCCATAGCCTTTTGGGAATCGAACTCCAAAACCCCGATCTCAGACTCAGATTGGTCCTGGACATGGAACTCAGTATTTAAAAATAAAATCAGTCCGGTGCTATCCCACACAAAGTTCTGGCTCCTACACAGGGCATACTGGACACCAGCCCGACTACATAAACACAAAATCCGTGAAGACGATATCTGTTGGAACTGCAATGGAGCAGTGGGAGACTTAGAACACCTACTGACTCTTTGCCCGTGTGTGAATACCTATTGGGATAAAGTCCTTAAATTCATATCTAAACTTTTCCCCCTCGATACAAGCAGGGACCTCCAGGCTCTACTATTTGCTCCTACTAGAGCAGACTCCTTGGGTGATAATGACAAGGCACTCCTTGACCTACTTCTCACAGCAGCTTTTAAGATAATACTTAACAACTGGAAGGATACTCGTAAATCATCTTTTAAACACTGGCTGAATTGGGTTACTAACCTGCGAGGAGCTGATAATATAGCGCTTCACAACTCCCCGTGGAAATCCCCAAATAGAGGCATGTGGGAATCCCTTGATCTCTTCTTTGCATCATACAAACCACCATGAACTGTCTCTTACACTACCCTACGCTTCTACATAATACCAAACGGAGACCCTTCATGACCGACATCTTTACCATACCACTTAGAGGAGCACACATCAAGGATCTCTAACCTCTAATCGCCGTCCATATTTAGCGCGGGGTGATATATCTGTGCTGAGAAGTAGTCGAAAGTCTTGCAACCACTAGACATATGCCAAACGAAATAGCCTTCCCTGCTATCTGTCTCTGCCTTAAGATAAGTCCCTTGTGCCATCTATACTATCGTCACTCATGTCATTGTGTTGTCGCAGTGCTGATGGTTTACTCACTTACTCTGTCCCTATCTGTGATCTCTAAGATTCGAAATGTGCTGTATTTCCATTTGCAATCTGTATATTATTTATTTAATTATTATTATTATTTATCTAACTTTTATCTATTTGCTATATTATAAGTATTATATGTATTATATATTGTTTTGCTTCGAACAATCAATAAAAAATTTATTGAATTAAAAAAAAAAAACATAAGCGCCAAAGCGCGAGTTCGCATCCTCGACTGTGCGAGAGGAAATAACACTCGATGAACAGGAAAAATGCAATCTGTGGGTTCTAATGCTTTGTCTTCAGGTTTTGCTACAGGGGCCTGGTTGTGGGACTAGGAGACTCCACCAGAGCTATTCTGTAAACTGGCAGAGGAATACAGTGAACCATCCTGACTTGACTAATATTTTGAATTAGACAAAACTTCACAAATTTATGGGCCTGACTACTTACTCTTCTTGTGTTGGGTCATTTTTTAATCTGTGATTTGCTAAGTGGTGCTATTTAGCTTTTTCTCACATGATAGCATGTAGTATTTAACTCCAATTCCACTTGAGGAGACCAGCCCTACTTTGCGGCAGAAAATTCAATATGTGTTCACATTTTGTGTACAAATTATTGTTTCTGCCACAAAAGAGCACTAAGGGCCTATTACGATGTCGGGCGAACGCAACCGTCGCAAGCTCCTTTTTCTGTATGGGAGCTTGTGCTGCTGTCGGAAACCGGCTACAGCACAAGCTCCCATACAGAAAAGGGAGTTTGCATTTATCCCTGCACCGCGTGGCAGGCACCCCACTGTGCCTGCTACATGATGCAGGGATCAACAGGCCAGACCGCAGGAAGAAGGGGGCCCGGATAGGGGCCCCCAAACTCGCTTTCCGACAGCGCAGCAGGGAAAGCCTGCCAGAAACCAAGCATCGTAATCCGGATGGCATTAAACGCAGTTCATGGGGATTACGGTGCCGGTTCCGACGGGCAGATGGCTCCTTGAGCCCGTTGGAAGCCAGCCGGAATGTCCGGCCGGTTTCAAAATCGACGGCCTCCATTATAATGAGGCTGTCGGTTTTGAAACTGTGATGAGATTCGGAAAGTTTTCTGAGCCTCACCGTAATCGACCCCTAAGTGCCACAAAATGGAGTAGAGCAAAATACCACAGCACTTCAAAATGTAATATGCTCAGTAGTGTCTGGGTGCAAATTAGCACCACTGTGGCAGATTTCATAATCCAGCCTATTTTAGAAAGATGCTTTCCAGAGCTACCATAGGTATGAAGCATTTAAGGAATAGAATAGTTCCAATAAACCCATTTTCAGTGACTTAAAAAACTAATAACTTTTTAAGAAGAATGTATAAGGGAGGGAGCTTTGAATGGTTCGTAGAGGTGCTAATCCAGTCCTCATGTCACAAAAATAGTACACAGAGAGAGGATTTCGGTCAGCCACTCTTCAGCCACCAGTTCACATGAGTCAGACCTTTTCCACCCCTAGCTTGAAGAAACTTGTCATTCTAATATTTGATCAGGTGAGACAAGTATCTCGCTGTTTGCTACTTGCTCTCCGGCTGCATAAAGAGAGTCTCCATTGTACTGCATGGACTATGAAGTGAAATATCCTTGAGGTGCAGTGGATACACATCCGTTCTCTTAAAAGTGCAACTTATTCTGCACCAATGGAGATATTCCATCTAGATGTGATTGTGAACCTACATTTGCTCCCTAAATGTGATTTGTCCTCTTAAGTGTTTCAACATTCCTGCTAATGGTGCACCATGCGTATTTGTGCATCTAAAAGTGAGTTTGCACCTGCAAGTAATTTTGCTCCTTAATGTGATACCAAGATGATGCTTTCTTTGCATCAAAGGTGATTTTGTACCTAAATGTGAATTTGAACCTAAAGGGGTTCTCGAAATGTGATACCACAAGCCTGCTTAATTTGCACAGAGTGTGATTTTGCACCAAAATGTTGTTTTGCTCGGCAATGTGAAAAGTGCTCCTTAAAAGCGTTTCAACACTCTTGTTGACATTGCTCGAAGGGTGATTTTTAACCTAAAAGTGGTTTTACAACAAAATGGGATTTTACACCGAAATGTTTTCTATAATAATGATGATGTTGGGCCAAGAGTATCTTTGCACATCAATGTGCTGTCAACCAAATGTGATGTCATACTGACCCACACCTAATGTGATGTCATCTACCATATTTTTCTCTGCACTGAGAGATTTGGCTCCTAAATGTAATACCACACTCCTTTTGATTTTGCACGAGAGTGTTGTTGTGCTTAAATGTGATTTTGCATATATAGCAAGGATTGGGCACTGAGAAGGTCTGTTGAGTCGCCTTCTTGATTGCCAGAGGAAAGGACAACTCTTACTAGTTGCCATTGCGCCACTCTGCGCAAAATAGAATATGTGAAAAGTGTTGTGTCTTTTTAAAAGGGTGCCATTTAGGAAGAAACCCACAAAAGGGAAAGAAACCTTCTTGGCAATCGTGTAGATTTTGATTGAAGATGGAGATGAGTGTTGGCAGGGGCGGCTCCTCCGCTATGGTGGAGGAGCGCCGCCCCCTGACATTGCCCCCCCTGCCAGCAGCTGCAAACCTTGAAAAATAAAACGATAATAAATCATATTTATGATCGTTTTATTTTTCTCGTACCTTGTAGTTTAGGGGGCAGTGCCATGGGATGACAGGCCCTGAGGGAGAGTGGTGGGCACTGCCTTCAGTGCGCATGATGGTTTGGCCGGCCATCTGATGCCGGCCAAACCGTCATGCGCACTGAAGCTCTCTCCAACCCAGCTGCGTTGCTGGGTTGGAGAGAGCAGGCACAGGCTCCCAGTCTCCCTGGGAGCACAAATCGAGAGCGCTCAGGCGAATCCTGACGCTGCTCTCATGCTGTGAGAGCAGTGTCAGGATTGGCCACAGGGCAGGTTGGGAGCCTGTGCTTGCAGTGGAGCCAGAAGAGGGACAATGCGGCGATGCGGCAGGATTTAGGTACGTTTTTGTTTGTTTGTTTGTTTTTTGTTTTGTCCCCCCCACATCCCCTCGCCCTGCCACTTTTCCTCGACACCAGCTGCGACTTAGTGTTAGAGAAAACAGCAAGGCACCAAACTCCTCTTGACACCAAGAAGGAGAAAAGAGCAAAGCAGAAATCCAGATGTAGCAAATGAGAATAAAGTCAAAACAGCTACAAGCAAAAATCCGAGACAAAAATAGTCACGAGGGGTGATGGGCACGATGAAAGATAAGGGAAGAAACGTGTTGCCAAGCATCTAGCACTTGAGACTGCCTCCTTATATATGATATTATAATGAACAAAAATCAGGGACACTTTCATGGGGTCCACCCGGAAAGGTACTATTCAGGAGAGGATACTCAAAGGAGGGTCTATAGACCGTATTCTTTTTCCGTTTTATTTGGGACTCATAGAATTGGTAACACTTTAGCTTGCAGTTGAGTCCTGGTTTTAGGAGGTATTCCTTTCTCCACCGAGGGTCCGGAGATGCACACCGGGGACCATGGACCTCCGTCGTTGTCCCGAAAAGTAAAGAACAAAACAAAACAAAAACTCGGGTCAGTATGAGGGACCGAAAACACTTCTTAGACTCTGGGTAGGGGTTGTGAGGGAGTATCACCACTGCCACCACCTTGTGCAGCCCAGCTTGGGTTTTAGGTAGAGAGACGGTGTCCTCTCTCTATGATGTTCCCTTCCCCGCCCAGTGTCCTGAGAACCCCCGTAGCCGGAACTGTACCTTGTCCAGCCACGCTCCTCCTGGAGAGTGGCGGGGCGACGAGTGATCTAGTTGGCCTCCTGGTGTCTCCTTGTCCTCCTGGACGTTGGCTTGGGTTTTCTCTTCCTCAGGTGTCCGGGGTCTCGTCCACAGGATCGGCGTGGGCTCCGTTTCTTTGCGTCCTCCGTTGTTCGCCTCCGCTTCCTCCTTCCGAAGCGCATTCTCCTCCCCCTTTCTTTTGCTGGTTTCTTTTGATAGGGCTGTTGGAGAAGACGTCATACGGTACGTCCTACGGGGCTCATCCCCGAGGACACTCAGTGTGGAATTAAAGGGACCCTCCGTCGCCTGTGTATGGAGCAACAGTATTTCAGTCTCATCACATAACGGGGACTAAGGCACCTCCTCTCTCAGTCCATCCTCAGCCCCACGACAGACACAAATAGTGGCAAATGCAGGTAATGCAATGAAAAATAAGGGGAAATGTGTTGTGATACATGCAACGCTTGGAAATGTATCATTATGTATACTATTAAGAGAAACTGACATCACAGGAGAGAACTCTGTCCCATCTCGGATTGGGGTCCTCTGTTAAAATTCTGTGAGCAGCCCACCATCTTGGTTATATTGCTTTAAAAAAATATATAAATCTGTTTAATACTTTTCCAGTTTCAACAGATACAACTTTACATCAGCATAACATGACACAAAATACAATAGTTCTGTTGGTACCCTTTTTTGCTTTAATCTCTGCAGTCCTTTCACATTGGTTCATTTAGAAAGTTCCTGTCATATAAAAAGAGATCTACCATGAACAGCCTCTACCCTAATTGCGACTGGTAAATTGATCATCACAGATTCAGTTTTCATTTAACCATATTTAACCAATTAACAACTTTGTTGCTCTGGTTCCCTTTCAACACCAATCTCATCTATATATCCCATCACAAATCAGCTCTTAGCCCAGATGAGCTTAAGCAGGCCTCATATTCAGATTGAGTCAACTCTCATTCATGTATTTGGGTTGCTCAAAATCAGCTACTATTTTATCCCAAAGAAGGGTGATCGGTTGTTTGAGGACTCATTTGCGCTCATCCCGCAAGTCTATACTTTCACTCTTTACCAAGGTGTAAAGATATCTTTTCCACTGCATTATTGGTGGTATCTCTCTTTCTTTCCAATGAATTGCTATGGGTCTCTTACCTAATACAAATGCCAAATCTATAAATGTATTTCCAGCTTTCTTCACCTCAGTCTTGGGAAACAACCCCAGATGGCAAGCCGCCTACATTGTCTCTGCCTAGTGTTCTCTTCAATTTGTCTGTCGCTCCCCTACAGAATTGGTAATTGCAGCTCCATACTATGGTGAAGAAGTCTGCGTTGAGGTGCCCACTTCTTGGGCATTTCTGTGTTGCCACCTCTAGCATTAGATTGATTTTTTTGAAGTTCATGTAAGTGTTATTTAGGCAATGGAACTGAGTATATTTTAAGATTGCATTCCTATAAACCATTTGAGTGTATTCTAGGACTCTCTCCCATTCCTTATCGGTTAGTATCTTATCCTTGTTGGTTTCCCATTTATACCTGATCATTTGCATGGTAAATTGCGTCAGGCGAATCAGTGAATTAGAAAACCATGAGAGCAGCCTTCCTCCACTCCCCAAGATGATGGTTGTATGGCTTGAACATATCCCCTTTCTGAAAATCATGGCATTCACCAGGTAGATGAAAAATAAACCAGAGTATGATATCTCCTGACCAGCACTGCCTTTCACGGTCCCACCACAGCCATCCAGACTGGTACTGGGATTAGCTTGTGGACCAACCTTCTGGCAGCTGTAAATGTAGAGACACCAGGGAGGTTCAGACAGCATGACCATTATCAGCACGCTGAGTGCTGCATCTCAGAACTTGTTGCTTCAATGTGGACCGCATTCCTTCCTCTTGGGCCCACTTATCACCTCTGGCTCCATTCGTGACACAGTTACAACAGTGAGTGTGCCTCCCTCCTGAAACTCCAGGGTTATCAGGGTGCTGCTGAAAGAAATGACAGACAAGCAAGGGACCATGAAGTGAAGCTGCATCTGCTCAGGAACGCTCACTAAGGGGCCGATTCCGATCTCGGCCGGTAGGGCTCCGAATAGGATTCGGCTTTACCGGATCCGATTCGGAGCCCTGTTTCCCGACCGAACCGTACGCGGGTCCGGCCGAGCGAGTACGATGCGACTCGCCGACCGACTCGTCCGGGCGACCCGACCGCTCCGACCGACTCGTACCCGGATCGTACCGCTCCGACCGACTCGCTCGGACCCGATTCGCACCGCGCAATGGAGACGTTTTCCGGCCGGGTAAGTACGATGCGCACCTCGACCGCTCCGACCGACTCGCGCCGTCCGACTCGAACTCGCTGTCGGAGCCGTACTTTGGGGGTCCGTGTCGGACCCCCTGTACGCGTACCCGTGCGAGGCGCACACAGGGGGACCCATGGGTCCCCCTACCTGTGCGTGTACGCCGCGAGCGCTCGCGGCGTACTCGCTGTAGGGGCGCCCTTGTCCGCCTCGCACCCATTGAGGCAATGGGAGCCCGCGTACGCGTTGTACGACCGGCTCCCATTGAGTTCAATGGGAGTCCGACCGACTCGTGTCCGGTGGCATACGAATGCATCGGACTCGTTCGGTCGGACTGCACGGGTCCGATTCGGTCGGAAATCTCTCCGGGTCCGGCTCGGTCGGAGAGATTTCCGGCCCGAATCGGAATCGACCCCTAAGTGTATAATCTTTCCAGGTGGATCAGGACCTGAAGACATCCTAGAAACATCAGAGAATCCCATTATTTTAACCTCATATTCTGGTTGCCCTTGTACCATAACTGGTGGAGGTTTAGACAGAAGTCAGTGGTAAAGCTGAGGAACATATGGCTTCCATTAAGAAGAATGAAAAACAAAACGGATGTTCCAAGTTGATATAAGTTCAAACAAAAGGCACAGGATTGTTCTAAATACCCAGTTGGCAAAACATAACAAGGAATTGCAGGACTGAAACTCCCAGTATTGGAAGCAAAATTGTTAGTGTTCATGTAGAACCTCCAAAGTGAGGCATGAGACCGAGACGTCATAATCCAGTAGAAGCACACCCTTAGTCAGCGTAGTCGCTCAGAGACCAGCAGTAGGTGCCCAACACCCGCGGTCAGGAGAAGAATACTTTGAGTAAACAGGACACATTCCAATAACACCTGAAGCCACTCTGACCACTGCAGAACAAGCACCCCTCTGACCATTGTGACAATCCCACTCCACTAGGTGCACCGGCACAACAATGCTTAGTCCTTTGCCGGTTCGCAGTTCTGAGATGCCCACTGCAGACAAGGGTTGGTAAACCAGAGACCTTTTACTATTGTGTGTTGAATAGTAATAAACTAGACATTTCTTAACTGTGAAAGATATTGAGTACTTCTATCTGAAATGATAGCATGAGGCAATCCATAAAGTTGAAAAATTTCACTCAAAAACATTGCCCATTTCTTCAGCTGCTACTAATTTAAACAAAGGAGGAAAAATATATACAGTTTCAGTCATCACACAATTTTGTTCTGAAGGTTGAAGATCAATTATAAAATGTGTCAAAAGCTTCTATAGCTACTCATAACAGCTGCAGTTATCCAAATAAGATAGCTCAAGATAAATCCTGAGCACAAACTAGACCGGCAAACACATAGTCCTGGCCATCAAAATGCAAAGCCTGCCACCAAAACGATTTTAAAAATAAATCTATAGTACTCTTCGTCCCCCTGTGACCTGGGATAACAGATTCATGACACAATTTCCAACACCCATCTGTAATTCCTTAGGGTGGAAGAAGGTAGCTTGTTGGCTGAAATACAAGTCATTTAATCAAACTAGAGGAGTCTTTAAAAGAAGACATTCCAGTTCTTTAGACTCCAACTGTTCTTGAGCCATGTTGACTTTACCTTAGAAAGATGGAACTAATCCAGTCACTCCATGAGAGGAAATTACAGGCTGATCATAAGTGAGTGATGATTCTGGATAACTATCCAGAGTAAGGGATCTTCTAGCTCTAGCACATTCTTTGAAACAGGAATGTAGGTAATCATGAAATTGTACTTGACCAATAAAATGCCCATTCCACTTGACTATTCTTGCACTGAAGGTTTTGCAAACACTGTAACTTCTAATGGTCAGTTTCCATTTTAATTGCATGTCTACACCCCCTCAATAGATGTCTCCACTCAGTACAAGACACCTTCACAGCTAAGAGTTCTCCTTCGAAGTACAGAATAGTCCAATTCAGAGTCTGACAAGACATGAGCTAAGCAAGAAACTGGATATTTTAGTCCATGTCTTCCTGTTCTCAGAACTGCCTGAAACACTGCCTCATATTCTCTTTTTTAAACTCAAGTGATTTCAACAGTTAACTCAGCAAAGTCCTTTATAAATTCATAATAAACAAAATCTGAAACTCTGGCTCCTAACACTTCTGGGTAATGGGCAATCTAAAATAGATGCAACTTTCTTAACATCTGTAGGCCAGACATATTCAATCTGAGCCCAAGACACTCAACTTCTTCTTTCTGAAATTCACACTTATGAGATTTGAGTGACAAATGGCATTGCTGAATACTTTACAACACAAATTCACCTTTCTTATGTTCCTCATGGGTCTTTGCGATTACCAGCATGTCATAAAAATATAACAATACAAACTGAGTCAAGACATCTGAGAATGTTGTGCCCCTGTTGGGGTCACCCAAGCACACTGGCAGGATACCTTGTGGCAGCTTCTGCTGGAGAGGCTCTTGAGCGGTTTAGTCTCTAGTGTCAGATGGAAGACCTACACATTTGAGACCTGGACAAAGTCTTACTGTTGAGTCCCCTTCACTGAATACTGGATGTAGTCCCTCTTACTGGAATAGCTACAGCAAAGCTACGTTTTGAGAGTGCTTGATGGAGCTCCACTGATTTATGGATGTCCTCGGATTGATGGCGGGGTCTCCTGCTGTCTTTGTCAAGCTTGGAATTTGGGTGCATGCTTGTCTTTGTTCTAATTGTATCAGGCTTAGAATTTGGTACATCTTCAACTAAGCAAATTTCTTCTTTATTGTGTACAAAAGTACATTGATTGGGTAGGTAAATCAGTTTTATCAGACAATGTTGGTTCACCGTCAGATTTCACAGAAGAGCCTCACCTCTCACAAGTGGAACCAAGAACAGTCTTTTGTGGCAATTTGTTTTCCACACAAACTGGTAATGGGTTTAGCAGTGTTCCAAACTATTCATGAAAAAGCTGAAAAGGAGCTGGACCCAAGCTCTCTTCAATTCATGGCATGCTCACACTTTGTGACCCATCTTGGTTTGGCTCTCTAGGTTTCAGTGCAAAGCCAAAGCCTCAAGAATATCACCTGTATGCTGAAGAATTTGGACTAACCATGGAGAATTCAGCACATTAGAGGTCCACATATATCTAGAGCTTTGGTATTACAGGCGCAAGAGAATGGGTACTCCTTCTCCAAAGTGGCTGCTGGCTCTAATTGCTCTTAGAGTTGTTCTAGGGACAGACACACTCCACCCTGAAGGGACTGTTATTGGAGGTGCTGTATTCTTCAGGTGAGTGTAAGGAAGCATGGTTGAGGCACTGTTTACTGCTTGGTACTGGTCAAGCATTAGGAAGTGAAACTTCAAAACCACTGGCACTGAACTTTTTTAAGAGACGGAAGGGCTGGCAGTCATCACAGAGTACTGGCGCTGTCTGAACTGACACTGCATGCACAGGGAACAAAGGTACACTGCAGCGTTTGACAATGAACTAAAATTCCCAGAAGCCAAATAACTCTTGCGTATTCTGGAGGGACGGTGGTCATTCTGAATATCTGGGTATAGCTTCCCTCACCATCTTTGCTAAGCAATGGTGATGCAGTGTTGCAGCAGGCAGGACCTTGCTACATGGATCTTGAGTTTCAGTGCTAACACCTTTTGTTTTCCTACTGATTTGTATTGAAGGACTTTGAGAATACTGAGATATGTTTAGAAAGTCTTGTTGATGGAACCAAATTTTGAACTATTTTTCTGAACATTTATATGAACACTTCTAAGAATGAGAGTTGTTACATTTGCTAAGGGTCATCCTGTGATGGATAAGGAATGATTTTTAGACTGAACTATGTTGCTTATTTTATGAAGGAATGTTAAGTACAAGGTATTAAAGTTCGAGTATGAACATACAAATTACAGAGACTAAGGAGCAACAGAATATTTACATTGTTGGTTGTCCTGGAGTACTATGAGAGTCGGGTAGAAACTATAACTCATCTTCCACAGAGAATGCATATTGACAAAGCTTGAGGTAGTTATTCAAGTTTTTGGAAGAAGAATAAGGTAACATATATTTGAGGTGATCATTGTTTGTGTGTTTAGTTTTTATAAATTACTAGTTCCACATCAAAGTATAAATATTTAGTGATACAGAGCTATTCTATGGTATATCCATTCACTATTAAAGGTAACCTTTTATGGAAGTGACTTAAAATATCCTGTTTTCTTGTAGCTATGCACAACATCCTGGAGACATCTTGAACAACTCAAGTGACGAGAGTCAGAGTGGTAGAGTCTAATGTCTCTGTTTTGCCTCCTATCCCATTCCCCAGTCCCTGTTTCTGCCACCGGCCCTCATGTTACTGTGTATGTGGTCACTACCGAAGACAGTGAGAGAAGGGCGAGAGCATTGCTTCCATTGGATTCCATGTGCAAGGTTGGTGCATCCTGACATAAGCTTCTTGGCAGTGTCAAAATAATACAACCTATCTCACAGTTCTTCAAACTGTGGGGCGTGCCCCCCCCCCCCGGGGGGGGGGCTACACCATCTCAGGGGGGGTGCACACTCCACCCTAACATCTCATTGTTTCCCACTTTCCTAATCGATGGGGCACGACGTGCCCATACTTTTGTCATTGTTAAAGAAAACAGTGAAAGCAGTTCGCTTTCGGTTTCACAGCACAGGAGACTCCCTGCCTCCCATTGCAGCTGAAGCATTTCAGCTGTCGGAATGAACCATCCCGGGACGGTTAGTGCTTCACAGAAAGGAGGCAAAGTTTCTTTAAATTACATAAGTATGGGCATGTCAATTCTTTAGAAATTGTAGAATTCACACCTAATTGCCTATGTTAAAAACTTTTTTGATGCTCAAAGGCGTTGTAATTGTCACGTGCCACCTTGGAATTTCTGAAGAATTGACATATACCTCTTTCCGTCCAAACGGTTAGTTTGCACCCCTATTGTGATGAAAATGAACATTTGTGAAAGAAACAGTTAAAGGAAAATACAACACTGGAGATTCACTACTTGGATAAAATTAGACACATTGAGCACATCAGCTGGCTTTCCCTGCAGTTTCAATTATGCAGCGATTTACTGAGTTGGCAACATTCAGACACATTGTACGTGGACGAATTTATCATTAGTTTGAATTTTAAAGCAATTTTGTTTCTGTGTCAATGAATATGTTTTTTAAACAAAACATTTGGTGAGGAGAAATGTTAGCATGTTTCACTGTTTTTATTTTTTATGTGTTTGAGAAGGGGCTCATAAAGGTATCGTATTTTGTCTAGTTTCATGGTTTTTTGTCACGTGGGATGATTCAAATACTCTTGGGACGCTCACTGTCATTTAATCGTACATTAGCACTTCTGTGTTTGGCAAGATGGGGCGCGGATACGGTTCAAGGTATATTGCACATTTAAGTTGTGAGTTAGAAACACGTTGTTGTAATGATGTTGTTCCTGTTGAACACAGAGATATATCAGCACGTTTTGTTTTTAATGTCGGGTGATGGTTCACTGACACCGAGCATGTCGAGTAGCATCAAGATGAGGTCAAAGGTTTTAGTTTATTTGCATCATGAAATGATGTGTGTCTACGCTTCGGTTGTTTTTTTCATATTTTTCACCTTTTTTCATTTCATTTTTTTCATTTAGTATGTTCCATTCACTTTTTTTTATCTACTTTGTGATGGATGCATGTTAACAAAGGATAGATTAACCCCTAGAGGTGTGCATTAAATAACAATCCATAGGTGTTTGGGAAGGGCATTTGGACGGATTTGTGTTTTATTTAATTGTAGTTACCCCTGAAGATGGTGGTCGATTATGTAGTGTACCAGATTCCAGAAATTTCTGTCAGGTGGTGGGGGGGCCCCGACATCTAAAAAAATTTAGCTGGGGGGGCTCAACCTAAAAAAGTTTGAAGACCTATGACTTATGTTCATGTTTTATGTCAGCTACAAATGAAACAAGATAGCATGGTCATAAATAATGTGGCATGCAGGAAGAATATAATAAAACTTTATGCTCTCTAATCCACAGGGTAAAGCCAATGGCAAAATTGCAAAACATATATGAACAATTCTCAACTTAAGTATAAAGGTCTTCTGTTGCATGTAAGAGTGTCATAGGAATAATTTTATATGTTGTAGTGTCCCAATTTTGACACGTGACTCATACAGCCAGAGACTTAATCTCTGTACTAATGGTTGCTGACCCACAGGGCAATTTTGAGTCAGCTGAAACATGTTGACAATTGAAGATGCCCTGGTGATTGTAACCCAAGTTTGTCAATCAGCTATTCAGCATCTTTAATTCAACCAGGGCATCCCTGCATAAACGTTTACAGTGGCCATAGACTGTTTTAATATCTACATCTGTGGCATATAACAAAAAAAAGCTTACTCCCACACTATGTGGTTGAACCAATCCAGACTCACATTGAAGTACAGATGTGGAAAGCCCAATGATGAAGCATGTCACAGTTTGTAGGTGATGGCCTTGCATTGTCGATATATGTCTCTTCAAAGTAACTAAGTTAATGCATGTTAACAGCCCTATTCCTTTTTTTGTGTTATAATTGGGACTCCCGATTTTATGGTATTTACTTTTTAAACATTTCCGTCTGTATTTATCCATATTTATTTTGGGCCATTTTATCTGTATTTATCCATATTTATTTTGTGTTTTGCGTATAAATGAAGGTGTAAAACTGTACATTTCCATATTTATTTAACTGATAGACGCGCACTCATACTTTGATGTCTGTCGTGTTTTAGCTATTTAAGCTGCCAAATGTATCATAACAATACATCCACTGGTAAATGCTAGCATTATACCACAAATGTATATTGACACATGCTGGTATTTAAAGAAATTTCCTCCTGTTTTTAATTTCTCTTGCTATACATCTGCTCAGCTGTTGGGCTATATTGCATGAAAGATAGCACAGAGAGTCACTAAAAAGCAGCACAAATTTCTGTACTTATCTGCTTTTAAAGATAAATGCAGACAGAAAACACATTGTTTTCTGTCTGTATTTATCTGTAAAAATCCATAAAAACAGAAAACAGGGAGCCTTAGTTATAACCTTAAATGGATTTAGCCATATTCTGGCTAACATATTCTTCAGGAGCCATAACAATGACTTGCACTGCCGTGGTGCGGATCTAGATAGTATCCTGAGCACATAGCTCTAGAATGGGAAAATAGGAAGCAGTTATTGTTGCCTAAAACTAGTATGTCTGGAGTCTGTTCAAGCACGACTGTTGCCTTGGTCATGGGGAATTAGCAGTAGGAGCAGGAGGATTTTCAGCTGAGATACAAAGTGACATCCCAAGCTTCAGAGCCTCCCTCTGACCCTGGGCAAAGGACACTGGATGGGTGAGCTTACACACACACACACACACACACTCACTCACTGACTCACTCACACACTCACCCACTCACTCACTCATTCACCCACTCTTTCTCTTTCTCTCTCTTCCTGGTTTGTATGTTGAAATGTCAACTACAGAAACATCATGCTACCAAAACTTCATGGCCAAAATATCAAGGACAAATATATTGGGAAGGTAAGTACATAGAGGTAAGTATAGATGTACTATTCTTAACTCCATCTCTACATACCTTGAAGATAAGTACATCGTCAAAGTATATATATATATATATATATATATATATATATATATATATATATATATGTGGAGTTAAGTAAAATAAACCTATAGTTAAGTACATATATGTACCTTGACGATATTTTGCTCGTCAATATTTTGGTAGCATGATATTCTGGAGTCAATATGATGGTGAAATACCCTTTTTCTCATTCCTGGCATTGGCAGACTTGTGCAAACATAGACCCAAAGTGATAAATCAGGAAGAAAGAGACCTAGGCAAAGATAGCACACTGAAGAAATGGTAAACAAAGCGCGCAGGCTGCCACTTCCTCAGTTGGTCGTGGATGTTTCTCTGGCTTAACCACCAAATCTAAGGGTGAAAATTCATGACCTCTTTTGGAGAGAACAGGTGCCCTCAGACAAAAGTCAGAGCACGTTTTGGAAAGTGCTTGGAAGTTCAATTTTCCAGCACTCTGCTTTGGGGTTTCATGTGTTTGACAGTGCCACCCACAGCAAAAAATCGTTTTTGAATGTATTCTGTTCTCACCATGCACAAATTGATCTATGTATGTGCAATTTGTACACTAGCTTCAGTTTCTTGTTTTTGAAGTGTTCCCAGAATAAAGTTATCACAATCTGTGTCTGTTTAATTTGTTACTTATGAATGCACCATAGAGATAGGGGCCGAAAAGGAGTGCAAATTTAGTTTTGTTTTCTATGTTGGGAGCAGCTACTGATGTCTGTACTGCTTCCGCCAGATATGTATGCTTATATATACATGCAATGCTTCCACAAATTCAGAGGTACCCGTGTTTGTATGTGTGTTATGTTATGCTATGTTATTTTCAGTTTCACATATTTGTATACCATGCATTCTGCCATTGCTATGGCCCTGCTCCTCCAACGCTACGGTTTACCTGTTATTTAGTGTAACATACGCGCTTTAAGTGTACGTCAAATAATGTGTATATATTTAGCGTGTATGCTAATGCCAGCCCAGTTATACATAAAAAATCAATCATGCCTGTGTTTACGATGTAATTTCAATACGTTTATGCCAATCAGCTCACAGGGAATGCAGTTTGAAAGGACAGTACAAGTTCCCACTCCATGCAGTTTGCCTTTGCTAATCTCCACCCCCTCAACACTAATTTTTCAGGTATCAGTGGCTGTCATCTCCCTCGCTACCTGCCAGTACTAATTAAGTTAACGACCTTTGGAGGAGGCCATTACAACAAGATAATTATTTTACCCGCTATTAGATACCCTTGACTATGCGGGACTTCAGCGATAACAGCAACTCATTTAACATTTCATTGAGATACACAGTGTCTTCCTTCTTAAGTGGACTTGCCAGCCAATCACATTCTGTGCTGTTTGTGAAAATTCAATCAATCCGAACACTTATTTATTTATGGGTTATTTTTCAAAATTTCTGAAAGTTCGTGAACATTGACAGACGTATACATAGCTGTCTGTGCCATCTTCGATGGCCACTTTGTGTTTTTTGCTTATAACGCAGAAACGGTAGAAAAAAATACAACAGAGGAAAGAATAATATGGCGCCTAAAGCCACGTGTCTGCCACATTTGATGTAATTTCAGTGAGCTGCTTTTTTGATTTTTATGGCTAAATTTGCCTCTGGTGAATCCATCCAAATCAGCTCCTTTCTTCAAATTTTCGAACATTTAAGCTGGAAAAGAGGTAGCCATTCTAAATTAAATGGCACATTTTATAGTCCGAATTAGGTGTAAAAATCTCAAAGTGATTTCAGTAAAAAACATGAAAGCACTGGCAAAGCTTGCAGCCGAATGCTGCCAAAAGCAATAAATAGTGCCTGGAGCAGTGCAAAACAATTAAAAGAAGATTGTTTTGTATGTATAATGCATGGACGAGATAAATAATTAAATCTGTAATGAGAGTGTACTTTTTCACATGTAAAACTGTCACTCGTGTATTCGACATGCATCCCACTGGAGGAGGAATGATACAGCCAAACAACCAATAGAAAGAAGGTGAAGCCTAAATTCTCTTGTGAGCTGATTCATAATGTGACTGAAAATACCTATAGCCAATGACTGAAGGTTCCTGAGTCAAAGAAGCCAATGACTGCAGGAAGCTAAATCAGAGACTCTTAGAGTATGTATCGAACACAATATGCTTGCCGTGAATGGCGCATGCTCTATTACATGTCAAACCTAAAAAATACAGGTTAGTTGGTAATGTTGCTGTGTTTAATAACATTTTTAGAGTACCTCTACATCCCTGAAACTTTTAGGATGCTAATGGGCTAGCTAGATTTTTGTGTTTTCGGCAAGTGGTTCACTGAGTTGGGCTACAGCTTTTTTTTTTTTACTTTTAATTTCTATTTCATTTGTGGTACACACAAGATATATCCTCACCTCAACAATTAAAAGAACACCACAAAAAAGAAAAACCACGATCATATTTTCATACAGCACTTTCTAATTTTAAATCCCTTTTGACACAGCTTTCTCTTTTTGGTCTTCATGATTAAAGACTTTGGGCTCAAGTCAATTCACAAATCTTTTATTCTGCCAGTGAGGCTTACGCCAGGATTAAAACACCTTACAGTAAAAACTTTGAGTGAGGCACATCAATTTCCAAATCCGAGTGGAGGTTCTACATTACAGGATGGCTCTTGTATTCTCGCAGTATCGCAGTATGTAAGTCTCCTGGAGGAAAGCAAAGGGTGTGTTCTTAAAATGAATTCATACTTTTTATTCTTTGTTCCAACGTGTCTTCGTACCGACTAAAAAGATCAAAAAACACATTTCACTATAGCTTTGTTTCCACTGAGGTAGGACAAAGTCTTGTACATGAAGCAATATCTCTTTATAAAAATGGACTTTTAGAATTAGAGTACACAAATGCTTCAAGATATTGGTGGCCTGAAAGTGTCACAAATACTTCCACTGCAGAACTGATGCAATGTCAGCCACGTCGACAGCGTGCCGTATTCCTGCCATGCAGAGGAATTGAGTAGTATTGTTTTTAAGCTCCTGGCTTGTCAAAAAAAGGCTGTCTCCTCTCTTTATTTTCAATCTATAAACATTGGCACTATTTTCCATACAGATCCCTGACAAGCAGTGAAAAAAGACACGCTGTATGAGAAATAGTATGCTGACAATGAGTCGTGACCATGCGATTTTGGTGTATGCATATTGTTTTGCCACGCGTATGCACTACCATACGTGTGATTAACAGAACGTGAGTAGTGGTAGCCTAGAAATGAATATGAATAGATGTGTATAAATAATGCACTGTTCCTCAACTTGACACCTGCTCAGTGCCATCTTGGAAGGACCAGAAGGGCAATGCCACTCAAGCTTGAACAGACTGCCGACTTCTTGAACCAGTAAAAGGTCTCCCATCTGGTATTAGCTTCATTTTGATTTTGTAAAATGTTACAATCTTAAGACGAATACTGACACACCCTACACCATACTATGGAAAGTTTACATAAACAGCAATATAATTAATTAAAACAAAGTTTCGTGAACAGGAAGGACGTTTAGTGCAGAAGAAAAGGTACATTTATGACGACTCCGATATTTTTGGCCCATAGACCCATGTGGCACCCGCTCAAGGTAAACCACAAAGCACTTCTCAGATTATTTTTCTGTGGCCTGTAGACTATGATGGCGGCCCAAGGAGGAGCACTGGAAGTCTCAGCACCAATGGGCCATAAAATGGCTGCTGGCCTTCCCAAATGGACTTACAATCCTCCAAGAACAAATAGGCTTTATCTAATTTCTTATACCATTAGTTCTTAACCTGGGGGTCCATGACGCATTCTCAGGGGGTCTGCAGGTCCGCAGGTCTCAAGTCCCGAGCCCAATCTGTCTCCCACCACTGAAGACATTGGGATTGGCTGGATACAGAACGCAGCTGCACACTCACATCACAAGAACTGTGAATGGCAGTGCAGTGGTGGCAGGATTAAAACAAGCATTTGCAATGCAATCAATCTCGCATTTGTGAAAGTTAGAGCTACTGGCGGTGTAAATAACAATGTTTTTAGGTTTTTTTTGTTTGCAGTGGAGTGATAATTTGACCTATCTAAAGAGATAGGAAGGAAAGAGAATGGAGAGGAAACGGTGGAAAGCAGGTGTGAAAAAGAACACACAAAAATGAGAGAAAGATACAGGAAGTGCAGGTTGGTAGCATCTGAATGGGATAGTAGAGTTCACGAAAAAAAAAACCAATCTCTCTACAAAAAAAAATAATAATTAAGACTTTGAATTGGTCCCAGTAGTCGACTTGAAAACATGTGCCAGACTTTGGATTATAAAGAAATCAGAGAAATGTTTGCGAAGAAATAAACATTTTATTCAGAAATACTCTGATGTTTGAAGGACTGTTTATCCCACTGTGTAAGTGCCTCGACAACGAGATGCTATGTGCTTTTATCTGTGGGGGCCGGGGTGGGGGGTAATGCGCCACAACAAGAAAATAAATCATCAAAACAGAACAGATACGTCAGCAGCTGCACACTCGGGAGTGGTGTAGCAGCTTCATGCGAAGTGTCTCACCTGAGAAATCACCTACATAAATACATTTTAAAACGATTTAAAAAGATGTGTCCTGGGGGCGTGGTCTGGCCACGAGGGAGAATGGCCGCCTGAAAGAAGAGCTCTGCTCCGGGGCGGCACTCATAGGGAGGCAGCATTGTTTCCAGCGAGCTCAGGGTGATTAATTCGACATCCCTGGACAGCTTGATTAATGCTGTCATGTGTGATATTCTTTCTTCGGACCAGAGACCTTCTTTTGGGGCTTTTTTCAAGCCGAGGAGCGTCTGAGGAGAAGAGCACCAGCTGGGCCTAGTGACGTCTTTCGAATCCCGGGCCTCGCGTAACATGCACGCCCGTCTCCCCGGTGAACTTCTGAGCCTGACAAACCTGACGAACGACGACAAAGGTCAGGGTTAAGGTTGCTGTTCACGGAGTGACTAAGAGGATTTTCAACCTCACAACGAAGATAAAGGTCAGTGTCAAGGTTGCCGTTCACGGAGTGACTGAAAGGATTTTCAGTCAGGAATTGTTTTCACTTTCTTTCTCCGGAATATTTCCTGTACTTAGACGCTCCTTAAACTAAAATGAAGATAATTGTGCTCAGATTCAGGACTGCAGTTTGCTCATTTGGGCCAGGACAATTTTCTTTCAAATAAATGCTAACCTCTCTAAATGGCCAGAACCCTGCTCTGGTTCCCACCACTATGTTCTTGGGCTTATTATATCGAGACTCAACTCTTCTCTGTCCATAATATGCAGCCTGTTAAAATTCACACATAGAGCACCTCGGAATGCGGCAAATATAAAAGAAGTTTATTTACTGTTGAATTCCGCGCTTGTGGTTTCTACCCTGAATGGTGTCAATTTGCTGCGATTTTTCTCACATTACAGTGACCATATATACACTGTGATTTAGTGGCTGTATGCTTTTGCAACACCTGGTTAACACCTGCTTGACTTTGTGGAATAAAAGTGTTACCAAGTTATACTGAATGCCTATTACCTTGGTTTTTGCAACTCTTGTTAACTATATAATGAACATTTTGCCAAGACATTTGCATACTAGATTCATACCTATTGAGCAAGTGATTTTTCCTCTTTGTTACTATTTGCCTCAGCAATACGGAATTAACACTTCCTAATCTGCACATACACCTCACAGACTCAAATATTTGCAGGTAATGTCTAAAAATAAGAACGAGAGCAAGTCTACTAAGCAGCCACTTTTTGCTGACGTACTGAAGCATCCAAGCACTATGTCTGAGAAGAACTCTGCCTCACCATCATCATCTAACCAGCCTCGTAATACTTCAACTGCAATATCAGGGGATACTATGGATCGCCTTTTTCAAGAAATTTCTACCATTAGTTGTCGTTTGACGGAAATGGATATTAACATTTCTTCCCTTGCAACGGAGACAAAATCAATAAGAGCAGACATAATCCAATTTCATACTAAAACAGAGGAACTAGAACAACGTCTAGTAGTAGTTGAGAATAAATTTGATTTGGTACAAAGCAGAGATCAAGAACTATTGCTTCTCCGTAGCAAGCTGGTGGATTTGGAAGATCGCAGCAGGAGAGGTAATATTCGCTTCTCTGGTTTTCCAGAAGGAATTGAAGGCCAAAACACTAGAGGTTTTCTGTGCGATGTTCTCCCCACACTGGTTGGCATTCATTTTGATCCAACACTTGAAATTCAATGGGCTCATCATCTTGGCCCCCCGCGTAAAGGCTTAGACTCTCGTCCAAGACCCCTCATCGCTTGTTTTCTGAGACATGATCAAGTTAGGCAACTACTAACAGCGGCACGCACACAAGGATTCTTCAGTTATAAAGGTCATGAAATCCGAATGGCGGCTGATTTTTCTCGAGAAACTAATGAACGGAGGAAAGCTTTCCTATCTACTGCGTAAAATGGACATCAAGTATGGTTTGTTTGATCCAGCCCGTTTTCGGGTCACCAAAAATGGTGATTCAAGAGACTTTTACAATCCAGAAGAGTTACAGCATTTCTTGGATGATATGAAACAGCAGGATATGGACATACAGCATACACCTACTCCTCAAAATTCTCAAAATCCTCAATCTTCTCATTACCCCGTGGATAGTGCACGCCAGATACAAGGTGCAAGTCGGCAGCGTGGCAGAGAGCCTGAGAGGTTGTCCCGCACCCAAGAAGATAGAGCCTCAGCTTTACAGTCAGTATCTAGTCTCACCCAAGACCAGCATAGAGACAAATCTCGTTCTCCTTTAAAATCTGCTTCTGATGGAGAGTAGCTTTTCTGCCGAAGTTTCTCATATTGTTAACTAAAATCTCTAGCTTCTGACCTTTGTGTTCATTTTCATAGAGAAATAAGCATCTTGCATACTTCAGATAAGATGACACTCCTTTAGTATGCACCAGATAAGTATTATTTAATCTATCTCTTTATTTATTTCCCTATTATTGCTTCTGAATCTCAAATGTATATATCTATATCTTCCTCATAATCTGAAATTTACCTAATACATTATTTATTACAGATGCTCATTGTCATTGGTAATTATCATTCGTACTGTATTGATCCCACCTCTATTTGTAAATTTCTCATGTTATATTTAAAATGAAATTTTTCCATCTCTAAATATTATTGCCATGGATACTCCTTTAGAATGTCTTTTAAGTTTATTTCCTAAGGTACCCTAGATATGCCTGCATATAGGTTTTATAATATTTAGTTTTCCCTTTATAGAATATCACTAAGCATAATTGGTTTCCTGGACCCTCATCATTATTATAAACAATCCTGTCATTTGTTTTATCTCCTGGTGGGTACCCTTATTTATTTCCTTATCATTGCTTCTAAATCCCAAATGTAATCTTCGTATCTTCCTCACGATTTGAAATTTACCTAATGCATTATTTATTACAGAGACATATTTATTATGCAATATTTATAGTTATGATTCATTGTTTCTCATGTATGATTGACACTTTGCTATCTATTTTTCATATTTATCTAACTGGTAAATTTATTGACATTGATAATTATCATTCGTACTGTATTGATCTCACTTCTATTTGTAGATTTTTTCATGTTATATTTAAAATGAAATGTTCCCATCTTTAAATATTATTGACATAGATACTCCTTTAGAATGTCTTTTAAATATATTTCCTAAATTACCCTAGATATGGCTACATATAAGTTTTATAGCATTTAGTCTTCCCCTTTATAGTACGCCACTGAGCATAATTGGATTCCCTAGAACCTCATCATTTTTATAAGTGGCCCTCACATTTGTTTTATCTCCTGGTGGGTGCCCCACCCGGAGCGGTGCTCTAGTGAGCCCAGACCCGCGGTTAAAGTTTTAATATCGTAATACTTTTTATACCATTATTTTGTAATTTATAAGTGTACTTTTATTTTTATATTTACTATACTCTCTTTCACTAGATAGTAAGTCCATAAATCTTCATACAATATCTAGTACACTTACAGATATGGTTGTTCCTCATGCCTTACGTGTAATATCATGGAATGTTCATGGTTTAACACATTACATTAAGAGGAAAAAGTCCTATCTTATCTCCAATCCAAAAAAGTAGATATGGCTCTTCTGCAAGAGACACATCTTGATGAACTTGAATCACAAAAATTGTCTAGGGACTGGGTGGGCAAAGTTTTCCACAGTAGTATTCAGGATGACAGCTCCTTAGATACAGGTCCCACTCGAAAATGTGGGGTGGCAATCCTCATTAGAAAAACTCTCCCAGTTATGGTATCCAAAACGTGGGAA
Organism: Calotriton arnoldi; assembly: GCA_963921515.1. Lineage (NCBI taxonomy): Eukaryota > Metazoa > Chordata > Amphibia > Caudata > Salamandridae > Calotriton > Calotriton arnoldi. The sequence continues at coordinate 1,613,815 of CAWUFW010001779.1, read as the reverse complement.
GATCCGAATGGGCGCTATGTATTCGTTAAACTGCGCATTGGAGATACCCATATATGTCTGGGATCGGTTTATGCCCCGATAGGTACTAAGAAATCCTTCTTCTTGAATTTGAATCGCTTGCTATCAGAGATTGATGCTTCAAAATACCTTATAGGAGGTGATTGGAATTTGGTGAGAGATCCAGTTCTAGATAGGACAGGTCCTCTAGATAAACATAATGCTGCAGACAGGGCGCTCATGAACGACATAATTGAAGATAATGGCCTTGTGGACCACTGGCGTCTTTCACACCCAGATGACACTGAATACACATTTTTATCTCCTACTCATGGAACTCTTTCACGGCTGGACTATTTCTTAATCTCCCAAAGTTTAGTCCAATCAGTTCAGGACTCTCATATTTTAGAAGCATCGGTGTCTGACCACTCTCCAGTCTTACTACATTTGCACATAGGAACCACTAGCCCAGGTCGTAAATCTTGGAGGATGAATATTCAAAGACATAAAACACCCAAGGGTAAAACACAATTGCAGGAACACCTTCATAATTATCTTTCCTTGAATCAAGGTTCTGTTAACTCCGGCAGGATTATGTGGGCTGCTGCTAAGGCTACCATACGGGGACAACTTATGCGAGAAGCTGCTCAAATCAACAAGAAAAATGCTGCTCGACAGAAAGAATTGGAACAGGATATTGCCCATTTTACTCGCCTATACACTCATAAACCTACTTTACAAAATCGTAAATCCTTAGAACAGGCCCATATGACATTGAATAGCCTTTTTACCTCCAAGGCTGAATATGCCCTACAAAAAATGAAAGGGAGGCATTATGAACAGGGAGAAAAGGCCGGCAGACTTTTATCAGCACAACTAAGACAACGAGAAGCCGCCATGGCTATTCCAGCCCTTAAGTCATCTGGTGGTGACATGTTGACCCATCCTCAGGATATAGTTAATGAATTTACTACTTACTATAAATCTCTGTATACCCCAGGAACCCACATAGATCATGATAAAATGTCATCTTTCCTTGCAGGAATCGACCTACCTTCCCTTTCAACAGAAGATAGAGAGTTTTTAAATAAAGAAATTAGTAAAGAAGAGATTTCTCAAGCTATAACCAAACTTCCATATCATAAAGCCCCAGGGGAAGATGGATTCCCTGCGGAATTCTATCGCTGGTCAGGTAACAACACAATAGATTGTCTACATACTGCATTTCAAGAAGCCGAACATGTATCTTCTTTAGGTAGTCTTTCTAATAAAGCCGTGATAGTAGTCCTGCCTAAACCAGGGAAAGATCTACTGCTTTGCAGCAGTAACCGCCCCATTTCACTCCTAACCTGTGACATTAAAATTTTGGCCAGTATTCTTACTTCTCGGCTCCGCAAGGTTATCCCCTCACTAATCCATCATACCCAAGTGGGATTTATACCTGGGCGCTCTTCTAGAAACCATTTACATTCATTAGCTACATGCTGCCAAAATACTTCAGGACGATGCCATAGCACTATCGCTCGACGCCAAGAAGGCCTTTGATCGAGTAGAATGGGATTACCTCTTCAAAATTTTAGCACAATTTGGATTAGGAGATCAGTTCATAAATAAAGTAAGGTTGTTATATGAACAACCTACTGCAATAGTTAATTGTGGGGGGTTTGTCTCTGATACATTTCCAATCCGCAGAGGAACCCGCCAAGGATGCCCCTTGTCACCTCTTTTATTTCTATTGGCTATTGAACCTTTGGCAGCAGCTATCCGTCAGTCGACCTCTGTTGTTGGTATTCCTCTACCTGTGGGAGAATCCAATCTTTACCTTTATGCAGATGACATTCTACTCACCATTACAGATTTATCAAGATCATTACCATCTCTGCTTCAAATTATTGAGAATTTTTCTTCCTTTTCTGGGTATAAAATCAATTGGGACAAAAGTGAAGCGCTTCCTATATCAGATGGCACCTCAAAATCTGTGATACAAGATTATCCCTTTCATTGGCAACCCTCTCTTTTAAAATATCTAGGTATTCTTGTAAATAAGGGTACAGAGGCCATGGTCACAGATAATATAAGTCCCTTGCTTACTCAAATGCAAAGGGATTTCGATAAATGGAAAGTGTTGGGTTTGTCTTTGTGGGGTAGAGTGCAAGCTGTAAAAATGATTACTCTTCCACGTTTTCTTTATACCCTCGGAATGCTTCCTTTTCACATCCCTTTACCCACACTACGCCTCATAGATTCTAAGATAAAATCTTTTATATGGGGCTCCATAAAACCCTGTTTAGCTATTAGCAAACTTAATGCCCATCACTCCAATGGAGGTCTCAGCCTTCCCTCGATTGAGCATTATTCCCTTGCATTACAATTATCCCAACTCACATACATGCTTCAAGACAATTCTAATACTCCTCAATGGGTATTTATTGAAAGATTTCTGCTGTCCACTGAACAAGGTCTCCCAGCTTTATATGGGTCAGGTATAAGCCGTCTAGATCCCAGTAATCCTATTTTATCTGCAATGCGTAAAACATGGCAAAGAACACACCGTATCTTGGGCTTTAATCCACAGGTACATTTAAAAGCCCCAATATGGAATAATTACGGAATTCGAATTAAAGGGAAAACTCTCTCCTGGCCTCAATGGAAATCAGCAGGTATTCTTACTTTAGATCAGATTCTTCAAAATGGAGATCTCAAATCTTTTTCACAACTGGTAGATGAGTTTAATCTTCCCCTGTCTCAAATGGATAAATATCTCCAACTTAATAACTCCCTTATTAAAGCTTTAGGCAAAAAACCCTGGACATTACAAATTTCACCAATTGTGTTTTACGTCCACACTTGGGGGGTCATAAAGGTGTTATCTCCGGTTTATATAAAACACTTACAACACAATTATTTTCTCATCCTTTATCCCGTGACCTTCGTTTTAAGTGGCAATCCCGTCTAGGAATCTCCTATGAAGATGAACAATGGATGGCTATATTGGAAAACTTAGATAAAGGTGCTCGGGAGGCTCGCTTAAAATTCTGTTTATTTAAAATTCTACATGACTGGCATTGGTCACCAGTAAAATTACACAAAGCAGGCTTATTATCACATACTAATTGTTGGAGATGTAATGCCCCTGGCTGTGACATAGTTCATATTTTATGTAATTGCCCTATGGTCAAAACATATTGGTCCTATATAGGCAAGGTTCTACACAACTCTGTTCCTTTACATTTACCACTCTCACCAGCAACTATTTTGCTACATGATCTAAGAGAATCTCCTACCCTCTCTAAGCCGCAAGGTCGTCTTGTTCATACAGCATTGGCTACTGCTAAAATTTGCATATTAAGGCAATGGAAATCCCCATCTCCGCCATCCCAGGAGAACTGGTTAGCCTCAATGATTCAAACTGCCTCACATGAGAGAATTATATACAACATACAAGATCAATCTGAAATGTTCTTACAAGTATGGTCCCCTTTCTTACAAGTACAAGATGTTCCTATGTCTACTTCCAATACCTAATTTACGTTAGTCACCTCAATGAATTATCAACCAAAACTTTTCGATCCTTCTATCTCTCCTCCATTGTTTTATCTGGATTATGGTTTATCTGTAGCTTATGTCCCATACATTTTTAATATAGTTATGATATTGTATTATTGAAGGAACGTTATCTTTTAATAGTTTAACTTATTTTATTTTATTTAACAGAGGATGTAAGTACGTATTTTGCATAGTAATATTTTAGTATCCTATGGTTCTAGTATTCACTAACAAGCTGCTAGATTACTATTTTATTAATATACAATCAACTATTCATATTTTAGGATAAATGTATTAATCTTATTTGTTGTAATATCTTTTAAATTGCAACTGCTTCCTCACATGATATTCTTAAATTGTGTTATATTTGTATTTCTATTTATAATTGTCGTCATCTATTTCTCTATATTGAAAAGCATCTTAAAATCTGTTTTCTTGTATTTATGAAATGCTAATAAAAAATTACAACACAAAAAAAAAAAGGATGTGTCCTTGGGTATGTTTTATTGTCCTTTATGTGTATATGACCTTCAACGTCACATATTGCTCTGTGTGCAAGTTCTGCAATGTCCCATGACCGCTGTTGTCACCCTCCTACAAATATGCAGAACTGTAATGTCCCTTATAGGTTTACGTGCAGAAGACCTGTAATACTTCTTACGTTTTTTAGCGGCTGTAATATTACCTGTATGTGCTGCGACTGTAATACTTCCAAAAGGACTTGTTTGTCTTCAGAGGGCGGACGTGCCCGCCTAGTCAAGTGAATCTTTGCACTGACACGATCTGTTCAGTTTGCACTGGATTGCGGCATGACCCCAACTCTTCATTCGAAGAGGTAGGTTTCCTCAGAGATTCCGACACTTCCTTTGCACCTTTTGTGATGTGGTGACAGGTGTTTACAACATGTTGCTGTGTACAGCCTCACGGCTGCTGTACACTAACTGCCGGGATAAGGAGAGCTCTGAACTATTATAGTAAAATAGCACCTACATAGGGATTGGTTACCGTCTGGTGAACTTTTTGGACATTGGGCCCATGATCTAGGACCCAACGTTTTCCTGGTTTGTGTGAGCATGTGAATAAATGGAAATAGATGACAGGGTAAATGCTAGAATACATGGTGCTGGGTGCTGACATATAGGGCACGCTGTTGTTGCATTCAGGATACTGCCATAGATGGGGCTGGTGCTGGCGCAGAGGGAGCTGTGTGATGAAATACAGGTTACTGGCATAGAGGTAGCTGGGACTGGCATACAGAAAGCTATATGCTGGACTGGGCACCATATGCAATCTTTGGTAGGTTCAACAAACATACTATTTCTCTCCATCTTTTGAGCTTTCACACTTTGGGCTTTGAGGATTGTACCATATATCAGTTTGCACCAAGAAGGTGAGTTACTGTGCAGAAGTAGCATCTAAATTGGGTATTTAAAGCTGCCAAGACATGAAGGTTTATGGAAGATTTTGCACCTTGCAATGTTTTCCACTTTGATGCATTTTCCCAGACAATCATGAAGGTAAAAACATGCTCACATTTTAAAACAAATAACAAACATTTCCTTATAGAATTCCACCGCAGCTCCTCAAGACAGTTGATTTTCTCTGCCATGTCGGCTGCCTCTCGCCCGACCGAACATCTCCCCGGGGTCAAGTGCTGCCAGTACAGCCAATCGGCAGGACGCAGATACAGGCACAAGAGAGAAAGGACTACAGCTGTTCTTGTTCATCAGACTCCGCCCTTGTTGGGAAATAGACGCACCAACACCACAATACGTTAATTCAAGGCTGAGGTGGGCATAAGGGGTGGGGGCAGGGCTTTAAGTGGGCCGGGTCTCACCGGGTCTGAGCACCGGCAGTTTTTTAAAGGGGGCCTCGAAACGGGTCTCTATCGGGCTCTGTTTTGTGCCCTGGCACAAGCGGTCCGGTTTTTTTCCGGACTGCAGTGACAGCAGGCACTTCTCACTAGTGGAGAAGTTACGGCATGATGTCATGACAGGTGAGCATTGTAGGGGAAGGGAAATCCTTTAAAGAGAGTCATTTTCTCTCTGGATTTCCCTTCTCTTTTCGAAACTCAAGAGCAGCAACATTGTCGTGGTGTCACCAGGGCTGTAAGTGGAAGCTTTTTCAATATTATATACAAGCCATAGTTGCTGCTTATTTATCTTATGCAACTAACAACCATTGACAAAGCCAATAGTCCTGACTTGTAGGTATGATGTTACTTGTTATATCACATATCTGGATGCAATGACAGAAACAGCAAAATACAAGTCGTGCAGCACACTATGCTAAGCACGGGTTTTTAGCTTACGTGTTTTTAAGCCACGCCCTTAATTACATTGGCCATGCCCCTTTGAGAGACCCCCCAGTTTTTTCATCCCACTTAAAGCCCTGGGTGGGGGGCATCGTCTGCAGCAGCTGGGGAAGTGTTGAGGGAGCAGGGGCTTAGTGAACTGGGTGCATCAATTACATTGGGCATTACTAGCAGCTCGCCACAAAAAGGGACTAAAAACACAAGTGCAAGCAGCTTTTCTCGGAGGTCGGCTCCCCCGGTGGGCTCGCTCGTGTTGCGGCCACAAAACAATAACAAGTATAAACAAGGGGAGGGGGATCAGCAGCGCTGCTCGGGCTGGGCTGCACGAGGAGAAAAAAGCCCAACATGCAGGAGGCGGCAGCAGCTGCAGCCTGAGCAGTGGGAGTGCAGGCTTGCTCGTGTTACGGCCACAAAACAATAGTAAGTATAAAAGAGGGGAGGGGGATCAGCAAATACCCAAATCATCTTTTCCCTTTCTACGGAAAGGATGTCTGGACCTTCAGTTCTTCAGACTGGTTTGAGTAATATTGCATCTTGGATGCAAGCCAATTTACTTAAACTAAATGGCGAAAAAACTGAAGTCCTAATTTTGGGTAAAAATAAAAATCTCTGGGGTCCCCAGCATTGGCCGAGTGAAATGGGTGCCTTACCCCAGCCCACTGATCATGTCCGTAATTTGGGAGTCATCATCAATGACAAACTATCTATGAAGCAGCAGGCAGTGAAGGTGGCAGCTACTTGTTTCACCATTTTAAAATGGTTGAAAAAAATCATCTGGATGCTCCCGGCCCCTACTCAAAAGACCGTAGTCCAGGCGCTTGTGACCTCTAGAATGGACTACGGGAACATCCTTTATTTGGGGGCAAACAAGGATGTTACGCGGAGGCTCCAGGTGGTACAAAATTCTGCTGCCAGGCTGCTCTGCCAGACTCCTAAAACATCTCCCACTTCCAGTGTCTTGAGAGATCTACATTGGCTTAAGGTCAAAAACCGTGTTAAGTTTAAAGCCCAGAGTTACATGTATAAAATTAAGGTTGGCTCTGCCCCTAAATACCTGCAAGACCTAGTCCACCCTTACCAACCTTCTCGTCTACTACGATCGACCACTCAGGGAAAATTCTTGGTGCCCAGGATTAAACTTACAAGAATGGGAGGTCGTTTGTTTGCTTACCTTGGCCCATCCATGTGGAATTCTCTTCCCATTGCACTTCGTAATGAAACTTCATATATGAATTTTCGCAAACTTTTAAAAACTTGGTTGTTCAACCAATAATTCGTTATCATCTGTATTTTTTCTTTTTCTTTTCTTTTCTCCTCCTTCAGGCTTGGCGCTGGGAAACCCTTGTTGGGTAGCTGTGCGCCGTACAAAACTAATTTAACATAACATAACATAATGCCACATGTGCAGGACTGCAGTGGAGAAAAAGCCCAACATGCAGGAGGATATTTAAAAAAAACAAGAGCGACCCATATGTCCATGCGAACTGGGTATTAAATTATAGCTTGCAAGAAGTGTTCACATGGAACTCATTTTAAAACATGCAGGAGGAGGCAGCAGCTGCATCCGAAGGAGTGGGAGGGAGCCTTCGCATATGTGAAGAGCTGGTCCAAATAAGAAAAAAAGAGTGCACACAGATTCATAAAAAACAGAAAGAGTAACAGTACATGTAACAGGGGCAGTCCTCATGGGAGGTTACAAAAGTCCAAAAGGAGGGACGACTAAGCCTATTCATCAATCAAAAGGCAGCATTTACAAAGGAAAGTAAGAGAAGCCAATTGAAAAGATGGGTGGTGCTTAAAGCCCATATTCTAGGAACAGCATGACTCAAAGAGACAGCACATGCGCTGCCTAGGCGAGACCTAAAAAAATAAAAAAAAATAACCATTCAGCTTTATGTGTAAGCTGCAAGGGGATCGTCCCTATTTCTTTATCGTGCCTCGGCTCGCATTGCACTGCTGAAGTCATTCACACCGAGCTCCTGAAGGGGCAAAACTGTTCCCATTCCCATGTCTGACCATTCCGCTTTGTCCACATGCAGAAGAGCTATGCCTTATGTATGTTGTTTTGAGGCTGAACTGTGCACACACGGGCAGCTCAGGGCCTCGGTCGGCAAGAAGGAATTTTGCTAATTCACATGCTGTGCTGCAGTGACCCTCACCCTCCTCAGGCAGCCTCCTGTCCTGAACAAGTGTTCGTGATATCTGTTTAAATTGTGGTAGGGCAAAGTTCAGAAATTAAATTAACACAATCATTGGCAAAGGCGCAATAGGTCTTGCCTTTGGTACCTATTGGCTTTGTTAATGGTTTTAGCAATATATTATTCTATGTACTTTGCACATTTTATGTACATAAAGGCCTGAGAGTCAGATAGCCATAACTGTGTTCAGATTACATGCTCATTTAATCCTTGGCCTCTCTTCAGTGCACACTTAGTGGTATTCACATATGTACCAATTGTAATAAGCAATTCTAATTCATGCAATCCAGTGAAAGAAAGCTGAGGGTCTGACTCCCCCCGCCCACTACTTTAACACCTCAGGCCATGATTATAGGTCCCGCACCTTTAGAAGTGGAGTTGCTGTATTTGTTCCCCAGAGAATTTAATTTCAAAGTCCTGAAGGTCATTTGCTCCCTGGCGAAGCTTAACAAAATATCCTGAGCTTTTCTGGGAGTCAAATGCAGAGGGAGAAGCACCGGTGAGAGACAGCAACGAGGAGCGCACAGGGGACAGAATCATGTAGGGTGGGGGTGAGGAGAATAAACAGGAGGGTGGGAGAAGCCACACCCTGGCACAGGTGGTGGGAAGCAAAGTAACAGTGACAGAAAACAACGTGGAGCGCAGGGGGTGCACAGAAGCATTACCGATGGTGGAGGGAGGGATCACAGAGGATAGGGGTGGGTGGAAGAAACAGGATGGCAGATTAAAGCGCAAAGATGGTGTGAATGTGGTAAGCACATTAAGGGCAAGAGAGAGCAATGTGGAGCATATGGGGGTACTATTGAAGAAGCACTATGGGAGCAAAATCATGCAGGGTGAAGGAAAGCAACAGGAGGCCAGGTGTGAAGCAACACACAGGGTGCCGTGGGAGGAAGCACCATGGATGGTGCAGGGAGGGAAGCAAACAAATAGGGAGAAAGAGCAATGTGGAGCAAGGAGGAAAAGTAAAGAGAGCAACAGTAGCGGGCTGGGGAGAAGCACATGGTCAAGAGAGAGAGTGCATCATGGAGTGCAGACAGGAAAGAGAAACACACAAGGGCAGTATTTTTAAACATGTGGTCTGTGGACTTCTGGCACCAACCTTCCCATTACAATTAAAATTTAGATTTTTGTCTATTTTCCTGTTTTGAAATAATAAAATATTATGTAATTTGAGTATTTGTTTGGTGTGTACTTTGTGTATTTTTTGCGTATTACTGTCTTAAGACTCAAAATGTACGAAGTGCTTGGGGGTCTCTGGCTTCCAGTAGTGATTCAGTGGGGTTCCTCAGAAGTCAAAAGGTTAAGAACCGCTGTCCTATACAATAAGCCCTCTTTTGACTTTTGGCTCTCTGGAAACTATAGCAGCCGAACCAGAGCTCGGCATCAGAGCACCATACCCTCTAGTAGCTCACAGTGCTGAAAATGGGCGAGTCACGCTGCCAGGCCCTGGAGCAGCAAGGGCCATAGTGGTGAGTAAAACAGTAAACAGTTTCCAGAGAGAGCAGGAATACACCCAGGTGTATTATGACTAGGGCTCCCTGTTTTCACAGATTTTTACAGATAAATACAGACAGAAAAGATTTATTTTCGTGTCTGTATTTATTTTTAAATGTGGATAAAAACGGAAATTGGGTTGTTTTTGAGTAATTCTAAATTCTGTCTGCCATGACTGCCAGGCCAACAGCTATGTGGGTTGATATGAAAAGTGGTTAAAAAAAAGTGATTTTAGTAAGGTGGCTTTAACAACAGTAGATATACACAAGGCTGATACTGAAATTTGCATGTTTTCATATAAGTGCATTGATTTAACTTCAGCGGGTGTTCACAGCACTGAAACCTGGCAAGCATTCAAGCATGAGTGCATATTTATCGTTTAAATAAATGTGGAAATATACTAATTTGAGTTTCATTTTTTCACAAAGATCAAAATAAATATGGATAAATACAGATAAAATTAGCAAAAAATAAAAATGGATAAATACAGACGGAAATGTCAAAAAAATAAATACCATAAAACCGGGAGCTCTAATTATGACATACATCAGGGTGGGGTGCACACTGTTTCCCATTAGCTCACTCAGCATTTCCTTAATATATCTTTACCTCCCCGCTTCCCACTACCACCACTACTATCATTTAGGTATGTTCGAGTACTGCTTTGTTACAGTAATACCTTACTTTGATATGATTATTCTGTGTGATTTGTTTTGACAAGAAGCCAGAAGCCCTATCACTAATGAATGACCCACCTCTTCTCACTGCCAATTCACACTAGAGGACACTGACTATATGAAATATGCACATACACCAAATTGGTGATGGTCCCTTTCGAAATGCTTTTCTCAGAGTATCCCTGATGAGCTCTTACCCATGATAAATACACAGCCCCTCGCTAGAGGAAATGTCAAAGGCTATATGCTAAGGTCGCTAATTTGCTTCATTATTGAAGGCAGTGATGAACGTTTGTACCCTTCCTGGAGGCACAGTGCCATGTAACCTTAGAATAAGAGATACTGGTGGGTGTTCTTAAGAGAATGTCAATAAGAGGTGAGGAAAAAGCCATATGCATAAAAACACTGTCCGATGGAAAAGACCAGTATAAAAAGGAACCGTTATGCCACACAGGATAAACTTTAGTACTTAATCTGTGTTGTGGTTGTAGATGGTAGGCACTGCCTTCAGTTTTGGGGATTTTGAATTTTTTTTCATCCACAGACTTTAACCAAAAGGAAGCGAGAGAAAGGAAGAAAGAGGAGAAAGAAGGAGGAAGAAGAAGACACAGATAGGATTGACAAAGGGAGAAAGCAGTATTGAAAAATAATGTACATGAGTGAGATAAAAAGACAGGAAGGGAAGGGATGGGTAGTGGGAGAAAGAGGCATAATGTAGAATTAAAACCAAGCATCCTTGGTATTCTACAACCAAGTCATTCAGCAGCACTGGCTATGGACTGTCCAACTTCTGTAGAGGATGTGGATTCATCGAGAGTCCCTGCTACCCTCAACTCCCTTGGGAGGTGGCTGAGACACAGTAACCTCCCTCAATGAAAAGGCGAAACAGGGAACAGTGAGAGAGAGAGAGAGAGAGCAGGACAATGGAGCTCTTGCTGGTCACAGGTTGGAGATAGTAAATCCTGGCCTGTAATCAGGAAGTTAACACTTTTGTTTATTCGCATTTCCAAGATTACGACAATACTGTACAATGTTAACACTGAATAAGTTTCCTGGGTTTGCAATTATTAGTCCACGCTGTGCAAGCAGGAGCAAGCAAACACCTACAAGGGATGGAGTTATGGTCACACTTTCAGGAGCACTAGATGCCTTAAGATAATAATACACATTTAAAATATACACTATAACCGTGTCCATGCTTGTCTAAAGCTTATTGCAGAATGTAACAACAACATAAATCGTGGAGAAGCAATGGGGGCAAAGGCGGCCTGGGAATGGCAATCTAATCAGCCTTCAGCAGCTCCTGGACCTGCACACCACAATTCCTGTCAGGGTTTGGCTCAGTTTCGCAAGTAATGGGGTTGAGGGGGAATAGGGCGGGGCCAGGGAAGGGGCAATCCATTCTACCTGCAGCAGCTCCAGGACCTCTACACTGCTAATCCTATCGAGGTACAGCTCAATTTCGCTGCTAGGAGACAACCACACAGTCTACCCCTCCTCAGAGTCAACTGCAGACCCAGGGGATTCCCAATCAACAACCACTTCCCTCCGTGCCCAGCATTTGACATCAGACACCCATGTTTCCGCATTAGGTCCCCTGGGCGATTTCCAAGCCATGGCCAATCAACGCTTAGCCAGAGCCAGGGCCAAGTCTACTAATCTGTTCCGCACCTTCTTTGGGCCCGCCTACGTAAGAGGCCCAGTAAACAGGTGTATTAGTGAGTGACCTAGACATGGTCTTATTAATATGCAAAATTACCTTTCCACAGAACCCTACAACCCTAGAGTAACCACAGATCATGTGACCAAAGTCAGCGTCTAGAGTCGCCCAGCGAGGGCAACCTCTATGCTCCCCGCCATAGATAGTCTGAGTCCTATAAGGAGTAAGATACCTGCTGTGGGTGCAATTAATTTGTATTTAAGTCGCGTGTTGCGAGAGACTTTCTGTGGATTTGCAAGCACCGTCTGTCATGTCTCAGCCCAAGACAGTAGTCCAGCGAGCCCAAAGAGCACCCAAAGTCTTCATTATCAGCCCATTTAGAGCGTTATAGAACCACAAGACCAAGCGAGATCCCAATCTCAGCATCAGGAGTAACTGAACGACCACATGTGTGGGAGGTTCCACTCCCACATCCCCTCATAGGTCCTGTAGGGCATGGGCAAGCTCTTCGTAAGTAAGAAATTGTCCCACTGGCAGGCCTGTCTGTTCCACCCTCTATCTAAAGAGAATTAAAACATTTGTCTGGAAGCACTCTCCCAGGGACATCAACCCCACCTCCGTCCAGGAGTCCATTTGCCTTGCACTAAAAAAAGTCAATGAGTTGCTGTGAGAGAAGCCCACCAACAGGAGTTCCGGGGCATAAGGGGACACTGTACCAGTACGTTGCAGCCCACGTCGCCAGCAGCTCAGGGCTGTAGACAAAAGAATGCCTGGGCGGGGAGTCCTGAGTGCCATGTGCAACAGCTTCGCCAGAAGGAGTCCCTTGTTGGGTTCATTGCCCAACTGACCAAGATCTGATAAGCCCACTCTATCAAGCCATTTCGTGATCCAATGAAGCTGAGCTGCAAAAACGTACAATTCAAGGTCTGGTACTCCCAGACCACCCCCAAGTCGGGGGCGGAGGAGGGTAGCTAATGCTGCTCTCTGGCACCGACCATCCCAAATCAGTTCACGCATGACTGCTTCAAGTTTCCAGAACCAGGACACCGGGATTTTCACCAGGAGGTTTACAAAAAAGTTAAGAAGCCTTGGGAGATTGACCAATACGTGTCATAGTTGTTAGTTTTGAGGGTGGGCAAAAAGAGACACAGGACTTCAGAGACCGAATGTCCCCCACATGATTCCCCTCATGGAGATTGTCCAGGTCATCGAAGACCTGGATGTCCAAGTATTTAAAAGTTCAGGGAGCCCAAAGTATAAAGACATAGGGTGACCCAATTTAGCAACCACCGGAAACACGTTTTACTCTGATTTACCCGGAGGTCCGAGCACCTTCCAAATTTCTCAAGGAGTCTCAGAGCCCAGGGAATATCATTCACACCATCCCCAAGGTAAATAAGCAGGTCATCTGCAAATAATGAAATAACATGGACCGAGCCATATATTACCTCCATTCGTACCCATTCTGCCAATGGTTTCGTGGCCAGGGCGAATAACCCTGTCTATTTCCCCTGAATATTTCGTAGGCATCCAAAATCGGATGCCCAGTTTTAATCCTAACCATTGGGTGAGTGTAGAGTAGCCTGGCCCATCTCACCTAATTAGCACTGAGTACCATGGAATATATTGTGGCCTCCAAGAACTCCCAACTCACTGTGTCGAAGGCCTTCTCAAGATCCACTGACACAATTACTGCTGTGGAGTCAGGTGGATGGTCATGGGCAAGCAGAATTGAATAAGGTTGTGAGAGGTGTTACGAGTCAGTATAAAACGATTTTGGTCTCCATGAATCAGGGCCTGCATATGGGGTAACAGCCAGGATGCTGATACTTTGCTGAGAATTTTGAAATCAGAGTTCAACATAGAGAGAGGTCGGAAATCCGAGGGTACCACATCCCGCGATGTAGATTTGGGCAGGGGCATCCCCAGTGCTTTCCTCGTCGTTGCAGGGAGGATACCTGTTTCATAGGTCTCTGCATACATTTCCACCAATTTAGGCGCCAGTTCCCACGCAAACACCTTGATAAACTCCAAAGGGAACCTGTCTGTGTCAGGCGTCTTACCTATCATCATGTCTTTGATGGCATTTCTCACCTCTGTGTCTGACACTGGACTGCCCAGTGGTACTTGTTCCCCCTGCGGGAGGGACCGAAGTGGGAGTCGCTCCAAGAAGGACTCCAATGCTGCTAGAAGGCCTAACTCTGGCAAACGATAGAGGGACACATAATAAGACCTGAATGCCTCATTTATATGTTTTGGCAGGAAGATGACCGTTCCCTCTGTCGACGCTAGGCGAGTAATAGGGGCACTCCTACTCTCTGCATGAACCAACCAGGCAAGAAGCCATCCCGAACGCCCCTCCTCTTCATGTACCCAATATAGGTAGCTTTGATAATCATGGCATCGCAGCCGTTCCAGAGCCACATTGTACTGTTTGCGTGTTTCCAGCAATTGCGGAAGGGCTCCCAGGCTACTACCCAGCCCATTATCCCAGACATGAAGATCAGCCTCCAACTTCTGGAGGCCTCTATCCAGGTCATGTCGGATACCCACTGACTGTCCCAGGCAGTGCCCCCTAACCACAACCCTATAAGACTCCCATTCAAGACCACGACTCAATGCAGAGCCCGGGTTAGAAATAAAGAATTCAGCACTCCAGTTCCATTCTCTTATGACAAGACTCTGTTGCGTGCATTGAATACAGTTAGATGAACACCACAGTTGCACTTTTAACAATGAAAAGAGTATCTGCATGCGTGTGGCAACAGAAAGGTAAGATGACAGCTATTAGCAACAGCAGTAGTTCTTATGATATAAACTTTCAAACAAATGCGTACCCAAAACCTGAGCAGATGTTGCGGATGTGCGAGCAAACGTCGATCTGGAAACTGGCATTGCTCCGCAGGACACCTGAGATCTCGTAACAGGAGCTGGTCTACTCCAGACAAACGAGTAAGACAGACTCCGACAAACAAAGAGACAGAGAGGGAAAGAAAGGGAACTGAGCAGAACTAACACAACAAAATGGTGAGATGCTAAGCGGGTGAACGAACTATTGAAGCAGGAAGCCAAGGCAATTAGCAATAACTGCCAGAAAATGTATTCCTAAGGCAGAGGTGTTTATACCACTCTATCCCACTTAAGCGGTAAATATCTAAGGCCCCACAATCTCCTCTCCTGTGATGGTTAGCGGTCTAGCTTCTGGCTTCCCAGGAACATCTTCCAGAATCTCCATTCTCTGCCCTGTCGAAGTTTATTGACCTTAAAATTATTATGAAGGACCTTGATAACTGACCCCCGGCCCTGCACCGTGCAGCATATCACTAGCCATGTCTAGATGCCACAGTGCATAACAGGCAGACTTGGCTCAGCAGGTCCAAAGTGAATGCAAAAAGGAAAGAGGATTGCTCATTGAGTTGCTAGAAAACTGAGGCTTCTTCACTGCTGAGCAGGTGCCTAGAAATTCTAATGGAGGCAAGTACTTTGCAACACCTCAATGTACAACCTCATGTACCTATCCTCAGTGTACCTGGTTAGACATTAACCCTGGTTGCCCTCCCTCCCATAGCTTTCAATTTCACCCTTGCCAATAACCTGGGCCTAAGATGGTGCAGGTGGGTAAAATAATTTGACATCTACGTAGGTGCACTTGGCATTGACTGCTCTGCCTGCTCATGCACTGTGCTGGGTTCGACACCAGAGCCATTTTTTTTTTCTTCAGAAATAGCAAATGAAACTTCTATGCCAAGCTCAAAGACAGCGTGATGAAGTACGTTCTACTAAAAAAAGAATGCCGACTTTGAAAGGTACCTCTTTCATGTTACTACCTAAAGCCTGGTAAAACTATTGACTCATTTGCCACTCATCTGAAAGAGCATGTCAGCATTGTAATTTTGATAACTATAACATTATGAAAGCCATCAGCTCTCAGATCAATGCTGGATGTGTATCTGTGGCATTTCTCCCAAAATTATTGCAGAAGTCTTGTAAGCTGCAAGGCATAATGACAAGAACATCGCGTTATTGCAGAATATCAAGCTGAAGTCATGAATTGACATAAATCACGGGCCACAGTTGACAAGTCTGTGAGCCCTTTCAATGATCTGTGGGTGGACAAACATGACACCAGTCGCACATACTACTAATTTAGCTGTTGTCTTCTACACTCTGGATTCTACCCAGTCCCACAGAGCATGTAAAAAAATAGGCCCTTTCCAGAACATCTGAGGAAGCAAAAAATGATACCAAAAGATGTTTTTAAATTCACTCCTTTTACCAAAACTCAGAAGAAAGCTCAAGGAAAACACAGGCACATCTCTAGGACATGACAGTATCTTAGAGAAAGGATGACCCATGTCGACTCATCATCCATATCTACATCATCAGACACAAGTTCCTTAAGGTTCTCTGTAAGAAATTGGATCATTATTTGGGGTGGGTGACTACTCACCTCAATTAATAATCACAACCTTTGTCACGGTGAACCCTCAAAATCACTAAAATAACAGGAATTCACCCCCTTGGTAGTTATGGCACAGAACAGACAGGTTTAACTAAGGGCTGAGGGAGCAGGGTTTTCTATACCTCAATCTTCGGGTGTAATCATTAAACAACCCCCACCACTAGTCGTATGGACCTTTGTTTATCGACAAGGAGAAATTAAATGGAGCAAAACGTCTTATTCAATCCAATAATAAGTTGAGTCATTAATGGCTTTTAGTACAGTCAATAACGAGATTTTTTAATGAGTTTTTTCCTACATCTTTTACTATTTAATCATTTTATTTAATAAGAGTTAGTCTTTTACACATCAGCATTAATAATGAACATAATCTATTAATTGATATTTGAATATTTGGTAAAATAAAATATTAGTCAAGATAACAGTACAAATTGTAATAATGCAGCAAGTGTTCTCTAATCTAAATATAATTTGGAAAAATAAAAATATAGAGTAAGGTGTCAGTTCAGACTCAATAAAGTTATGATGAGAGAATCGATGCAGAAGATTAAAGCCTTTGCAAAATAAGCTGGAAAGTATTTTCAGATATAAATCAGCAGGCAATCAATGAATATAGGCTAAGCAACCTCTCATGTAGAGAGTATTAGGAACTCAAAGATGAGTCTCCTGTCTAAGAGTCGGAAAAGGAATCCGGCTGCTACTCCAGGAACACGCACTAAATAAAAACACACAATATTCTATGTTGCAACATTATTTTCTTTCGTCTCCTGCATCCTCCAATAGGGTTTCAGTAAACTCCTGTGAATAGGTAAATTCCCCATCCTCTCATACTCGTACAATAGTCTTTGGACATTAGACCTTGAAAAGTTACATCGTTTGTAGTCTGTGGTCCAGGCTATTCTTCTCATGACTCAGTCTTCCTGTTGTCTCCTTTCATCGCAGTGAGAACCTGACTATCAGTTGTATAATACAAAAAAGAGCGTATTCACCAGCTAACAGAAGGCTTCTGGAAAATCACAACATCTGCAGCAAAGATAATAAAAATAAATCTCATGCAATTAATTTAAATGAGAAAACAGGCCTTTGAATGTTAATGCATTATTTTCAGTTAACATGCCATCAACAGTTAGGCTAACTTAAATCAGCACTTATTTATTTCACTTTTAGGCCTATCACATTTAAATATGATTACTTACTGCTAATTTTCGTGTTTAGTATATGTACTATTTAAATGTAGGCTTTTGCAAATTTTAATGAGAGCGTTTTTGTTTGCAAATAAAATTTGCTCTTGCAGGGCAATATGTAAAGCATGTTTGGGGTACCAAAACAGTAATACATTCAAATGAAAAACTATAAAAATCTCAAAGCAAATAAGAAAAATAGAGTAAATTGTGATAAACAAAATGACACTAAAATGACAAACATCCAACAAGGAGACCTGTAGATGTGATTTTTAAAAACGTTTAAGTAGAAATAACGCCAAAAAGTGCAAAGCGCAAATTATAGTCATGGGTCACAGTAGATCAGGACCTAAATGCAATTTGAAACTGACCTCAATGGAGCACTAGTCAGATACAACAACTAGGTTCATCCTGGTTGAGGAATCTACCTTCTGACAGTCCTTTAAGTACCAATTCACCACAGGAGTACACTTCTAAAGCTCCTCAGGGGCACATAGAGACACATAAGGTGACGGGCAGAGGCCAACAGCAGGATCAAGTCCAGGTTCTGTTGCCACTGGTCAGCTGGGCACTTCCAGGAAAAGGCCCATTGCAGCTTTTTGAGGCCTGTAGTTTGAACAAGTCAGTCGTATGATTCTTGGAGTCCACTTCTTTGTCCTGGGTAGAATAGGGAACATGTCCAGTCCTTCACAGGTGCCTTGAGGTGCCACATTTATGTCTGGCACCAGCTTGTGGATGGGAAAGACTCCTGGGCACACCCTAACCAATGGAGTAAAAGTTGCAAGGTAATCCTAGTGTCCACCCCACATCTTACACAAAATTCCAGTTTGAGGAAGGTACCGTACCCATAATAAACCCAGAGACAGAAGTCTTGTAGGACCAAAGTAGAGTCCTTCAGCAACGAGGCAGTGGATCCATAAGAATTGTCTTGGCATCCTCTTCTCTCCCCCTTTAAGTATGCCAGAAGTGTTATTTGTTAACCCAGAAACAAAAGCCTGGTAGTACATAAACAGAGTTTTTCAGCACCCAGACAGTGGATCTTCAAGAATTTTCTTGGCATCCTGTTCGCCCCCCTTTCATGTGTGCTTCAGGTGTTAAATGAGAACCCAACAGACCTGTAAAGAAGGATCTAACACTCAAGCAAGATTTGCTTTATAGTGCCATAAAGGATGCCCTCAGCCCTGCCCTACAAATTCTGTGGAGTTTACAGGAGTCATCTTCACTCATGTAATCGGCTATTGTTTGTTCTTGGGAGGAATTGAACAACTATTCACACATATTCAAGGCTAATTACTGGCTGGAGAGCCTATGGCAGGGAAAAGGTACCTTTCTAAAAGTTACTTTCCCTTAATATTTATTAAAAATACCCCTTCATCATTGAATTAAAGTTTTAATAACAATTAAATATAGTGATTTAATTATTGTTATAGCTGGTCCCATTCTCGAGATGTAGTATTAGTATTTAATATCACTTCCCTGTGTTTCTCTATGGGCCAGCCAGCCTTCCTACAGAGAAAATAGCTTTTGGGTGCTAGTCACTATAAGGACATATTAACCGTAAATGTGTACATGTCCTACCTTTAAATACCATGCATTCCCCTTGTGGACTAACTACAAGGCCTACATAGGTGTGGCTTAATAATATTTAAAAGGGAGGTTTTGACCTGTCAAAAGGGTTTATTTTGATTGCTTGAATTGCAATTTTTAAAGTGTTATAGTCAGGCTATAATGGAAGGCCTGAAGCTGTGTTTGCTCTGTCACTGTTGTGGATAGCACAATAAGTGCATGCAGTCCAATAGTGGCATTTAACTTTCAGGCTCTGAGTGTACTTTGTACCATATACCTGAGACTTTTAACCAAGTTAAAAAAGCCAATTAGTAATATGCCAATTCAACTATGTTTAAAGAGGGAGCACAGACCCTTTACTGCTGGTTAGCAGGGGTAAAGTGCACAGAGTTCTAAAGCTAACAAAATATAGGGTCCAGATAAAGGCAATAAATCTGTGGCGACTGCGCAGAAAAGGCAGATTTCCTACGTCCTCCAAAAGTGTACTTAATCAGAGGAAATGTCCTCACAGACAATAAGGTACTGCCTAAAAATTGAGCTATTATGTAAGATTGAAAGATATTCTTAACTGTTAACTGCTGATGAATTGAATTTATTGTCTTTTTATCTGTTTTGTGATCCTTTTTAACTAATTTGCAGCTTACCTCCATTTTTGCTCTTAGGGCCTGATATAGAACTCGGCGGACGGGTTACTCCATCACAATGGTGACAGATATCCTGTCTGCCGAGAAATAAATCCCATAGGATGTAATGGAATTTATATTTCGGCGGCTGGGATATTCGTCACCATTGTGACGGAGTAACCCATCCGGCAAGTTCTAAATCAAACCCTTAGTTGTATACCTCTAGCCCGCCATTTTCGGCGGTGGTCTGGTTGTTTTTGCTTGGCCACCTCATCTATTTAATCCTGGCCAGGGGGTGGCTGTGCAGCGGATGTGTGCAGCGAGTGTGCTGATGGCGCACCGAAGGCCAGCACCAAATGCAAGCCTCTCTGCGTCTGTCCGCACCCAATCGAGACCAGTGACCAACCATCATGCTGGAAAACACTTTTACTCAGAGCAATTTACTCGGTGAGTCATGCTATTTGCCCTCTTACATTAATTAAACAAAAAAATCTTGAACTCCTGGCTATTGATCATCCTCATTTACCCACCTCGATAGCTGTCATCAACTCAAGCACAGTAAGTTCATATGCAATGCCTCCTTCCAACTCATTGAGTCATTCCAATACTTTTATCAGTGATTTATCTTAATACACACTCACTGGCCAAACATAACTTGGAGATTTGATTGACTTGCTGAATACAGAAAATCCAGATATTCTATTCCTTTCAGAAACTTGGTTAACAAAAGAATCCACTTCTGATATTTTAGCACCTCTGCCAGATGGGTATTATATTCTCCAAGCAAATAGGCACTCAGGAAAGATGGGTGGTGGAGTGGCAGCTATTATTTTTTTTAAGTGTAACTCAGCCTCCCTTCACTGGCACTGCATTTCTTAAACTGACCTCCTAGCTTTTAAATTGTAATTCGCTAAACAGTTACAGGTTTGTATCTTAATGTATCGCCCTCCTAATTATATGACCAACTTCTCCCAATTTTCTGAGGCAATTTCTCCCTTTTTAATAGATAATGCAAAAAGTCTCAATTTAGGGAATTTTAACTATTGGGTAACTGATGACGATAGGTGTACAATATACAGAGAATTAACAGAGCTTTTATCGAGCTTCACTCTTGTTCAACACTTTTCCTCTCATACGCATATTAAAGGACATACCCTATTCAACAAATCTCTTACTTACTAGTTTACATGTTCTTTCTTCTTCCTGGTCTGATCATTTTTTGATAAAATTTGATTTGGATGGCCTATGACAACACGATATAAAACCAAGAAACGATAACTATGTTCCCAATTGGTCGCATATAGAATAGGACTGTTTTTCCACAACCCTTATAGACTCTGCACCTAGTTTCTGTCAAGATGTTCAGGTAATGGAGAAAGAAGTCTCATCCTGGTTACTAAACGCCAGTTATAAACACGCTCCCTTACGTAAAGCCCAAAATACTAAATGTACAGTATCCTCACTGTGGTTTTTTGAGGAATTGAAACTCTCTCATTTGAAACTCTGACAGTTGGAGAAGAAATGGCACAGAGACTATGCCCTTGATAAGACAATTCTCTTTAAAAAGCGTTAAAAGGAATATAAAGTTTTACTTTTGCATTTTAAGACTCTATTCTTTATGAATAAGATCTTGCACTTGGCCAATAAAATAAAGGACATCATTAGATTTGTGACTGAATTATCTAGCCCAGACAGATTGTCTCTGTCAATAGCTCCTATTCAGGAGTTGTGTAACACGTCAAATACATATTTAATTTGAAAAAATAAAATTGTTAAAGACAGCATTCTGCCAGACTTTAAGGAGCCCCAGATATCTTCTTCTGATATGAACCATACTGTATTCTGTAATTCCCCTGCTCTTAGTGAAGAACGGTTACTCGCGCTAATGGCTAAAGTAAACTCTGGCTCACCTAATGATCTTTGTCTCCCTAAAGTTCTTAATTCTTTCAAACCTGAAATAGTTGGCCTGTTTCTGTCTCTTTTAAATTCTTCTCTGGCTCAAGGAAGTGTACCTATGCCTTTTAAATGGGTAGTAGTAATTCCCCTACAAAGAAAACAAGGCGAAGATATGTTACTATTGAAAAACTACTGTCCTATTTCTTACTGCCTTTACCCACCAAATTATTAGAAGCATATGTGGTTCAGTCTTTATGTTTTATTTGAAGAAATGTGAGCCAGGTGTGGTTTAGTCCTGCTCACAGTACAGAATCAGTAATTCTCTCTGTAGTAGATGATATGCGTAAGGACGGTGATGAAGGCTTGACCTCTGCATTAATCCTACTCGACCTATCAGTGGCCTTCGACACAATCAACATCAATTAGTAGTGGACACTGTGAAGGCTGCTGGGCTTCAAGGCTCAGCCATGAATTGGATTAAATTGTTCTTGTAGAACCTAACTCAGTTGGTTATCTTGGGTCCTTTTAAGGCTCCAGAAATTCAACTGGGCTGTGGGGTTCCACAGGGATCTTCTTTAGCACTACATTTATTTAATACTTATATCAAAGCCCTTATTCAAGCTCTGAATGAGATGAACTGTAAAATATATAATTATGCAGATGATTCCCAGCCTCTTTTTAAATTTGATGGCTCCGTTGAATCCCAAAGAAATGTCCAATCTGTTATGCGGTTTATCTGGTAATGGATAGGCAGCAATGTCCTAAAGCTTAATGCTGATAAAACTGAAATTGTAATGTAAAACAACAAAACTAACACTTGAAATCCTTATGGCTGGCCCTCAGAAATGGGAGAACCTCCCGTTCCTAAAACGTTGGCTAAAAGCTTAGGTTTCAACATTGACAATGAGCTTACCCTGAAACCTCAGATAGGCTCAGTGATTTCAATCTGTTTCCTGACTCTGAGGAAAATAAAAAAGATTGCTAAGTACCTTACTCATTAGAGCATAATTTTGGTGATTGTGGCCCTAATCACTTCTCGTCTCAACTATGCCAACTCTTTGTACATCTGTCTCCCAAAAACCAGTCATAGAGATTGCAGTCTGTTCAAAATCAGGCAGCCAGACTTAGCTTTAATCACCTAGAAACTGCCACATCACTCTTTTATTGAGAGATCTTCACTGGCTCCCACTGAAACAAAGGATCACCTTTAAAGCCTTTTGTATTATTTTCAAGGAGTTCTGAGAGGAGGATCCCCAATTTTCAAGAACCAGATTTATGAAATATCTACAAACTAGGAATTTATAATCCTCCTCCTCCAATCTGCTTATTACTCCGAAATTCAAGAGGCAAAGGATGGCTGGTCAACCATCTAATGTGTACAGACTCTGTCACATGTGTCAAGGTGCACTCCTCTTGCCCGTGTGGTGCATGCAAATTTTCCAATTTTTTTTACATTAATAAAATAATTAGACCATTTTTCCAACAAATGGCTGTAAACCAATTACTTCAATGAAGACAAACATAGTTCAAAGAAAAGGAAGCAAACAATGGTAAACAAATTCGTTTGACACTTTCTACGTGTCTTCTATATTTTATACAATTCTATGCAATGCATTCGAAACAATGTAAATTCCATATGAGGTCTTGCTTTGCCGTGTTCCCAATGCATTTCGGGAATCCCTTCTTCAGGGAAACTCTGTGGTAACAAATGATACATGATTTTCATCATACTGTATGAACGCAAACGTATCAACATGAAAAAATGCTGGCTTTTCAGGTTCAGACCCTTCACCATATAGTTTAGCGCCATAGGTTCATGCTGTGATACAACAGTGTGAGTCTCCGTGATGAAAAGTGACTTCAAAAATACTTTGAAATGGTTACTTCATTGACATCTGACCCTCCGTGCATCATGCCTCCCTTGCCGTGTACCTGTGACGCAAAAACATTCCACTAGTGCATTATCTAAAGCATGCAACTTCTCTCCCTGTGAAAGTGTACATCAACCACTGTTGACACATACCCGGTCCTAGGTTGACCTCAGACTCAAATGCATGAATCTGTGAAGAAAATTCATTCATGGTTTATAAAATGCCCAGACGGCAAAAGCCCTCTTTCGAGGTTAAAGTTAATGTGCTGTGAATTAGAACAAACGCCAAACACTTACTGCGACTGGCGTGCTGAATTGAAGAATGCCAAAAGCTAGAGATAAGGTCCGATACGCTCGCTCAATCTGTTGCAACAAAAACAGCATGAGCTGTCAGTATAAAAGTGAACATGCGATTATGCCTGTAAATCTACCCTTTTGACTGCTCCAACTTACGTGGTCTCCCGCTGTCTTTGCCTTCTGTTTATCTGTCCCTGCCTGTAATGCCGTACCTTCACTATCCTCAGCACGGTCGGCGTATTCAAACAAAACGTGAATACGTCTAAAAAATACATCGGGTATGCGTGTGGGAACTGAAAACTGAAAACAGACTGGATCTGAGTTCCGCGTTCTGCCTAACTTCGAGTAATCTCAAACCTAATAGTATCGGATACCTACTATATAAAAACTATACTCTATCCTGAAAAAGGTGTAAAAAGTAATAATAATAAAAAGGTGGAAATTAAAATTGACTAAAGTGAGTGATTTGTCAACCTAATGCTCTTCATTCCAGGGATCGTCGCCCAAGTGTTTTGCCCACTTAGTGCTGATATTCCGCAACCTCTACACGATATCTACCATGATAGAATGGTAAATCAAGGTCTGATGGTTCAAATGCAAAAAAAGGTGTGCATTCAATTATAATGATGTCAGTGAGTGGAGTAGTGTCCAGCCCACTTTTGTGCCTCAGCATGAATGGCAGTAAACCACAGTAATAGAATATCAGAAGAAAATAACATGGATTATCTCATCAGTTTTGCCTTGAAAAAAACAATTATAATAGAAATGAAGATATACTTAATATGTATAATATATTTACAAGAAGCAAACCATCTCCACTTTATCGTTCAAACCGAATGGTGTAATGTGTTCAAACGTTTTATCCAGTGTGTTTCTCTTTGTGCTAACAATTGATTGGTATCCCTATGTGTTACCGTCATAATTTTCTCCGGTACAGTAAACCTAATTTGAGGTATGATGTGTTTCATTTCCACCCAATGTGCTGCTAAACATGAATTTAGGCTAGCTGTTCTGATCATACTTTTGTGTTCAGTGAGTCTTATCTTCACCTTTCTTGATGTTCTGCCCACATAGTTTTTGAGCAGCGGCTCAGCTGCGGGCCTTTAACTTCAACTTTCTCTTTTTACAATTTTTTCATTCACACAGTACAAGTGTGTAACCACAATATCATCTTCTCTGATAAACATGGCAGAACACACTGGGCTAGCCTTTGATGATGCAATGGTTCTGACATACTAACAACCCCAAGTATATTAGACACACCACTAACTCAGACCATCACAACATCTGATGATTGGAACAAACTTCAGAATTTGAGACGCCTTCATATTAGAACAACCACACATGGGTCAATTATGACAGAATATCTGAGAGGCAATTGCGCCCCTACTGGCCTCATAGTCACCAACGCACCAAGGTTGTTTCTAGATAACAAGATCTTTCTCAAAGACTGGACCCTCATTGCCTGGCGGTGCATGAGGGACTGGCTCATTCTCATTATTAATACGGCGAAGAAGGTGGCTGACACTATTCTTATCGAAATCAAAACTTTGGAATCAGAAATAAAGACAATAGTCGGTGCCACACTTTTCAAAAAGAACTTGGAAGAAGTTACCAAAGTCTCAACAGGTTATAAAGAATCTTTGCTCACCAGCAAGATCACTAAACTCAAAAAATATCTGGCCAAATTTGCTTTGGAAAACGTTTATCCATATATAGACGATTCTTATAAACCTCCAGTCTTCAACAATAACGGTAGACGCTATGGGTTGAACTACTCCTCCTCAGATAGAGAAGAAGGATCAAGTGACTCAGACAGCAGTTCTGACACATCGCGCCAGAGGATACAGAACCGAGGCAACAGACAGTGGCGTGGGCAACGAGGCGGGCCACATCCAACACAATAGTGGCCACCGACTCCATGGGGTTACCCGCCTTTCACAACTTTTGGTCCAGGACAACAGGGCACCTTGATGGCTTTTCCTCCCCCACAACAAGGCTATATTCAGCCTTTTTTAGGGCAGGGCCGCGGTCGCAGCAGAGGAAGTAGAAGATCCCAACATCAAGTGCATTGGAGCACCCCGACGTCACCACCGAACACCAGGAGCAAGGCTGGACAGAAGGCAGGCCCCAGCAAGGATCCAGTCTAGTAGTTAATCTCAGCCAATGGTCTCTTACGCCGGATGAAACCACTGTCCTTGAACGTGGCTTAGGCTTTGTCCCCACTAACCTTGGAGACCCTTTCATACTACAACAAGAGATGCATCAATTTTTTTCGAAAGATCAGGCTCCATTTCTTTTTGCTGACAAAAGCCCCACAGAAACTGACCAGACTGGCACGAATACGAATTTACGACTCAAGTCTACTTTCAATCCTCCAACTGGCACCATACCAGTGGAAGTAGCTACTTTTGAGAAGGCCGCCCTCAAGGACCTGGAATCCTTGACATCCACACCTCAAAAGACCTTTCAGAACCTCCCTAATCGAGAGAAACAAGCCTTGACTACCCTTCAGATGGACAAAACCATCACTATAAAACCGGCAGACAAAGGGGGCGCTATCGTACTCATGGACACCACGGCATACAGGACTGAGTGCTTACGACAGCTGAGCAACATCACAGCATATCGTCCACTACATCAGGACCCCACCAAGAAGATAATAGAAACAATAACACTCATGACCAAAGAAGCCTTGGACAATGAATGGATCACCCAGAAAGAAGCTGAGTTTCTTTGCACTAAAGAGCCAGTGACTCCGTATTTTTACGTTCTACCCAAAATCCACAAACCACAAAGACCACCACCTGGGAGGCCCATCATCTCAGGTATTGGTTCGGCCTTAGAACCATTATCACAGTTTGTAGATTATTTCTTACGTCCATTGTTACAGTTGATGCCAACTTATCTGCAGGACACTAAAGACATTCTGAGGTTACTACAAGGGCAAGCATTTGACCTTAACACCGATTACCTAGTGTCCTTTGACGTTGAGTCATTGTACACGTGCATCCCTCAAGACCAGACTCTGTCCACAATTGAACATCTCTTGCATCTCCATCCACCAGACACCATTACACCGACTCCATTCATTATGAGATGTGCCACGATGGCAATGAAGGAGAACTATTTCCTGTTTGAAACACAACTCTATCTCCAGGTGTCGGGGACGTCCATGGGGAGTACCTTTGCGCCGAGTCTGGCGAACCTGTTCATGCACGTGTTCGAACAAGAGGTCGTTCTATCGTCCAATAATCCCTTCCAGACACACATCCATCTCTGGAAGAGATATATAGACGACATCCTTGTGATTTGGAGAGGGGATGAGCGGACCCTCAATTCCTTCCATCATTGGCTCAACACCTGTAATGAACATCTCAGGTTCACGTATGAATACAGCAAAGAAAAACTTGCTTTTCTGGATCTCTCCATCTATCCATCAAATGGCCAACTGGAAACTGAATTATACACCAAACCTATGGCCTGGAATCCCTTGCTTCATTAGGCCAGCTATCACCCCAAATCGTTGCGTGAAAATCTTCCGTTTGGCCAATTTCTTAGGCTGCGGCGCAATTGTTCTGACACTGACAAATACAAAGAACATGCCAGGACCCTAAGAAACAATCTTCTTGACAGACAATACCCCAAAGCCTTAATTAAGAAATCAGCCAAACGCGCACTAAACAACAATAGAGAAGCCTTATTAGACAATGCATCTAGAACACCCACGCAAACAAGGTTGGTGTGTGTGAACACCTTCAGTTCTCTCACAAATACATTAAAAAAATCAATATTGAAGAACTGGAGTATTCTCAACAAAGGCCAACACACGATACAAAAACCCCTTTTTGCATTCAAACGGAGCGCTAACTTGAGAGACACTTTAGTGCACACAAGACCGCCACCAGGGAACATACAGAAACCTACTACTCTATGGCACCTACCATCGGTACAAGGGCATTTCCCATGTGGGTCTTGCTCAGTCTGTGCTCAGACCAATGCCACAAAAACCATAGACATAGGCACGACCAGACCATGGGAGCAAAAGCACCACACAAATTGCAATAGCGAGCGGGTCATTTACCTCATCACCTGCCCCTGCGGGCTCAGGTATGTGGGAATGACCACTCGCAAGCTCCGCATATGCATACAGGAACCCAAGAGCACCATTAGATGCTCTAAACAAAATACTCTATTGACTAGACACTTCTTTGAGATGCACCACACAGCTGATTCATTCAAATGGACAGTGTTGGACAAACCCAACCTGAGTGCCACAACACCTAATCTTGCTCTTCGATTGTTCAGGGCCGAACAGCGTTGGGTTTTTAGACTGAACACCTCTGTGATCGGACTCAATGACGATATCCCGTGGCTTGCATTGACCTAACACACCTTTCAGGTCTGGTCCTGCTTTCCCCCAGCTTGCCAAACGCCGCCCCCGGTTCATTTTCTCTGCTCTGCCTCCCATCCACCCCACAGAGCGAGCAGAGGGTCAGGCTGAGATTCTATGTGACTTTCTGTCACATTACCCCTGTTCCTCCTTGGTTCCTGGCACACGGTGACGCCCCCGGCTCACTTACCTCTGCTTTGCCTCTGAGCTACCCCTCAGAGCCAGCAGAGTGTTATACTTTTGTCTGATTCCCTTAGATTCAGGCATAGCACATTGCTTACATCTACACCTTGTCTTTTGTTCTTAAATCACAGCTGTCTCTACACATAGCTGTTCTTAAGGATGACTACCTCGACCCAGTACCCGGTTCTGTTCCGAGCGAGGGCTCGGTTTCTCAGCATGAGTCTTCGTCATGGAACCATGCTAGCTTTGTTTCCTCGTAAGCCTGAGGTCTCTGACACATGGCTTTCACGCCCAGGCTTCACGCCCACCACTCGCGTCGCGGAGCGCAGTCCTACCCAGACTACATTTCCCATGCTCCTCTTCCTCCACACGTGACCCTGAGCGCCGTCATATACGGCACGCTCCTGTTCCCCGGTTTCCTTCCGGCTTGGACGGACGCATCAGTATCCCTGCGCCTTTACACAGGTAAGCCCTTAACCGCTCTCGTCGCATTGAGCTCCAGCTGGCAGCTCGTTACGCGCTTTAGCGTTGCCCCTTAATTACGCACTGAACGCAATTCAGCGGTTGCGCTTTTTATTTATTTTCTGCCACTTCTCCTGGAGGCTTACCCTGTGCCACTTGTTACATTTTTCCAGCATTCAGTCGCGCACTGCACGCAACTTAGCGGTTGCGCTCAACCTGGAGGCTCAGCCACTCTGTGCCACTTAGTCGCGCTGTGCCAGCCACCAGTGGCGCTTCATTTACCGCTTTACGCTGTCGTTCTTGCATGGCGTCTCCCTCTTTGCTGCCCCTCTGCAGTATCCAGCCAGCAGCGGCTGTGAGCCCCTCATTCCTTTGGGCTGTGATCTGCCCTTTGGCAGCACGCCCCGCTTTCTACTAGGGGGAGCGCAGTCGTCACACCGAAAGGCGTTTTGTCACTGTCAAGCCCTTCAGCACGGTATAGAGAGCCCAGCAACCGCGGGTCCCTGTCACTGTAGGGCTGACCTAGCCATTTGGGGTATCGTCTCATGACCGATTACCGGTGGTTATTCAGTTTGTTTCCCGGCCGGTTGTTGGAGGCCCCACGGTGTTTCACTACTATGGTGCCTCACTATAAGGCAGACATCGACCATAAGCAAATAACATCTGCCTTTATAACGTTATTTCACATGTAGATATTTTTCTAACCATTGCATACTGCTAGTCCGCTTGGCTGTCTCATGAATTCTACTCCTGTTTGCATCATGCTCATTTCCATCCTTCTCTTTTACTGACTACCCCTATTCTCCCTCTCAGGTGGGGGTAGCGTACGTACCTTTGGCAAAATAGCCCCGGATAGATGCAGTAACTATATTGACCTAATTAGCTAAGTGCCGCCCTGTCATCATTTTTGAAAAAATCGAAATTGAGCCTGTACTTAACACTCAGTGTGTTTCAGTTGATTTTATTCTGAATGTGACACTTAACTAGCACCGACACTAGTTGCATTTGTCTTTTTTTGTCTCACCACAGGTTGTAGCGGTGGATCCACTGAACACATGAAACTCTGGTTCAGTATACACCACCGTCTTTTCCCTTTTTTACTTCCACTTGTTGCAGTAGCTGTTTTTTCCTTGGATCCTGACGAAGGCCGAGACACTTTTAGAGGTCACAAATGGCCGAAACATGTTGATCCCCTTTATGTAGCTGTCTTGAATCTTGACAGTCTCATCATTCAGCTTATTGTTGTTTTTAATCCTGTCATAGGGTAGCTAAATAAAGTTTTGCTAGCTAGCTCTATAGGCAGTTTTATCTCACATTCACGCTAGCACTGCACTTTTCATTTATCCACATGCCACGCTCACATAGGGTTTTTAGTACAACCCATGTGCTCAAGTTGAAAAACATCCCTGAGCTCCTCCCTCGTAGAGAGGGGGTTGTAGCCCGCGTTACGACTAGGTTCCTAACGCGAGGAGGCACCCCTATGATGAAGCATGACACCAATGGTGTGTGAGGGGAGCCGTCCTTAAAAGGGATACCTTCCCCCGATCAGTCGGTTTCCTCTCTAGTGGGAGTTTTGTGTTTCACATTCGAGTATTTTCGTATACCTTGGACCCGTGGGTTCTTTTGTGAGTTGGTTCTGCCCACATAGACAAGACCACATGGGCACTTGATGGCATACACTACCATCTCCGTGTTACAATCTGAAGTGTGAGTTAATTTGATTTTGTTGCCAGTCTGTGGATGCGTGAATGTATTGCCGACAATCGCATTGCCGCAGTGACTACAATTGTAACATTTTCGCATGCCTGCTGTTTGTGTTTTCACTGTTGATGCTGTTTTTTTTTTCAAAAGTTCTTCTAAGTTTTTTGACCGTGAATGAGCGAATATAGGTTTTGAGAGAAAAACATTCTTGAAATAAGTCTCTTGTTCACTAAGCTCCCATCTTTTCAAAATACTTCGTTTGATTGCTGGGGTTTCCGTCGAGAATTTCATGACAAAAACTTCTCTTTTCTCAGTTTGTTTCATTGCTCTTTTTAGTAGATCTGATTGTTGCATGTTTTCTACCTTCTTATGTGCTGTGTCCAAAATGTCTGCCGATATCCCCATTGCCTGTATTGTTGTGACGCTTCATCTATGGTTTTTTGACATGCATCTGGATCAGACGTTATGCGTTTCATCCTCATGAACTGTGAAAGTGGTTACCTACCTACCACTGAGGATAGTGAAGGTACAGCATTACAGTCAGAGACAGATAAACAGAAGGCGAAGACAGCGGTAGACCACGTAAGTTGGAGCGGTCAAAAGGGTAGATTTACAGGCATAATCGCATGTTCACTTATATACTGACAGCTCACGCTGTTTTTATTGCAACAGATTGAGCGAGCGTATCGGACCTTATCTCTAGCTTTCGGCATTCTTCAATTCAGCACGCCAGTCGCAGTAAGTGTTTGGCGTTTGTTCTAATTCACAGCACATTAACTTTAACCTCGAAAGAGGGCTACTGCCGTCTGGGCATTTTATAAACCATGAATGAATTTTCTTCACAGATTCACGCATTTGAGTCTGAGGTCAACCTAGGACCGGGTATGTGTCAATAGTGGTTGATGTATACTTTCACAGGGAGAGAAGTTGCATGCTTTCGATAATGCACTAGTGGAATGTTTTTGCGCCACAGGTACACGGCAAGGGAGGCATGATGCACGGAGGGTCAGATGTCAATGAAGTAACCATTTCAAAGTATTTTTGAAGTCACTTTTCATCACGGAGACTCACACTGTTGTATCACAGCATGAACCTATGGCGCTAAACTATATGGTGAAGGGTCTGAACCTGAAAAGCCAGCATTTTTTCATGTTGATACGTTTGCGTTCATACAGTATGATGAAAATAATGTATCATTTGTTACCACAGAGTTTCCCTGAAGAAGGGATTCCCGAAATGCATTGGGAACACGGCAAAGCAAGACCTCATATGGAATTTACATTGTTTCGAATGCATTGCAAAGAATTGTATAAAATATAGAAGACACGTAGAAAGTGTCAAACAAATTTGTTTACCATTGTTTTCTTCCTTTTCTTGGAATTATGTTTGTCGTCATTGAAGTAATTGGTTTACAGCCATTTGTTGGAAAAATGGTCTAATTATGTTATTAATGTAAAAAAAATTGGAAAATGTGCATTTCACCACACGGGCAAGAGTAGTGCACCTTGACACATGTGACAGAGTCTGTACACATTAGATGGTTGACAATATAACCTGACAGGAGCAGGTCAGGGGTCAGGGTAGCACACAATAGAAAAAAACTTTTTAGTTGTTTAAACATTGTATATACAGCAGAAAGTATAGGTGTGCAGGCTATACCAACAGTTTGATTTCAAAGGATGGCTGGTGCCATGTTTTCCATACAAGCATGGAATTCCCTGCCTCTACCTCTATGTGATCAGGTGGATTACTGAAAATTTAGGAAAGAGTTAAAGACTGGCTGTTTAGGCAAGCCTATTAGTCTCCTTTATCTATGTGTGCATTAACTTTGATTTGGAACCTCCGTTGTACTTAGCACCAAGAAACTGTTGGGTCAATGTGCGCTCTATAAGTGCATTATAACATAACATAACTTTCAGCAGTAGGGTATAGATATACCAACACACTAATTAGTGCAGTCAAAATAAAAATTCTAAAAATAATTCGGAAAGTAAAGCAAAGTTTTTTTTTAGGCATCTTTAGTTATTTAAAGTAGCTTTGTCCCAAAATAAATTTGATATTTACAGCAGAAATAGCAAAGTACAAAAAGTAATCCAAGTAATCAAAAGTAAATAAAAAGTAACCCAAATCTATCCAAAAAAAAATCAGTCTTTCAAAAATCAAAGCACAAATCCACTTCTTTGTCAGGAAAACGTATTTAGCATTGACCATTTTATAGCTCATTTGCAATTTCCTGGGGGATCTTCCAGCAAATTTTTTAAATCTTTTAAATCAATGTCTCTTTCTTCTGGCACAATTCTTGCTCGGACATGCCCATTCAGGAGCTATGAATTTCTTGTTTGCCACTTTTACTCAACATCTTCAGCTGTCTTCTCAAATGATAATTCAATAATGTTTTGTTAATGCTCTTTGTCAGCACTCTCTTGTACTATTTCTTCTGATTTTTACCACTTTTCTTAAATTCATTTTTCAGCGCTCTGCTTCTTTCTCTCACACTCCAAGGCAAATCAGTTTGAAATAAGCTTCCATCTTCAGTTTACTTGCTTGATCTGCTTTACTTTCATCTGTTTCCTGGTATGCACAATTTGTAAGTGGTGCACTTTGAATTGCTCTTTGGATTTTTAAAGTTCTTTTTTCTCCTTCTTGTTCTTGAATTCTTTGTTCCCCCTTATGGATCCACACAGTGAACTTGAGTTTGGCTTTGTGAGTCAACGGTTTGTGTCACTGTTTCTACATCTTCAATAGACTCTTTTCGTGTGAGATGGGTGGATCCAGTACAGAAAACCTCCACACTTCACAGCTGTGTTTGTCACTAGTATCACCAGTATAGCTCCAAGAAACACCTTCTTACATCCTTCTTAACAAGAACCCAGTTTTCGGGTCCGAGATCATGACAAATCTCAGTACTTGCAGAAGGTGTACCAGACTTCACCTGGAGAGAGATAGCGTGTTTTGTATCAGCTAGGCCTTTGCACCAATTCAAGACCAATCATCAGTAACATTTACTATAGCAGCTGATGAAATGCCAGGAGTTCTCATAGCTCTTCCCATAATCACCTCTTGGGTGCTCAATCCAGTCTTCTTATTTGGAGTACATCTCCTGCTAAACAACACCAGTGGAAGAGCATCTGGCCATTTCAAAAAGGTCAAGGCACACAACCTGGTTAATTTTCACTTCATAATGCCTTTTACACATTGCACGACCCTCGATGCTTCTAGATAATCACTACAGTGGAAGTTCTGTTTAATGTTCAAAGCAGCACACCCTAATGATTTCATTCTGAAAATGCGCACTCTTCTCTGTCTCTATTGAAGTTGACAATACAAACCTCAGTATCAACTCCCTCAATAGCAATTTAACAATTCTCAGTCCATCACATCTTCTTGTTGGATATGCCGCAATTCATTTTGAAAATAAGCAAACAATCACTCACTAAGATATACTTTGACACATTGCAGGGTAGCATCTCGACAAATCGACCTGCGGTCTTGTGAAAGGACCTGATGTTTTTCCTACATGAATGAATGAAGATACTTTTATATAGCGCATGGCTACCCGGAGGCATCCCAGCGCTCACAGCGGAAGGAACAGCTTAGCAACCGGATTAAGGAAATAGCCAGGTCTTTAACAATTTACCGAAGACAAGGTGGTTGGGTTCTTTCCGTAGGTCAAGGGGAAGGGAGTTCCACAGCTTCGATGCATTATAGGAGAACATACAGCCTCCGTTTCTGGCTTTCCTAATTTTTGGAACAGTGGCTAGATGTAAGTGGTTAGATCGAAGGGTCTGTTGGCACGATAGGGGCGAATAATGGAATGATTGATGGCAGGACTTTTCCCGGCCAGTGACTTGTGTACTATGCACATCGCCTTGAATTCAACTCTCTCCTTGATCGGGAGCCAATGCAGAGATTTTAAGGCTGGTTTTGCTGATTGGAATTTTGGAATGTTCAGAAGAATTCTGGCTGCCCAATTCTGTACCATCTGCAGTTTGGACAGTGTTGCACAGGGAGCACCTAAATAAAGGGCATTACCATAGTCAAGACGCGACAGAATGAGAGCCTGAACCATTAGTTTCCTGGCCTGAAAAGGAAGGAGAGGGAGGACCTTCGAAGCATCCTCAGGATGCCATAGCATGAGGCCGCCACCTTGCGTGCCTGAGCCTTGAAAGACAGGTCCTGGTCTAGCCAGATACCTAGGCTCTTTATCTGGGGCTTGGGAGTGGGGCCAGGACCCAATGTATTTGGCCATATAATGTTAAAATCAATGGGGGACCGGTTCCCCAGGATCATCAGCTCGGTTTTTCCCCCATTTAATTTAAAAAAGGACTCATCCATCCATTTAGCTGTTTCTTCCAAGCACTGTCGAATATTGGGGGATGCGATGTCGGCATGGTTGAGTCCTACCACCAGTTGGGTGTCATCTGCATAGGTCACTATGTGTACCCCAAAAGGCACCACCAGCTTAGCTAAAGGGCTCATATACACGTTGAATAATGTGGGGCTCAGGGATGACCCCTGGGGAACCCCACAGCGAAGAGGCAACTGTTTTGAGGCCACATCAGCGTCAAAGACCTGAAAGAATCTGTCACTCAGAAAGGATCGCAGCCAGGCCAGCGCAACCCCATTGACTCCTGATCTCCTAAGTCTGTGGACCAGGAGTTGATGGTTTACCGTGTTGAAGGCTGCGCTGAGGTCTAAAAGTATGACCACGGCGATGCCTCCGGCATCCATGATTTTTTTTTACTCTTGTACAACTGAGAGTAGGGTTGTTTCTGTGCCTTGCAGTGGGCGGAAACCTGTTTGAGACGGGTGGAGAAGTGTATTGGTCTCCAAGAAGGTGGACAGCACTGAATTTACATGTTTTTCAGCTATTTTGCTGATCCCTGGGAGAAGTGAAATAGGACGGTAGTTTCCCAGGGAGTCAGGGTCTAGACTGGGTTTTTTGAGGAGGGCCCTCACCATTGCCTCCTTCCAGGGTGGGGGGACCACTCCAGATACAAAAGAGGCGTTGGTCAACTCCAGGATAGCAGGGGAGACTGTTCCAGCCACCTGTTTCAGAATTTTTGGAGGTGCAGGGTCTTTAGGTGACCCGCTCTTTACTTGAGACATGATGCGATCTAAAGTCTCATTGTCCATCAAAGGGATTATATCTAGGTGGGAGTCTGTGCTGCAAAGACTAGAATCCCAAATTTGGATCTCCATCTGGGGGAATGAAGTGTATATAGTTTGGATTTTATTGTGGAAAAATTCTGCAAGCTTGTCACAGCGTGAACCTGAAGTGTCAAGGGTCACTGAGGGAGGGGGAACTCTGAGGAGAGTCTTCGCAATGCGAAAGATCTCGGACGCAGAGTTGCCTGCCGATGAAAGTTTTTCTTCGTAAAAAGCTGCCTGGGCTGATTTGTTTTCGGCTTTATATGCTTTTATAGCCTCCCTATATTTCAGTTTGTTGTGTGGAGAGAAATCCTTCCTCCAGGTTCTTTCTAACTTTTTACAAGTTTGTTTTAGTTCCCGAAGTTTGGCAGAGTACCATGCCATTCTATTGCTACCTTTTTTCACCTGGATTGATTTTATAGGAAGAAGTAGATCTAAGGAATCCTGTATCCATCTGTTAAAATTATCGTTAGCGATGATAACATCAGAATTTGGTGCTGGTTTTGTTTTTTCTAACTCTGAAGTCCATTGTTCCATTGATAACTTGGACCAGGGTCGTGACCTTAAGCTAGTTGGTTTGGCGTGGGGTATGGTATAATTAGGGGTCCAGAGAAATGGAATGAGAAAATGATCAGACCATGGTACTGGTATTGGATTCTCCCCTACTAATTCCTTCACGTTGGAGAAGATAGGGTCTAATAAGTGCCCTTTCTTGTGAGTGGGATTGACAACTTTTTGGTGAAGCTGATATGCAGCTAGATCTCTCGTAATCTCTACTGCGGCCATCTGTGAGAGATCATCGAAGTGCAGGTTGAAGTCTCCTAATAGAGTAAAGTTGGCCGAAGTATTGGCCGAGTTGGGTGCTAAGTCAGGTAGGGAATGACCGAATTGTCCCAATGGCCCTGGGGGTCAGTATATTAATATGCCAGACAGAGTGAGTGAGGGAGTAAATCCTATTGAAAAGGCAAAATTCTTGCAGTCCGGTATTGGGCTACCAAAAATGCGGCAGGTTAGGTAATTTTTATATATTATGGCAATCCCGCCACCTCTCCCTGAGGTGCGATCAAGCCTCTGGATGCTATAGCCCAGGGGGAGGGCTTGGACAAGGTCCGGCTCCGACCCAGGGTTTAGCCAGGTTTCAGTCAGGAACAGGACCTCTGGCCTTTCTTCATCCAGAAGGATGGAGATTTCATTACGTGCTTAGGTAGTGACCTTCAGTTTAGCAGGAACATTTTATATGAAATAGGTGGGAGTGGATTCGACTCTAGGTCCGTTGTTAATTTGAAAGAGCAGTATGGACAATTGGTTGGACTACCATCTGGGTGAATAAAGTGTTGACAGTTCCCCATGATAGGTCTATCTAATCGAAGCAGCTCCTCTGCCTCATAGTACAATCTCTTTGGATTGGAAGGTGAAGGAGTCCTGGCCCCTGGCCCCGAACTGACGCGGACGGGCGCAGACGGGCTTGCCTTTGGCGTGCCTTCGGTGCGCCAGCAGCGCACCCGCTGCGCGCGTCCGCTGCGCGTCCGTTCTGGCATGTAACTAAATAGGTTTCTGACCCGGAAGTGAGGAGGCTAAGGGGTGGAGCCACGTCCCTCCGCAACAATCGGCTGTGAGGCCGTGGCGGACCGGGGACCGGTAATGAAAGTGCGCGTGCAGATAGGAGCAATTCAGTTGCCCTAGCCCAGTTTTAAATTAGTTTAAAAGTTAACAAAATCACACAATTACAATTTAAAAAAAGATGCTGGCTGTCTTAATCGGCGCGGCGCGCTTCAGCTTACCGCTGCGCGTCCGTTCTGGTGTGCAACTAAATAGGTTTCTGACCCGGAAGTGAGGAGGCTAAGGGGTGGAGCCACGTACCTCCGCAACAATCGGCTGTGAGGCCGTGGCGGACCGGGGACCGGTAATGAAAGTGCGCGTGCAGATAGGAGCAATTCAGTTGCCCTAACCCAGTTTAAAATTAGTTTAAAAGTTAACAAAATCACACAATTACAATTTTAAAAAAGATGCTGGCTGTCTTAATCGGCGCGGCGCGCTTCAGCTTACCGCCTACATGACTAATATTCACACTGGTCCTTTTACCTATGTTGTTTTTAGTTCACAAACTATACATCTTTGGCACAGATGTTCTACAATATTTCAATACTGTGGATTAAACCAATACTTTTTTAAAAGATCCACCATCCCATAATGTCCTACATGTGTATATCTATGCGTAAGGCTTGCAATCTGAGTAGCAATGAATCCAGCAAGATAAACCTCTCATTAGCACATCTCCATAGTTCATTTTCAGCTTGCTTGTATCCTGCTTGTTCCCACTTTTCTTT
The DNA here is from genome assembly GCA_963921515.1 of Calotriton arnoldi. Lineage (NCBI taxonomy): Eukaryota > Metazoa > Chordata > Amphibia > Caudata > Salamandridae > Calotriton > Calotriton arnoldi. Next base: position 1,575,814 of record CAWUFW010001779.1, on the reverse strand, counting down.
TCCTCAACTGACATTTCATTCTGCATGCCTCTCAATTGACATTGAGAGAAACATATTTATATTTTCAAAAATTGTTTCTGAATTCTCATTTGTTCTGGCAATGTTGCTAACATGAGTGCATAATATTTAGCAATCTGAAATGTAATCATGTCCTTTCCAGTTTGGTCTACAGTACATTTGACAACTGCTATATGAAAACAGATAATCTGACACACCATGTATACAGCATTCCCATAATATATACAACTAGTAAGTAAGTTAGTGTCTAAATGATGGTTTTGCGGCACTGGATGGATATCCATTTAAAGATCCTGCAGAATAAGTGCAGTAATCGATAACATGAATCACATACAGCAATTACCTGATCCTTCGTGGAGAGTGTCATCCATTATGATCCCTAAATTCTAAGCATCTTTCTATGGAGTAGGGTCAAGACCCAACGTAATTAGCCCCCAAGTATCATTGCAAATGGAAGTTGCCTTCCCAAACAGAGTCACTTCAGTCTTGTCCTCGTTTAACTTCAGGGAATGATTTTGCATTCACGTGGCTACTGATTAACCCCTTCGCTGCTAGGCCTTTTCCCCCCCTGTGATAAGCCTTTTTTTGGCTATTTGGGGTAGTGCGCGCTTAGGCCCCTGTAACTTTTTGACCACATAAGGTATCCACGCCAAATTTGCATCCTTTTTTCTAACATCATGGGGATTGTAAAGGTACCCAGGGTTTGTGGATTCCCTGGAGGGACCCAGAAATTAGCCAAAATACAGCAACATTTTGTATTTTTGTGGAAAAATGCGAAAAAGGGCTACAGATGAAAGCGTCTTGTTTTTCCCTGCAAATGGCATCAAAAAGGGGTTGTGGTGCTGAAATCACCATCTTCCCAGCTTTCAGGGACAAGCAGACTTTTGTCAGAAAACCAACTTTTTTACACAGTTTTGGCATTTTTCTGGGACATAGCCTATATTTTTGCTATTTTTTGTGCTTTCAACCTCCTTCCAGTTAATGGTAGAAATGGGTATGAAACCAATAATGGATCCTGAAAAGCCATACATTTCTGAAAATTAGACAAAATTATGAATTCAGCAAGGGGTCATTTGTGTAGATCCTTAAAGTTTTCCTTATAGAAACTAACAGTTAAATGAAGGAAAAATTGAAAATTAGTTAAAAAAAACAGCCATTTGTGTCAACGTTTTCACCTGTAACTTCTTCTAATTATGACAGCTATTTGAAAGCAATATACCGTTATATCCGCTGGACCTTTCTGGTTGTGGGGATATATAGGACTTGTAGGTTCACCAAGAACCCGATGAACCCAGAGCCAATAACTGAGCAGCATCTTGCAATGGTTTTTTATTATGTACCGGGTATATAGCAATTATTTTGGGAAAATGTATACATGGAAAAATTGTTATGAAAGACACCTATGTATTTCTGAAATGGGAACAAAATGTAGATTTTAGAAACAGTAGATATTTGTACATTTCCGAAATTGGGAGTACCCATACTAGCATGAGAATTATAGGTCATTTTTCAAAATGACTTATTTTTTACACATTGTCTTTCATTTGGAAGGCAGAAATGCATCGAAAGTCAATAGGTAGTAACAGTTGCTCTACAATTCTGTGTTACCCTAAGTCTCCCGATAAAAATGGTACCTCACTTGTGTGGGTAGGCCTTGTGCCCACAACAGTAAATGGCTCAAAATGCAACGTGGACGTACCACATTTTCACAATGAAAAATTACCCTTTTTTTGCAAAGTGCCTAGCTGTAGTTTTTGAACCCTAGCTCTGCGGGCACTTAGGGAAACCTAGCAAACCTATACATTTTTGAAAACTAGACACCCAGGGGAATTCAGGACGGGGTGACTTGACTGGCTCTCACCAGGTTCTGTTACCCAGAATCCCTTGCAAACCTAAACAATTGGTAAAAAAAACACATTTTCCTCACTTTTTTGTGGTGGAAAGTTCTGGAATCTGCGCGGATCCACAAAAGTCTACCCACCCCGCGTTCCCCAAGGTCTTCCGAAAACAGTGGTACCTCACTTGTGTGGGTAGGCCTAGTGCCCGCGACAGGAAACAGCGCAAAACGCAACGTGGACGCACCACATTTTCACAGTGAAAAATGACCCTTTTTTTGCAAAGTGCCTAGCTGTAGTTTTTGAACCCAGGCTCTGCCGGCACCTAGGGAAACCTAGCAAACCTATACATTTTTGGAAACTAGACACCCAGGGGAATCCAGGATGGGGTGACTTGACTGCCTCCCACCAGGTTCCGTTACCCAGAATTCCTCGCAAACCTAAAAAATTGTCAAAAAAACACATTTTCCCCACATTTCTGTGGTGGAAAGTTCTGTAATCTGTGTGGATCCACAAATTTCCACCCACCCCGCGTTCCCCAAAGTCTTACGAGAAAAATGGTACCTCACTTGTGTGGGTCGGCCTAGTGCCTGCGACAGGAAACGGCGCAAAACGCTACGTGGTCACACCTCAATTTCGCAGTGAAAAATGACCCTTTTTTGGCAAAGTGCTTAGCTGTAGTTTTTGAACCCTAGCTCTGCCGGCACCTAGGGAAACATAGCAAACCTATACATTTTTGAAAACTAGACACCCAGGGGAATCCAGGATGGGGTGACTTGACTGCCTCCCACCAGGTTCTGTTACCCAAAATCCCTTGCAAACCTAAAAAATTGTCCAAAAAAACACATTTTCCCCACATTTCTGTGGTGGAAAGTTCTGGAATCTGCGTGGATCCACAAATTTCCACCCACCCCGTGTTCCCCAAAGTCTTATGAGAAAAATGGTACCTCACTTGTGTGGGTCGGCCTAGTGCCTGCAACAGGAAACGACGCAAAACGCAACGTGGTCACACTTCAATTTCGCAGTGAAAAATGACCCTTTTTTGGCAAAGTGCCTAGGTGTAGTTTTTGAACCCTAGCTCTGCCGACACCTAGGGAAACCTAGCAAACCTATACATTTTTTAAAACTAGACACCCAGGGGAATCCAGGATGGGGTGACTTGACTGCCTCCCACCAGGTTCTGTTACCCAGAATCCCTTGCAAACCTAAATAATTGTCAAACAAAACACATTTTCCCCACATTTCTGTGGTGGAAAGTTCTGGAATCTGCGTGGATCCACAAATTTCCACCCACCCCGTGTTCCCCAAAGTCTTACGAGAAAAATGGTACCTCACTTGTGTGGGTCGGCCTAGTGCCTGCGACAGGAAACGGCGCAAAACGCAACATGGTCACACCTCAATTTCGCAGTGAAAAATGACCCTTTTTTGGCAAAGTGCCTAGCTGTAGTTTTTGAACCCTACCTCTGCCGGCACCTAGGGAAACCTAGCAAACCTATACATTTTTGAAAACTAGACACCCAGGGGAATCCAGAATGGGGTGACTTGACTGCCTCCCACCAGGTTCTGTTACCCAGAATCCCTTGCAAACCTAACAAATTGTCCAAAATAACACATTTTCCCCACATTTCTGTGGTGGAAAGTTTTGGAATCTGCGTGGATCCACAAATTTCCACCCACCCCGCGTTCCCCAAAGTCTTACGAGAAAAATGGTACCTCACTTGTGTGGGTCGGCCTAGTGCCTGCAACAGGAAACGACGCAAAACGCAGTGTGGTCACACTTCAATTTCGCAGTGAAAAATGACCCTTTTTTGGCAAAGTGCCTAGGTGTAGTTTTTGAACCCTAGCTCTGCCGGCACCTAAGGAAACCTAGCAAACCTATACATTTTTGAAAACTAGACACCCAGGGGAATCCAGGATGGGGTGACTTGACTGCCTCCCACCAGGTTCTGTTACCCAGAATCCCTTGCAAACCTAAATAATGGTAAAAAAAAACACATTTTCCCCACATTTCTGTAGTGGAAAGTTCTGGAATCTGCGTGGATCCACAAATTTCCGCCCACCCCGCGTTCCCCAAAGTCTTACGAGAAAAATGGTACCTCACTTGTGTGGGTCGGCCTAGTGCCTGCGACAGGAAACGGCGCAAAACGCAACGTGGTCACACCTCAATTTCGCAGTGAAAAATGACCCTTTTTTGGCAAAGTGCCTATCTGTAGTTTTTGAACCCTACCTCTGCCGGCACCTAGGGAAACCTAGCAAACCTATACATTTTTGAAAACTAGACACCCAGGGGAATCCAGGATGGGGTGACTTGACTGCCTCCCACCAGGTTCTGTTACCCAGAATCCCCTTGCAAACGTAAGAAATTGTCCAAAAAAACACATTTTCCCCACATTTCTGTGTTGGAAAGTTCTGGAATCTGCGTGGATCCACAAATTTCCGCCCACCCCGCGTTCCCCAAAGTCTTATGAGAAAAATGGTACCTCACTTGTGTGGGTCGGCCTAGTGCCCGCGACAGGAAACGGCACAAAACGCAACGTGGTCACACCTCAATTTCGCAGTGAAAAATGACCCTTTTTTGGCAAAGTGCCTAGCTGTAGTTTGTGAACCCTAGCTCTGCCGGCACCTAGGGAAACCTACCAAACACACACATTTCTGAAAAGTAGACACCCGGGGGCTTCCAGGGAGGTATGGCTTGCATGGATCCCCCAACCTTTCCTTACCCAGAATCCCCTGCAAACCTCAATTTTAGCTGAAAAAATCACTTTTTCACACATTTTGTGTGGGAAAGTGTGGCATCACTGGCCTCACACAAATTTCCTACCACCCAGCGTTCCCCAGGTCTCCCGATAAAAATGGTGCCTCACTTGTGTGGGAGGCCCAAGTACCCGCGACAGGCAAGGGCCCAAAACGTAGTGAGGCGACATCAAAATTGCCTATCTCAAAACCACCTGGTTTTGCAAGGGGAGTCACCTGGGTTTTGGCCCCGTGCTCGGCGGCCATCTAGGGAAACCTACCAAACCCACACATTTCTGAAAAGTAGACACCCGGGGGCTTCCAGGGAGGTATGGCTTGCGTGGATCCCCCAACGTTTCCTTACCCAGAATCCCCTGCAAACCTCAATTTTAGCTGAACAAAATCACTTTTTTCACACATTTTTGTGTGGGAAAGTGTGGCATCACTGGCCTCACACAAATTTCCTACCACCCAGCGTTCCCCCAGGTCTCCCGATAAAAATGGTGCCTCACTTATGTGGGAGGCCCAAGTACCCACGACAGGCAAGGGCCCAAAACGTAGTGAGGCGACATCAAAATTGCCTATCTCAAAACCACCTGGTTTTGCCAGGGGTCACCTGGGTTTTGGCCCCGTGCTCGGCGGCCATCTAGGGAAACCTACCAAACCCACACATTTCTGAAAAGTAGACACCCGGGGGCTTCCAGGGAGGTATGGCTTGCGTGGATCCCCCAACGTTTCCTTACCCAGAATCCCCTGCAAACCTCAATTTTAGCTGACAAAATCACTTTTTTCACACATTTTTGTGTGGGAAAGTGTGGCATCACTGGCCTCACACAAATTTCCTACCACCCAGCGTTCCCCCAGGCCTCCCGATAAAAATGGTGCCTCACTTGTGTGGGAGGCCCAAGTACCCACGACAGGCAAGGGCCCAAAACGTAGTGAGGCGACATCAAAATTGCCTATCTCAAAACCACCTGGTTTTGCCAGGGGGGTCACCTGGGTTTTTGGCCCCGTTCTCGGCGGCCATCTAGGGAAACCTACCAAACCCACACATTTCTGAAAAGTAGACACCCGGGGGCTTCCAGGGAGGTATGGCTTGCGTGGATCCCCCAACGTTTCCTTACCCAGAATCCCCTGCAAACCTCAATTTTAGCTGAAAAAATCACTTTTTTCACACATTTTTGTGTGGGAAAGTGTGGCATCACTGGCCTCACACAAATTTCCTACCACCCAGCGTTCCCCAGGTCTCCCGATAAAAATGGTGCCTCACTTGTGTGGGAGGCCCAAGTACCCGCGACAGGCAAGGGCCCAAAACGTAGTGAGGCGACATCAAAATTGCCTATCTCAAACCACCTGGTTTTGCCAGGAGTCACCTGGGTTTTTGGCCCCGTGCTCGGCGGCCATCTAGGGAAACATACCAAACCCACACATTTCTGAAAAGTAGACACCCGGGGGCTTCCAGGGAGGTATGGCTTGCGTGGGTCCCCCAACGTTTCCTTACCCAGAATCCCCTGCAAACCTCAATTTTAGCTGAAAAAATCCCTTTTTTCACACATTTTTGTGTGGGAAAGTGTGGCATCACTGGCCTCACACAAATTTCCTACCACCCAGCGTTCCCCCAGGCCTCCCGATAAAAATGGTGCCTCACTTGTGTGGGAGGCCCAAGTACCCACGACAGGCAAGGGCCCAAAACGTAGTGAGGCGACATCAAAATTGCCTATCTCAAAACCACCTGGTTTTGCCAGGGAGTCACCTGGGTTTTGGCCCCGTGCTCGGCGGCCATCTAGGGAAACCTACCAAACCCACACATTTCTGAAAAGTAGACACCCGGGGGCTTCCAGGGAGGTATGGCTTGCGTGGATCCCCCAACGTTTCCTTACCCAGAATCCCCTGCAAACCTCAATTTTAGCTGAAAAAATCACTTTTTCACACATTTTGTGTGGGAAAGTGTGGCATCACTGGCCTCACACAAATTTCCTACCACCCAGCGTTCCCCCAGGTCTTCCGATAAAAATGGTGCCTCACTTGTGTGGGAGGCCCAAGTACCCGCGACAGGCAAGGGCCCAAAACGTAGTGAGGCGACATCAAAATTGCCTATCTCAAAACCCCTGGTTTTGCCAGGGAGTCACCTGGGTTTTGGCCCCGTGCTTGGCGGCCATCTAGGGAAACCTACCAAACCCACACATTTCTGAAAAGTAGACACCCGGGGCTTCCAGGGAGGTATGGCTTGCGTGGATCCCCCAACTTTTCCTTACCCAGATTCCCCTGCAAACCTCAATTTTAGCTGAAAAAATCACTTTTTTCACACATTTTTGTGTGGGAAAGTGTGGCATCACTGGCCTCACACAAATTTCCTACCACCCAGCGTTCCCCCAGGCCTCCCAATAAAAATGGTGCCTCACTTGTGTGGGAGGCCCAAGTACCCGCGACAGGCAAGGGCCCAAAACGTAGTGAGGCGACATCAAAATTGCCTATCTCAAAACCACCTGGTTTTGCAAGGGAGTCACCTGGGTTTTGGCCTTGTGCTCGGCGGCCATCTAGGAAACCTACCAAACCCACACATTTCGGAAAAGTAGACACCCAGGGGCTTCCAGGGAGGTATGGCTTGCGTGGATCCCCCAACGTTTCCTTACCCAGAATCCCTGCAAACCTCAATTTTAGTTGAAACAATCACTTTTTTCACACATTTTTGTGTGGGAAAGTGTGGCATCACTGGCCTCACACAAATTTCCTACCACCCAGCGTTCCCCCAGGTCTCCCGATAAAAATGGTGCCTCACTTGTGTGGGAGGCCCAAGTACCCGCGACAGGCAAGGGCTCAAAACGTAGTGAGGCGACATCAAAATTGAGTGAGGCACCATTTTTATCGGGAGACCTGGGGGAACGCTGGGTGGTAGGAAATTTGTGTGAGCCCGGTGATGCCACACTTTCCCACACAAAAATTTCTGAAAAAAGTGATTTTTTCAGCTAAAATTGAGGTTTGCAGGGGATTCTGGGTAGGAAACGTTGGGGGATCCACGCAAGCCATACCTCCCTGGAAGCCCCCGGGTGTCTACTTTTCCGAAATGTGTGGGTTTGGTAGGTTTCCCTAGATGGCCGCCGAGCACGGGCCAAAACCCAGGTGACCCCCTGCAAAACCAGGTCGTTTTGTGAAAGGCCATTTTGAGGTCGCCTCAATACGTTGATGGGCCCTTGCCTGTCGCGGGTACTTGGGCCTCCCACCCGAGTGAGGCACCATTTTTATCGGGAGACCTGGGGGACGCTGGGTGGTAGGAAATTTGTGTCAGCCCGGTGATGCCACAACTTACCACACAAAATGTGTGTAAAAGGGATTTTTTCAGCAAAATGTCAGGTTTGCAGAGGATTCTGGGTAAGAAAACGTTGGGGGATCCACGCAAGCCATACCTCCTGGAATTCCCCGGGTGTCTACTTTTCAGAAATGTGTGGGTTTGGTAGGTTTCCCTAGGTGGCCGCCGAGCCCGGGCCAAAACGTCATGGGACCCCCTTGCAAAACCAGGTCGTTTTGTGATAGGCCATTTTGAGGTCGCCTCAATACGTTGTGGGCCCTTGCCTGTCGCGGGTACTTGGGCCTCCCACCCGAGTGAGGCACCATTTTTATAGGGAGACCTGGGGGGACGCCGGGTGGTAGGAAATTTGGGTCAGCCCAGTGAAGCCACAACTTTACCACACAAAAATGTGTGAAAAAAGGGATTTTTTCAGCAAAATGTCAGGTTTGCAGGGGATTCTGGGTAAGAAAACATTGGGGGATCCACGCAAGCCATACCTCCCTGGAATCCCCGGTGTCTACTTTTCAGAAATGTGTGGGTTTGGTACGTTCCCTAGGTGGCCGCCGAGCTCCGGGCCAAAACCCAGGTGACCCCCTTGCAAAACCAGGTCATTTTGAGATAATGTGTTGTTTATTTCTGCAGCGTGAAAATTTTGGCACAATATTGCAAGGAAAATGTGACAGACATTTTGAGGTTTGCAGGACATTGTGGGTACCATAACTTGTTGGGATCCACAAGAGAGATATCACCATGTACTCCCATGGGTGTTTCGTTTACGACAATATCTACAGTTGGTAGGTTATTCTTAGACGGAATGTACACCTTGGCAGACAGACTAAAAAGACAAAGATTACTGCACAGCCATCTATTCCTCAAGCACACACACATACTGGTTGGATTTGGCACGAAGGCAAGTGATGGTTCAGTATATACAATTTTATTAACAAGAGATTTCACAAAAATGAAATGCACTGTCAATAATTGAAAGGACAAAAACTGAACCAGTGACTCGCAGCTCGTGAGCTGTAAAGCCACGTCAAGGCCCCAACCGCTTTACAGGCCATTCACACACCTTTCATACGTGATACACACAAGACCATTCACACCACCAGGCACTGAAACAAACACATTACAACATTCACAAAAAGGGACAAGGTACACCCTGCTTGAGAAAGACAAAAAAAAATATTACTGCACAGCCATCTAATCCTCAAGCACACACACATACTGGTTGGATTTGGCACGAGGGTGAGTGATGGTTCAGTATATACAATTGTATTAACAAGTGATTTCACAAAAATGAAATGCACTGTTAATAATTGAATGGACGAGAAACTGAACCATTGACTCACAGCTCGTGAGCTGTAAAGCCACGACAAGGCACCAACCTCTTTACAGGCCATTCATACACCTTTCATACGTGTGACAAATACAAAACCATTCACACCACCAGCCGCGGGCCCATCACATTACAACACTCACACCAGCAGACAGCGCCATTCAAGGGCCCATCACTTTCACACGCCCACATTCCTAACACAGCAACCACAGAAGCTGATGGATTGCGTGGAGTGTCGCTCGGCTAGCAGTGTGTGTAGTGACCAGCAGCAAGTCACTACTCACACACTGCCAGCCGAGCGCCAGTCCACGCACACCGCCAGCCTAGCGCCACCCCACGCACACCGCCAGCCAAGCGCCACTCCACGCACACCGCCAGCCAAGCGCCACTCCACGCACACCGCCAGCCTAGCGCCACTCCACGCACACCGCCAGCCAAGCGCCACTCCACGCACACCGCCAGCCAAGCGCCACTCCACGCACAACGCCAGCCAAGCGCCACTCCACGCACACCGCCAGCCAAGCGCCACTCCACGCACACCGCCAGCCAAGAGCCACTCCACGCACACCGCCAGCCAAGCGCCACTCCACGCACACCGCCAGCCAAGCGCCACTCCACGCACACCGCCAGCCAAGCACCAGCCTACACACACCACCATCACATTTAGGATTTTTTTATACACAAAAGAAAACACAAACAAATTGCAAATAGATACAAATCTACTAACACAAAATCAGAAACTAAATACATTGCACTAATGCCAACCTTGAAACAGACCAACAATTCTTAAACATTACAGACCAGGCAGTTCACTTTACCACTCATGGTTGCTCCCAATAATTCTTTTGCTTGTGGTATGCTCTATAACAAGAGGCACACACAGCCCAGGGTTAGAAGGACACTCAGGGCAGTACATACGAGTCTCCTTCCGCGTACCTCTTCGCCAACAGACTCTACATCTCCTAGTGGGAAAGTCTTTTGAGGGTGTAGGAGGAATGTGATCAGGAAAGTGGCGATCTTTCAATCGAGCCACATCCTCCACCACTCCAACTCTAGGAACACTTGCCTGTTCCACAACAACAAGGCTGCCTATGACAGACTCCTGAAACTGAACAAAAGTCAACTTTGACGCAGGAGAACACTCCTTGAACACAACAAAAGCATTGAAAGTTGCTAAATTGAAGAGATGGATGGCCAACTTCTTATACCAAATGTAAGCCTTACGAATAGCAGTGTAAGGTTCCAACCTCTGATCTACTCTATCAACACCACCCATGTGCTTATTGTAGTCTAAAATGCACACAGGTTTGCGCACTTCAGCAATCTGACCCCAAACAGCCACAGGTGAAGTACTCTCATCATGGATGGTAGTCAGCATGTACACAACCCTCCTGTCCACAAATTTCACAGCTAGCAGTTCCTCACTACGCAAGGCACTGCACTGTCCCCTCTGAAGTTTTTGGCAAACAAGCTCTTTTGGATAACCTTTACGGTTAGAGCGGATTGCGCCACAAGCAAAAGTGTCCACTTTGAACAATTCCTTAAACAATTGCACAGCAGTGTAGAAGTTATCAAGGTACAAATGGTGGCCTCTGTTAAACAGTCCTCTAGCAAGATCCCACACAATTTTCTCTGAAACTCCAAAAGTGGACGGACAACCAGGGGGTCAATAGTGGAATCCCTACCAGTGTACACACGCAAATTAAAAACATATCCTGTCCTACTCTCAGACAACATATACAGCTTAATTCCATAGCGTGCCCTCTTGCTAGGAATGTACTGCCTAAAAACCAAACGGCCCTTGAACAGGACCAAAGACTCATCAATAGATATTTCTTTCCCTGGAGTATAGATCTCTGAAAATCGATCTACAAAGTGATCAAGAACAGGCCGAATCTTAAAAAGACGGTCACATTCAGGGTGATCTCGTGGCAACGCCAAACCATTATCAACAAAATGCAGCATCCGAAGCAAAAGTAAATACCGATCACGAGTCATAACTGCAGGAAATATGGCCGTTGCCATCAAGGGACTGGTAGACCAATATGAACCCATGGACGGCTTCCTCATCAAACCCATCAAAAAGTCAAACCCAAAAACTTCTTCATCTCTTCCAGATTTGTGGGACTCCACCGGGTAGCTCTAGAATGGGGCCTAAGTCTGGCACTGTTGTCCCTCAAAAACTGTTCAGCATACAAATTAGTCTGCTCAACAATCTCACCCAAAAATACATCATCCATAAACAACTGAAAATACTGTATAGGCAAATAATGTTCACAATCCACTCTACACCCTGCATAACCACTAAAGGCAGGCAACACCGGCTGCACCATGTTTGGATCAACCCAGAGTCCAGCACTTCCAGTAGGAAGCCTAGCAGCCCCAGGCTGCAATCCAGATGCCTCTTGCACCATCGGCACAGTAGTATCCTCCTCTAAAACAGGCACTTCATCTGCACTGAGAGTACCTTCATCATCCGATGATTCCATGTGGAGAGAAAACTCACTGCCTGAATCTTCCCCTCCCTCCTCGCCCTCAGACGCACTGTCAGTCTCATAATCCTTCTCAGAGGAAGATTCAAGAAGCAAACCAACCACCTGCTGAGCAGTCATTCTACGGCTAGCCATAATGCTTACTAATAAAGGTTACTTGTCAAACAAGTCAACAACAAACCTTTGTAAAAAAAAGAAATAAACAAAATGTAGCTTTATCACAAAGACCTATATACTCCAACACTATACCACTCACGTGACAGAAGCAGCTAGACTCACCACCACCTACTCTGCACAGACACAGTAAGGATCAACAATATCCCACTAAAAAGAAGAAAAAAAAATTACACATAAGACAATGCAAAACATCGCAAAGAATTTCATGCTCTGAACACTAACAAATATGCTGCCATTATGACACCACTTACAAAAAAATTCATTCATGCATGACAATAATACTCATTTGGAGTACACACAACAAAAATATTTTTCTTACTAAATAAATGCAATTACGCAAAACTGCAGAACAACCACTGCCGAAACCGCAAACAGGAATCAAAAGCTTTACACTAGAATAAAAAGGAGAAAAAAACATTACAATCACATATGCAAATAATGCACCAGTCCACACACAATCCACCAGCCAAGCTAAGGGGTAGGTGGGCCAAAGAGTATAAATAAAATATTCACCCCCGTAAAAGGGGAGCAACCCTTGCCCTTTTAGCCACTCCCCAACACAAAAATTAAAAAACACTGGTGTCTAGTGGCTTCTGCCCTCCTTGGGGGCAGATGGGCCTAAAAACATACTGCTATTCTGCCACCCAAGGGGTCACTCTCCACAAATAAATGCCTGGTGGACTAGCGGGAAGATACCTTTATCTTCCGCACACGATCTCTCACTACTCAACTCTACTCTCAACTCTATTCACACCTGGATGTTAGCTCACCAACTCATTCTGAATCCCGCCAAAACTGAATTCCTCCTCCTCTCTACCTCTCTCTCACCTCCTCCTGTTCAATCTTGGATGGATCAGCTGAACCTACTCAACAACAAACCCATCATTGTCGACAGCGCTAAATCCCTAGGTGTCATTCTTGACAAAAGACTCAACCTAATCTCCCACATCAACTCTATTGCTAAGAACGCACGTTACCAGTTGCGCCTTCTATGGGGGATCCGTCGGTTCTTCCCGGAGAAAGACTTAAAAACCTTGGTACAATCTCTGGTTCTCTCAAGACTGGATTATTGCAATTCTCTTCTGACGGGCCTACCCAAATCCCACCTCTCCCCTCTCAAATCCATCCTCCATTCAGCAGCTCGCTTCATTTCAGGGTCTAAACGAAGCGACCACGTCACTCCTATCCTGTCCTCTCTTCGATGGCTTCCGATCGAGGCAAGATCTATTTACAAAACTGCCTGCATCACACACAAAGCCTTACACACGTCCTCCCCTCGTTACCTGGCGAATAAATTGAAATTGTCCGGTGGCTCTCGCCCTTCTCGCAATGCGGAAAAGCTTCTGCTTGAGCCCCCCCCCCCGTCTTCAAAAGGGAAAGATCGATGGCGCAATTCTTCTCAGGCAATGCGGTGAGAATCTGGAACTCGCTTCCCCCATTGCTCTGTGCCACCTCCTCTACCCGGATCTTCAAAGCTGACCTCAAATACACTTTCAGAACTAATACTTTCACTCTCAGGAAGTTCGCTCTTCATTGTAAATTTGTACTTTTTCCTGTACATTCCTCACCCTTGCGTGCTGTGCTGGATTCCTGTATCCTTCATTTAATTCACGCCCTCTCTACTCCCTCAAGGAAGTTCTTCCACTATAGGAAATTCTGTACTCCATGCCTATAGAAGTGCCTTCCCAGTGTGTTCTGAGTGACTGCCACTTATTGCAGTATTATACCTCTATTTGTATTTTGTATCTCATGTATCATGCACAATTGTCACTTTTTCCTCATGTAATGTAACGCTTGCTTTTGTATTATGCTCACTTGTAACCTTCTCCTCATGTAATGTTACTGTTCCTATTGTGAAGCGCTCTGACACCTACAGGTAAAGCCCCGCGCTATATAAAAAAAACTGCCCCCCCCCCCCCCCCCAGGGGGGCAGAGCACCAAAAACATAAGGCCCCCAAAAGGGGAGCGACCCTTGCCCAAGGGGCCGCTCCCCAAAACAGTATTTTCCTTTTTTTTTTTAAATTCCCTGGCGTCTAGTGGGCATTCCTGCTGCACGATCGCATGATCGTGCAGCAGGAATGCACAAAAGAGGCATCGAGGGAAAGGAAAGGGTTTTCCTTTCCCTCGATGCCTCTTCTGATTGAAATCCCCCTCCCCGGAGCCAAAACTAACCTTATTCCCCGACGCGCTGGAAGCAAATGGCTTCCAGCGCGTCGGGAACAAAGGAAACCCCAATGACGTCAGCGCGAGCTGACGTCATTGAGGGGTGCGGGGGAGGCAGGGGAAGCCCTTCCCCTGCCTTCCCCCAAAAAAACGACGATCGGATTCCCACGGGGGAGCGCCAGCGCTTCCCCGTGGGTGGTCTTATGACGAGCTGGACTCGTCATGAGCACACGACCACTGTGTGCCATGACGAGTCCAACTCGTCATGAGCATCGAAGGGGTTAAAGGCATTCAACCAAATCACACCTTGTAGATTCGGTGTTTCTAGCATTAGATATGATTAGTTGAGTATCATCAGCATAAGATATATCAAAACTCAAGCTCTTACACTAACCGCCAACTGGGCCATATAAATGCTGAAAAGTGTTGGATTCAATGAAAAGCCGTGTTATGTACACATGTAATGGAAATAACCTATGATTTGAACGGGGGTAAATGCACTGACTACGAAAACCAGGGGAGAGGGGTTGAGTACAACCCAATGTCATGCAGCCGTTTGATTAAAAGGGAGTTGGACAAAGTATTAAAGGCTGCAGAGAGATCAAGGAGGATGAGGAAAGCAAATCTGTCCTCATCCACTGTGCACCTGATGTTATCAGTCACTGCCAACAAGATAGATTCTGTACTACAGTTAGATCTGTAACCGGTCTAAGAAGCATCCAGCAAGTTGTTCTGTTCTAAATATGACCGAAGTCTGAAATTTACCAGCTTCTCAATTACTTTAGCTGGATATGTGAGCAGAAAAATCAGGAAATAGTTTTCCAAGTTTTGAGCATCTGCTCTGGCTTTATCAACAAAGGCAGCTGTAGAGCGTGTTTCCAAACATGAGGAAAATTTGCTTTCTGGAGTGAACTGTTAAACAGGTCTGTAAGATAAGGACTCAGTAAAGCAGCATGTCGAGAAAAGACATAGTGGGGGCAAGGATTATCTGGGGATCCAGAAGTGCCTGTCACCATGACATCTTCCACTACGTAAGGAGACAAGGGTTTGAAGGAGTTCCAAACAGCAATGGGAGCTGCATTTGGTACATTAATTTCAGATGAAAGACAGATAGAGTTAGATTGAGCAGTAAAATGGAAATAGATATTCTTAATATTATCCTTAAAGCATGGTGCTAGATTGGTACAGAAGGCGAGAGAGGTTGGTATGACCTGCCCGCAGGCAGTACGGTGATCCTGCTCCTTCACAATTTTGAAAGGTTCCCCAGAGGATTATTTACTTTCGGTTTACCTTCTGAAAAAATGGATGCACTGGGCCTTGCTACACTTAGAGTGATAATTCTTAAGCGAGACCTTGTAATTCAATTTGCCATCCTCTACTTTAGTGTCTTGCCAGCGTTTTTCAAAACGTTTGCAAGCCATCTTCTGTACTTTTAGATTTAATGTGTACCATTTGGCAGTGGTGGATGGTCTCTTTACATTGCTAATCTTTTTCAGGACTAATCAAATCTGGAGCCCTCATCATAGCTGCATTAAATTGGTGAACACCCTCACTGGTATTCTGAACAATTGTTATCTCGGACTACTGTGGTTTCTCAGCTAACATATCCTTAGTGAGATTTTTCCAAGCTCTATATTTGGAAGTGGCCCCCTTGCTATGTGCTAAAATAGACAATGTAAGAAAAATTGAAAATTCTAATAAATAGTGGTCCAACCACTCTAGAGGAGTTATAAAATCCACATGGAGTGAGTCAATATTGGCAAAAGTAGATCTAACATGTGACCAGCTCTGTGAGTGAGACTATTCACTCTTTGATGCAGGTGTATCCTCTCTAAGGTCAGTGGTTTGTAGGTCAGCCTGATTTCCATAGTGAAAATTGTGAGGATTTGGGTGTATTGTATGGTATGGTTTGGCTGTGCGTCTTTACCGTGTAATACACTTAAAAAAACTGTCTTGGGTCCTGTTAGGCTCATTTGTAAAACCTTAAGCTCAACTCTGGGTAGCTATGGCTTTGAGCAGCAAGCCTTAAACAAAGGAACTAGTGTAAAGTTTTTAACAGGAGCAAACAACGAAATAAGAAAGTCACATAACACAAAAGAAATGTAACACTAATTTATAAAAATAGATTATATTTTTATGAATTTTTAAAGTCCAAGATGAGCAAAGTTCACCAGAGGGATCCGGAAATATAGATTTTTAAAGAAAACTTAAATCTTAGTTTAACCGCAAACAAGCACTGTTAATCGTAAAGTTTGTAAACTTTTGAAAAGTTTGTAAGAGATTAGTTCGACTTCTCCAGCCTGACTTGAGCGACCAAATCGAACAGGGAGAAGGTCTTGGGGGCCAATAAGAAGTATTTGGACAGTTACTTGGCAAAAGCGGTTTCCAGTTCAGTTCCAAACTTTACAACACAACTGCCATAGACTTCAATAAAGTGGTCCTGATGTTGCGGTTGCAGGAGATGGAAGATGCTCAAGGATGCTCTGGGTGCTGTGCGGTTGATGGGGTGCCTTTGCGGTTATTTCTCCCAAGGGTCAGGTGGGGCGACTTTGGCCACAGAGGTCCCTGGAAGTCCTCTTTGACACAGTAGAAGAGCAGCTGCGGCTGGGCTACTGGTCTCCGTCCACAGTAGTCCCACCAATATCCCTAGGTGGAGGACGGTGTCTCTCTTGGGCAACTGATCTAGTCTCAGATGACAATGTCGGGTCTGGCTGACTGGTGCAACTTTTGGCCATCGAGGATCGGTCTCTTGGGGCGCCCAGTGGCAGTCAGTGTAGATTCTTCTGGAGAGGCTACTGACTTGCAGAGTTGGGCTACTTCAGTTTTGTTGGCCCTGGTTCTGGTTCCGGGGTCAGCCGACTTGCACTTGGAGCCACTTATTTGGGCCTGGGGAGCAACTTTTCCCCGAGCCACAGGCAGAGTCCTCTCTTTGCTAGCTTAAGGTGCGGCAGGTGCAGTCCAGCAGACAGTACAATCTCTCTTTTCTAAGTCCAGGGGTCAGCAGGGTAGTCCTTATTCAGTCCTCTTTCCCGTTCCGGTGTGACCTGAGGTTCAGGGTGCCATATTTATCACTAGAAAGTGCCCTGGGGGATGATGTGGTCACTCGCTAATGACTACCAGGTCCCGTCCCTCTTGTTGACAACTTTCCAGCTATGTGTGGCATCTAGCAATCCCAGAGTGCACTATTCTGCCCACTCTCAGGATGTCTGAACCCTTCCTTGGAAGTTAGGAGCTTGGTAGCCCACCCTACAGGTGTGCCTACCTGTGGGCTACACGTCCATGGAAAAACCGGTTTGGGTACGGGTCTCCCCTCTCGGTTTCCGCTGCCAGCCTGTCTACCTGAACAAAGGGCAGCCCCTGAAAAGTGTGATCGCCATTTGCCCACCAAAGGCGGCATCTCCTTTGAAGCCTGCCTTTTGGGCCAACACCCTGAGTGGCTTCCAGCGAAGGGGAGGTAACACCTTGCCTAGTAGTAGGCTGCTATTGTTCCTAAGGCTGGGAATCATTCACACAACTCCCCGTGATGGCAGAAAGCTGACTGGTGGCCAGTGATCCTGTGAGGCCACTGGATAAACTGGGTCACAGAGTGGCAACTTTCTATAAGTTGCATTTCTTTATTAGTGACATTAAATTTGACAATTAATTTGATATCTTACAGTACCAATGTAAGTAGTCCCTTCAGGAAGTTAGCGGGCTGAGTGGTCATCCAGTAACTCTGTGTTCGCCAATGAGCTCTCCCACAGCAAAACATTAATCTGGAAGTGCTGCTGTCAGAACATATATGCAAAATACATATCCTACTTAATAATATATAGCTCACTGTCTTAGGGATCGATAGGCCTTCCTTAGGGAAGACTTACATATATTGTTAAGGGAAGTGTGGCTTTGCCATGGGTTTGAATGACAAAGTCTAGCTAGCAGTGTTACCACTGCCCTTCCAGTCTGCAGTGGCAGGCTGGGAGCCATTTTGTACTTTGTCACACACTCGGTGGCACAATCTGTTCTGCAGCTCTGGGTGGACACTCTGCCTTACACGTCCTGGGTACTCTGAGTACCATATACTAGGGACTCATAAGTAATCAATCAACAAAACTTTATTCGGCATTTGTATAAAAACCATAAAAGGCAAGAATACATCACAGGGATACATAATAAAATACAGTAAAATGAATAAAAATGGTACATGATGTCTACCTATCCAGTTTATGCCCGCCCCTGGTAAGTAAGTCAGTCTCTGTCAATTGGGGGTAACTTAGTAAGGGATTAGAACACTGGGTAGCAGGCCTCAGTGCACTCTCAGGATCGAAAAACCAGAAGCATCAGTCCAAAAATGTGGGGATGAACATGCAAAAAGAGGCATTTCCTTACAAAAATTAACATCAACATTGACAAAAAAGTGCATACATTTTATTGCATAGGTTGCTAAGAACTGTGCTAAGTGAATATTAAAATATTTCTTAGGGGCATTGGAATCCACTGGCAGAAGTATCCAACTATTCCTAGAAATATCCTCACTTTTCTTTAGGCACCTTTTTAAATTCCCTTCTGAATTTGAAATCCCAAATAAATAACTTCTTTCTGGCAATATTGCATTTTTATTGGGGAAAACATATGCCCATTTGATCCAATTGATTCAATAATTCAAAGGTGTTGAACTTACAGCCCTCTTTTGTTTTTGCTGCAATCATCAAATCATCAATATATTGCACTAGCACTGAGTCACAAGGCATTTTTAAAGATTGATTCTAGAAAATGTTTTGAGTATTTGGGAGAAAATTGCAGGACTTTCTGTATACCCCTGTGGGATTCTAGTCCAAACCAGGACTCTATTTTGAAATGTAAATGCAAAAAGATGTTGACTAACCCTTTGAAGAGGAATGGGAACAATGCTGAGCACAAATCAATTACGTTGGACTATTCTGTACCCACAGGAATGTACAACACGTATACTGCTGTATTTGACAACAGGAAACTACTACCTCATTTATCTTTCTTAAATCTTGGACTATCCTTCATTTCCTATTCAGTTTGCGCAAGCCCATTATAAGTTAGTTACAAGGAAACCCCAAAACCTCTTTTAAAATGCCTTGCTGCACCATCTTTTCAATCACGGGTGTAATCCCTTCCTCAGCTTCTTGAGAAAGTCTATATTGGGGAATGCGTGAAAGCACTGCATCTGGTTCCACTGTAATTTGCACTGGGTTTTGCACTTTTATTCAGTCTGTTCTCTTTTCCTGTAAAATCCCAAGCTTCTGGTTTGAATGTGTATCTTACATCTGGAGGTAAGTCCTCATCTGTGAGAACTGGGAGCATACCAAATTTTTTTTCTGTTGATTTTACTTTGAAATCAACATCAGGATCATTTGTTTGAAAGGAAACACCATCTGGTGTGCAATAAATTACACAATTCAACTTACAATAGATTTACTGGTTTTGTTTCACTAATTATAAATTCAAGCGTATTTATAGCTGCACATATTTTTACAGAAACATTTTCTGACTACTTATTAGTTACCTGTTTATTTGAAATGCCTACTACTTGGATTGCTTTTGCCAAGAGGGGTAGGTTTGGAACTTCCACTGGTCTAACTTTGGAACGGGTGGCACCTGTATCAACCAAAAATGATATGGCATGGCAATTCACTTCTCGTTCTATGAATGTGCAATTCTGGTCTACCTCTAGGACTGCAGCAAGCATGCAATCTGCCTTCCTCCTCATGTGCAGTCATTGTGTTTGAATAGGTCCATAAGGAACTCTGAGTGTAGCTGAAAATTGTGGAAACGTGTCACTAATTATTGATTGTTTCATTTGAGGTTGTGGTAGATTTTGCTAAAATGTAAAAATCTCAGGAAATCCCATTACATTATTTTAGAACATACACATAAGTCCTCCCCCCCCCTCCCGGCACTTCTCTCAATGAGAACTCTCTTGCAACAACTTCCAATTCAGAACCACTCATTTTGCATTTCTGTAGCTTTTCAGTCCATTCGTCTTTGTGCTTTTTCATATTCTCCCATTCTCTAATGAAATCTATAATTTCTCTGAAATTTGCTCTAAATTGTACAATAATTTATTTTTGTAATTCACATTGTGTCATTCTCATTTTATAAGCTTCTCATATTCTCTTTTTAGCACGGCTCACAACCATTTCTTCAGCCATTCATTCAAGATTTTCATATGCACAAGCTTGCATCCCAGCTTCCAATTTCAAAAACACCAGTTCATCAAAAGTCAATTTTTGAATTTTACAATGATAAACATCTCAATCTACATATTCTTCTAAATCTACTCTATGTTTTGAACCATTATTTTTCACAGCCCTTGAATCACTTTTTAACAATTCATGAGCCTCTGAATCATCTCCCCTTTCACTTGATTCACTCAGGTTCTTGAGTCTGAACTAGATTCTCATTATAAGGAGGTGGTCTTGTAACAATCAATAAATCATCCATAAATGAATCTTCTCCTTTAGAATCACTTTTTCGCTCATTTTTAGTTTTATTCATATTCTCTTTTGATTAGGTTTTATTTAGGTCATTAGAAATTACGGTAAATGTACCCACAGTTTTTAACACTTCCTGATGCCACGCCTTTTCCCTCAAACGCAGTCTTGCTACTATCTATTATGAACAGCTGTAGCAGTCTGATCTTTAAACATTTTCTTATGTGCTTTCTCATCAACTGCCTAATCCTATTAATTCAGTGCTTCGAACTGCACAACATGTCGGGTGTGGTTTCATTTCAAACAAAACGCACTTTAAATAATCGTTTCTTCACTTTAAACGTGCCAGTTTCAGGAAAGTGTTCCATATTGTCATTTGCAGTAGCTTTGTGTCATCCTTAAGCCACAGTCATGTAAACATACCATGATTCAAAAGCATTTCACCTGCAGTACTTCCAACCAGAGGCGTCACTTTTCCTTCTGACAGTGAATTCTTAGATTTTGCCATAATTCCACCCATTGTAAACACTTCACAACATATACACACACAAATTACTATACAGTCTCAAGCAATATCTCAAATACAGTAATTTATTAAAACTAAAAACAATTAATAATAAACCTGTCCTGTGTACCCTGATGTCAAACTTGCCACAAAAGGGAAGCATGCTTCAAGGCATTACACCGAGCTAAACTGAAATCAGTAAAATGTACCCATGTGCACAGAATAAATTATTATTATGTATTTAAAACTGTCACCAAACTGGTATTCTGGCGCTGAGGCCAAAACTGGGACAAAAGCAGCCACCATTGAAGACTGCGGAATGCAGGATGGATTACTAAGGGAAAAGCAATGTTTTCAAGGCTTTTCTAAGGTGCAATAGGTCAACTGAAGACCTGAGGAAAGCTAGTAGCTTATTCCAGAGCTGGGCAGCTCTGACTAAAATTTTTGGGCAGTGCAGATAAGATTAGCCATTGCAGAGTGGAGACATCTACCAGGGGTGTAACTTTTTAATCTGTTTTGTACGGGCACTGGGCCCTTACTCTGAAGTGCATTAAAGACTATACAGAGTTAATTGGAGGCTAGTCTCTGCTTCAGAGGGAGCCAGTGAAGTTCCCTCATCGCATTAGATGTAGACGATCTGTAAAGGTCTGTCAGTGCCAGTTTAGTGGCAGAGGCTTGGACTCTGTATAGTCTATTTATCAGATATTCTAGTGCACCTAACAGAAGAGAATTACAGTAGTCTAGCCTACTTAATATTACACTGTGCACAGTCAAAGTTTTAGCAGTCGTCGGCAGCATAGTGATACGTTTCCAAAGATACCAGAGGAGCGAAAAACACGTGCCAGCAACTATATTAATGTGGTGCTCCATGGACAACTTGTTGTCAAAAGTAAACCCTAAATTACGGACTGAGCCATATTGTATCAGCTCTTCATTGGTCGACAATGGCCAAAAATTCAGAGGGCGTTTCAGGGGTATTTTGTTTGCTGAGCAGCACAAAAAATCAATTTTATCCCCCATTTTATCTAAGGGAATTTGAGTCTAGCCAATTGACAATGTCATTCATACAGCTGTGGAAATCTTTTACATCCTGTTGATTACGTTTGAAAGACAAACTCAGCGTAGTTGACCAGCCTGATGTTATGGGCTTTTATTAGTGCTCTTAATGGCCTCATATATATATTGAAAAGGATAGGACTAAGTGCCGAACCCTGCGGAAATTCATGTTTAATGGTTTTAAAGTCAGAGCGGTAAGGAGGGAGAGCAACCACCTGACATCGTTCCGACAGAAAGGAACGTACCCAGTTCAATATGTTGCTACAAACTCCATTCGAGGCAAATGTGCCAAGAGTGTTTTGTGATTAACCATATCAAATGTGACTGGAAGATCGAGTAATAACAGTACCGCTGACTGGCCACCATCAACCAACGTTCTGAGGTCATCCATAGCTAGTATTAAAGTAGACTCAGGGCCTGATTTAGATTTCGGCGGACGGGTTACTCTGTCACAATGTTGAAGGATATCCTTTCCACCGAAACATAAATCACATTATATCCTATAGGATTTATATTTCGGTAGAGTAACCATCCGATGAAATCTAAATCGGGCTCTCAGTCCCATGCCCTGGTCTGAATCCGAACTGTTCCTTATCTAAGAGGACATGGTCTTCTAAATAGTGGGACAATTTATCACTGACATTTTTTTCTAGTATTTTTGCTGGGAAGGGCAGTAGAGATATTGGCCTGTATTTACTAAGAACCATCGGGTCCATTGAAGATTTTTTCAAAATAGGGGTGGCTATGACCTTTTTCCAGGTCCGAGGTACAGCACCAGATTCCAAAGATCGATTGCATATCTGCAGTACCGGCAAGAATGAATCATCCGCCAGTTCTTTCCAAACCCTATGTGGTAGGGGGTCTAGTGGAGAGTCTGACGAGATGGACAGTGCTATAGTTCAAAAGCAGTCCTCTGTGATGAGTTTAAAATATTCCCTCAGCTGATGAGTGTCCTTAATACCCTTCAGAATCTTGCAGATCTTTTCCTCAAAGAATTCAGCAAGATTATCACAGAGAGCTTGTGACAGTGTAATTTTCTGCTTGATGCACTCGGGGTTGGATACTTCATGCATTATGTCAAATACTATTTTGGCGCTGTTCGGTGCAGTAAGAATAGCATTGGCATAATAATCAGCTTTTGCTTTATGAATCTCTCGCTAGTATTAATTTAGTGAATACTTGAGAATTTTTTTGTCTTCCTCTGAGTAGGAGTTCCGCCAATTTCTCTCAAGTTTCTCACAAGCTTGTTTTGACATCTTTAATGACGCGTTATACCATGGGGTAGATGGTCGATTACGAGTTTTTATGTTTTTGATGGGTATTTCTGCATCTAGAGTTTCTATAAAATTATCCTCAATTGCAATTGCTTATAGTCATCATCAACTGTTTTCCTAGGATCAAATATGGTGGACAGGTTGAATAGCCTGCCTTGTGTTGGCTTGTTAAGTTTATGCCAGGCCATGACTGATCGCAGCCTAGTTAAGACCGGCTTAGGGTTATTAGCTTCCCTAACATTGAGAAGAAAGATCACAAGTGCAGGGTCAGTCCAGCAAAGAGGTAGAAAGTCTATTAAAGTAACTAGCCCCTCAGGGGCAAAAATGAGGTCCAAGGTATGCGACTATCTGTCGCAGTCCCAAAATTTCGCAGGAGCCTTGCAATTCCTTAAACATAAGTGAGAGGTTCCCCTCCACCCACATATTAAAATCACCCAAAATAAAGACATTTAAATGGGCAAGGGCCATTTTAGAAATGACCTCTATGAGTGGTTGCAGATATGAGCTGGGGGGCCATGGGGGTCGATAGCATAAAATTCCAGAAAGGACTCAACCTTTATCAGATTTCTGCGTAAACCCCATCAATTCGGGGCCAGCTAATTCATCTAGCGTGAGGGATATGAAATTCCACCTTTCATTAAAGATTACTCCAACTCCTTCCCCCTTCTTATTAGTACGTGGCTTGGGAAGGATATTTTAACCCAGAGGGAATGCAAGACCCAGATCTATGGCTGAGTCAGGAATAGTCCAAGTTTCAGTTATAAATAATGCGACCCAGTTGTCAGTTCCTAGCATCAAGTTAAATTCTGTAGAATGCTTTACTGGGACCTTGCATTTATTAGGCCACATCTCAAAGTACCTAGCGTCACAGTGTTTGTGATGCAAGGGAAGCCTACCTCACCCTTAATATGCATGGTAGTTGGTATAGAGTTGCCAAACTGCTTACCTAGTTGAAATAATCAGTCTCTTGGGTCGCTCAATCTAACGTTGGAGGGCCCCTGGGGCTCAAAGGAGCAATCAACGGCATGGCTGGGGCTGCGCGGGATCGGTGCATTGACGAGCGCAGATGGGCTTGTCTTAGGCGCGCCTTCGGCCAGCATCCGGAATAAATAGTCTCCTCCCTGTGGAGACTAGACCGTCAGCTTCAAAATGGCAGCCCATTTTGTCCCGCTCTTACAGGCGAGTACAAAATGTCCCCAGAACACAGTAGAACACACAGTCAATTTAAAAGTACTTCTAAGTTTAAAATACGTCCACCAAGAATGTGTAAAATAAGTAAAAAGAGACCTGTGCAAGATGCGCTATAGCAGCTATGCCCGGTAGAGGCACCACTATTCCATATTAGTACTCATTTATAACTAGACTGACCTGTGTGCTACCTTTAACTCTTCCACAGACACTCTTATCTAACTTGAGTTTTCCAAAATCCAAATATCTTCACATAAAATACACAATGTCAAGACGAATTAATCATCAACAATATTTAATAGTACTCCATCTTCAACAGACCAAAATATACGACGTTCCACATTCCGCACATGAATTAATCCCCAAAACACAATACATGTTGCAAAACATACTGCAAAAAACCCTATGAATGTTCACCCAATCCCACTTCTGGACAACATCTACAGATACACTGGCAAATCCTTCAACATTTTCTAGGATTCTCCAACCCCTTGACAATCAAAACTTTCCACTATTTAGCCTAATTAACATTGATTAACGTAACTGATTTGCCCACTCACCGTAAGGACAACATAACCTGTAGACGCATTAATTGAGAAATTAAGATTAGGCGGGAATGGAACTATCTGAGGCTATTAATAAAATCTGCACATGACAAGATTGTAAAGTGAACAAGCTCATGCAATTAATCAAAAATAGTATAATTACAGAAAGCAAAAAGTTTAAATCAAAAGAATTAGCATCACTATAAGTATCTAAATAAATCTGTAAAACAGACTGACATTGAGTTCAGCTAAGTAACCTTGAACTTGTAACAGGAACACCCTTCACTCTGGAGAGAAGAACTTATTATTATACATTTATATTAGGACAGACCTTGCTGAGGCTGTATTTCATTGGTTTTCTGAAAAAGAGAGAGCTATATGCATGTGGAACACTTGTACACCTAAGATAAGCATGCACTTTCCTGCAGCATTTCATGATTGATTTTCAGTGAGGCCTGGTGTGGCCTAGTTATGCTAACTGAAGCATGCCTAAATTAATCATTATTTTCTAGCAAATTAAAACTCTTGTATACTAAGCAAAAGGTCGGAGTTTTGTCACTCTTATTTGCTTGCTTCTTATTAAATGGCTTGCCTTCCTTTTCTTGTGTTTGTCCCTCCCATGGAGCATAGCCTATCTCCCATCCTTTTGATTGGCAGACTTGTATCCTTCATCTGCTCACATTTAGGGAACTACTTTTATTCTTTTTTCCTTTAAGCACACCATGAGAGAGCATGTGCTTTCCATCTCTTTCCATCATGTGCTGCTTACCATCCCAAATACCTGCCCCCCAGCAGTCTGTGTTGCTCCCGCTACTTCCACCATCCCTCAAGTGCTGCTTCTCCTTTTAGGTATCTGCCCCCCAGCCCATGCTCACCATGTTGCTTTGCTCCCTTCTCCCACCACCTCGGCTTTTTTAATTTTTATTTAACCCCACGCCTGTTGCTACCCTGCCTACTCCCTATTCTTCCTCCATCTGCGGCCGCCATTGTTTCTTTATTGCTCTCCCACCTCTCGAGGTCCTTATACTTATATTAAAATTTTTATTTGTAAGGCCCATGTGAAGGAAATGGGGTGACAGAACTAGAGGGAAAAATTACTTTCCTGCAATCCCGCATTAGTCTTCATCGGCACCAACACCTACGATACAGGAAGCAAAAACTCTTAAAACAAACAAAGGACACAGGCAGAAGATGATAGCAGACATAGAAAAAAAGAAAGGACTTTATTCTCCACAGGGGAAGAAAGGAATAGTGAAAGGGAAGAAGGACTACAAAAGGAGGAGGTGGAACCCGATGATGAGGAGGAGACGGAAGGATTGAGGAATGAGAGAGAGGCGTGAGTACACCGGCAAACCTCATGGAACAAAATTCTGATATGGGCACTTGAAGAAGGAAGGCAGAGCAGGAGACCACTGTGGACACTGAAGGGTCTCCTGAGGACAGAAACCTTCGGAGCAGCCCTCAGTCCCACCATGCTCCTGGAGGAGTGTGGCTAGCACAGGCGGGTGCCAGGGTGAAGGGTGGAGGGCGAGGGTTGGGGTAAAATCGAGCAGGCAGTTAATTTAGGCTAAACCCAAACCGGGAGGTGAATTCTAACCCCTACATTATACCCACTAAAATTGTAGAGAGAGTAAAATAAAAGGTGTTTGCCACTGAAGAAATAAAGTATAAGAGAATAAAAGCCTGTTGAAAGGCCTACAATTGAGGAATTTGTTGTTTTTCTCTTTGCTAGTTACGCCACATGTCTTGGTTGGATTTTCTTTGAGTTTAACCTGTTACCCCCTCCCAAAGTAGAGTAAAACTACTACAGAAAAGAATGCGGGCTGAAGGAAGTTTTATATAGGAGAGATCAGTAAAGAGACAGGTCCAGAAGGAATAGTTTCTTACCTGTAACTTCTGTTCTCTTGTAGGGGAATTTCCATTATAGTCATAAGCATTGAAAAGTCATGCCCACGTGCGGAGACCCCGGAGCACTCCTTCAATATATATATCTTCTCAAGTGTAGACTTTCGCCTTTCTTCGGAAAGGCCTGTAAAGACACTTAAGAAAGAGATAGATTATGCAGCCTATAGATATAGGCTACAATAGCCCAATTCTTCATCATGAAGTCAAAAAAGGGGCAGAAAGATGTATTTGTGACTAATTTCATGATCTTTAAGCAAACAGCATAAATCTCCCTTACAAACTATTTTTCATGATAGAGATGAAGGAGAGCAGGACAGGTTAGCCTCATAGGCTGTCATTATAAGGTTAAAAATAGAGACTGTGCCTTTAAGAACCCAGAGACCACCAGTATCCCATCATGCATCCACTACAAAACCTTTCTTATAGGAATTTGAAAGGGTCCAGTCAACGATACCCCACCACACAAATACAGGAGCAGCTGAGTGTCGCGTGCCATTGGCATATATGTAGAAGCCAAAGCTATGGGAGTGAATGTACTTAGCCAGAGGCCCAAAAGAAATGTTAAGGAAGTGGGGAAAATATGAAGCCTGGGGGGACACCAC
This sequence comes from Calotriton arnoldi, assembly GCA_963921515.1. NCBI lineage: Eukaryota > Metazoa > Chordata > Amphibia > Caudata > Salamandridae > Calotriton > Calotriton arnoldi. The sequence continues at coordinate 1,548,253 of CAWUFW010001779.1, read as the reverse complement.
AGCTAAGGTGTTAGTGTCCTGTAGTGAAAGGACATAAAGAGGCCTTTTGGCTTCAATCAAACAAAAAGAGGTGAACCAAGCCAGCACTGTTACTTCGATTCCTATTTATTGAAGTCTGTTAACAAGAATTTGGTGATTGACGGTGTCAAAAGCTAATGACAGATTTAATAACATTAGGGCATTAATTTCACTGGCGTCAGTGTCCATGAGCAGGTCATCTAGGACAGACAAAAAATACCAACACCGTAATGAGTCCAGGATGAAATCCCACCTGGGCAACCTCCAAGGTACCCAGTGCTTCGAGAAAGATACACATTTAATAGTCTGTGTTGCTCACCAAGATTTGGCCACAGATGGTTTCCGGGTGACAAGGAAAGAAGGCAGACATTTTTTGGTGAGATTAGAGTGGGATTAGAAACAGGTATTTTAGGAAGAGGTGTAGCCATTGCCTCTTTATGTTTTGAGGGAATGATCTCTGAGCTGTTGAAAATGATACCTAAATGATTAGACACTGAGAATAATATCTTTTGAGAATGTGGAATGAGCAAAGGTCAAGAACAGTTTCAAAATATTCAGTGCATTAAAAAGTGTAGGAAGTTCAAAGAGGTGAAATGAGATATACTTAGTCCGAGGGGGATAGCAGACTAATAACTGTGTCTTTGAATAGGTCTGTGTCATGTGAAAAGCAACTGAAGGATCAAAGAAAAAGCTATGTGGAAACTAGCACAAGACCAAGAGCATAGCTCACAAGCCTGATTATCGCTGTTGTCAATATCAGTCTTCCTGAAAGACTGAGGGGTCGATTCCGATTCGGGCCGTAAATTTCTCCGACCGAGCCGGACCCGGAGAGATTTCCGACCGAATCGGACCCTAGCAGTCCGACCGAACGAGTACGATGCGTCCGTATGTTATCGGACTCGAGTCGGTCGGACTCCCATTGAAGTCAATGGGAGCCGGTCGTACAACGCGTACGCGGGCTCCCATTGACTCAATGGGTGCGAGTCGGACAAGGGCGCCCCCTACAGCGGGTACGCGGCGAAGCGATTCGTGCCGTACACGCACAGGTAGGGGGACCCATGGGTCCCCCTGTGTGCGACTCGCGCGGCTACGCGTACAGGGGTCCGACACGGACCCCAAAGTACGGCTCCGACAGCTCTTACGAGCCGGAGTGCGCGGCTCGGTCGGACTGCTCGCGGCGCGCATCGTACTTACCCGGCCGGGAAACGTCTCCATTGCGCGGTGCGAGTCGAGTCCGAGCGAGTCGGTCGGAGCGGTCGGGACGCCCGGACGAGTCGGTCGGCGATTTCGCATCGTACTCGCTCGGCCGGACCCGCGTACGAATCGGTCGGGAAACAGGGCTCCGAATCGGATCCGGTAAAGCCGAATCCGATTCGGAGCCCTACCGGCCGAGATCGGAATCGGCCCCTGAATCCCTATTTAGAGTTTGGCAGAGAGGTTATACCATTGCAACAGCAATGGAGTGCCCTCTCTTCCAAACTTTCGGTCTGACCACCTGATTTAAGGTTGGGTGGACCAACAGTATATCAAAGACAGAGTCTACTCCGGCTCGGTCACCTACATAGTCCTCCAACAGCCTGACGGAACGCATCTGATCATTTGCCCAATGAGGTAAGCCATCTGATCATTTGCCCAATTTAAAGTCGGCAGTCGGATGGTTTATTTTTGTTGTCTTTCACCACCAGGTAAAACCCGGCAGTGGGGAACAGTAAAAATAAAAAAATTACCCCCCCTCCCACCTTGGGAGAAATGTCTCATGGTGTAGCGGGCCATAAGTTTTACATTTTTCAAAAACAAGCTCCCGCTATGGAAGTCTGTTTTTGAAAAATGTAAAACTTCGGAAAAGTTTGAAGGCCAGCTGTCATGTTTGACATAGCCATACATCAAACTTTTCCAGCATTGATAGGAACCACCATGATGGTGGTTCTTGCCTATGTATAGAGATGTCTGCCGGGTGGTGGACATCACTCAGTTTTGTCAGGTGTATTAATGGCAGAGCGGTAGAAGTAAAGTCCTCCGCCACCCTGTCTGTCTTTACTCCATCCGTCAAACCTTAAATCAGGCCCTGTGAATTCTGCTGACATTTTACCATCATGTCTGCATTTATGAAATGGTGACTGCTGTCTTAATTCTGGAATACTGTAAACTAATCTCTGTGTCTTGGTTCTTAATAGAACGAAACAAATATTTTATCAAGGAAGTGAATGTTTCAGATTGCCTAACATTCAAGATCGAGGGGTTGTGAATCATAAACTCTAATTTTCCTCTTCAGGGCTATATTACCTTACTATTCCCAGCTTAGATGGACCTTTACTGGTTCAACTACTAGGAACATCCCAAACAATCTAGAAAATACACAGCTAAGGCATATTATCAGAGCTATGTTCCGAGGTTGGGTCACTAACAACAAGGTGGCAAGATTTAGATAGACACTGGTTGTGCATAAGGGCTTTATAATCTCTGACTGAAGGAACATTTGCGATTGCAGAAGAGTTAATGGAAAAAGATTTTCATAGAGCAAATGTCTCAATTCACGAAATAATTTGTGATTGTAAGTGTATCGTTCAACTGTCAAAAGTTTAGAACCAGAAATTCCAAATTCCAATGTACAAAATCAGCCTTTGAGAATTTTGCAGTTGTAAATTACAACCACAGAAAATCTGTAAGTATTACATATTATCTGCTATTAAAAGTATTTTCTTACAGCAGCACTGTTCGCGTTCCCATGAAGAAGCTGGAAGATTGGCTGCAAAAAATGTGGTGAAGATCTACAAAATCATAATTTGATGGGCATTCATGAAAATTCTCTGTGTTTTTTTACACCCAAATTGAGTACGTATTACCAGTGGCGTAACTAAACTTGAGGGGGCCCCCCTGCAAAGCACATGGAGGGCCCCCCCAGCGGCCCGGCCCACCACCTACCACTTTGCCCTACCACCCAGAAATCTAGTATATTTTGATTTGAAACCTCCAACATTTAAATGAAATGCCTCTATATTGTCTTTCTCTAAGTTCTAATGAGAAAGTGGGAAACACTCTTAACATACAAGCTATGCCATTTGTAACAATACTGATCAGAACAATGCCAAGGAGCGATCCTATTGTCTCAGGAACTGCCTATGGCTGAAGAACAAAGAACAACTATGAAGGGTCTGAAATAGAATTGACAATACCTTGAAACTTTGAAAGACAAACCCAAACCTGCAATTCCATAAAAACTCGACTGACAATATACATGAGAAGTACACAAGATATAACTCAGTATCCTGCGAAAGTCAAGAGAAATAGACTGGTTAGTTATCTGCATGCCACACACTAGCGACTGTCAAGGGTTGTGCATGATAATAACGTGAACTGAGGAAGCAATTTCAATCATAATGTCTTTATTAGTAAGCATTGCAAAACAGGCAGGCAAACAAGGCTGAGGAAGAAAACTGTTTGGATGCTTCAGAACATTGATGCAGATGTTTGTCTGTTTTAATTTATCATTTCTGTAGTGTAAACAATGCTAAATACAAGATTTAAGGTACACGTATTACAGACAAGTGCAAGCAACACCATAAATAACACTGCATGTAGAATAAAAACAAACCATATCAGCAAGTACCTAATGACAATCTATACAAACTGTAGTTGGTAAAGCAAAAGAAAAAGTGCAAATACTTTCAGCAAATAATAATAGAAAACACTTAATTGTGTTCTAGGGCTGCCTGAATGATCCATGGCTGATAATTAAAGGGAACAAAGACAGAAAAGTCACATTACAAATGAATACATACATTTTTATTTATAACCCTATTTAGTTTCAAGATGAGGTCTTGCAGTGTCTTTAAACAACACATGGCTGGCATTTTTCTTTTGGCAACCCTACTTTATATTCCTTTTCATGAAATGCATTCTCACATTACAGCAGTAAATGTAAATTTCAAATGTAAGGAATAGGCAGAGTGGGGGCCCAGGGGGTACTGGAACCAGAAAAAAAACTAAGCCTCTGTAACCAGTTTACAAAGGTATGTAAATATGCAAATGGTATCTGGCCTCGAGGCAGTTGCCTTCAACCCCCTTTCTTCTGGGCCTGGAAGCTCAGGTCACTGTGACCTGCACCCAACGCGCACGCACCATTTAATTTATGAGGTAGGACCGACTGTTATGAGGCAACTCACTGGTGCAACCAACCCCGGCGAGAGAGTGTAGTGCTGCCTGTGTGCGCTACAGCGCTGATGGGGCCCCTGGAGGCTGGAAAACAGGGGCTGCTGGGGGCATAGCTGCCAAGGTTTCAGATTGCTATGTGTGACTGTTGTTGATGTATGTTGGATCCCCCTGTCAGCCCCAGTCTGCCCCCTCCATCACCCCCAGTCTGCCCCCTCCATCACCCCCAGTCTGCCCCCTCCATCACCCCCAGTCTGCCTCCCTCCATCACCCCCAGTCAGCCCCCCTCCATCACACCCAGTCTGTCCCCCACCACTTCCAATCTACCTCCCTCCATCACTCTGTCTGCCTCCAGCTATGATTCCCAGTCTGTTCCCTCCCTTATTCCCAGCATGCTCTCGTTCATTACCCCTAATTTGTCCCTCCATCACTCTCAGTCCTCCCCCTCATCATTCCAAGAGAGCCCCTCCATCAGTCCTAATCTCCTTCAAGGTTCCCCCTCTGTTAGAAACAGTCTGACCTCACTTCCGGACTGACCCTGCGTCCTTCATAGTCTTCGGGATCTGTTAGAACCGTCCCCAATTGAACCCTTGCAGTCTACCCCCGACCACACCTCTGGAGCTAAGAATTTAATGTAAATTGTATCCATATTGTGGTTTATTATACAATCTTCAACATTTCTAGAATATATTTTTTGTGTGTGTGTCCTGATTTTCTGACCTTATATCTGTTGTGATTGAATCAGAGTGGAGTTTTGTAAGAAAACTAGGAGGAGTTGATTAATTGGGCCTTCCATGATGAAAATAGTTTCTTCCTTATTTCGATTTGGACCACTGTTGTCTGTATCCTAACCACACCTCCTGCGGCAGAATCTGCGCCAGGGTCACTTCCTTTCTGACCCCTCCGTCACTTCCAGTATGATGGCTCTGTCACTTCGAGTCTGCTCCCATGTCAGACCCAGCTTGTCCCTACACCATCGGCTACGGTACCCCTGCAGCATCGGCTGTGAAACCCCTGCACGCTGCACCCTCTCCAGTGGTACCCCTGCAGCATCGGCTGTGATACCCCTGCACGCTGCACCCTCTCCAGTGGTACCCCTGCAGCATAGGCTGTGAAACCCCTGCACGCTGCACACTCTCCAGTGGTACCCCTGCAGCATCGGCTGTGATACCCCTGCACGCTGCACCCTCTCCAGTGGTATCCCTGCGGCATCGGCTGTGATACCTCTACACCATCGGCTGTGGTACCCCTCCACCAGCGGCTGCGATACCCCTGCACCCTCTCCAGTGGTACCCCTGCACCATCGGCTGTGATTTGATACCCCTGCACGCTGCACCCTCGCCAGTGGTGCGCCGTGAGCCTCTCACACATAATCCCAACTCCCTGCATCGTGTTGCACAAACACTGCTTTGATTGATAACTGTAAACCCGAAAGGCCTGAGACGTCGAGCGCGGGGGCCCCCCCGCAATGCGGGGGCTGCGGGGGCCTGTGTTACGCCCCTGCCCCTCACTAGTCTCAGCGGAGCCAGCAAGCCTAAATGGAGCGCACGCGCCCTCCGAGTCCTTATTAATTAAATGGTGGTGCGCACACGCATCTTCTTCATTAATTAAGGTGCGCACGCCCGGGCCCCGGCCTCTTAATTAATCATTGGTGCGCAGGGCTGGCCCGGGCCTCGCCGCCTCGGCCGGTAGGCCAGTACCTCTGGGCTCTTCATTTAATTAAATGTTGGGTTGGGGGGTGTGCCGTGTGCGCGGCGCGCAGTTGTCTCCGCGTCTGCGGCTGCGCAGTCTTCAGGGTGGGGCATAGAGGGTGGGGCTGGTAATGCCATTGTCATGCACATTGCAATTAAAAGTGCGTGTGACCAGAGGCATCCCAGGACTCAGCCACACCAGAGACTGTCTTGAGAAGGACCGTTTTTCACCGTGCGGCCGGCGTCGGGCATAATTTAATTATTACTAGCCCCGAGAGGGCACTGTGAGATCACTAATGTACCACAGGACAGTACACTGTGACATCACTGGAGTACAACAGGACAGGGCACTGTAGCATCACTAGGGTACCAAATCACAGGGCACCACAGGAGAGGGCACTGTGATATCACTAAGGTACCACAGGACAGTACACTGTGACATCACTGTGGTACCACAGGGCACTGTGACATCACTGGGGTACCACAGGAGAGGGCACTGTGACATCACGAGGGCATCAAAGGAGAGAGCACTGTGACATCACAAGGAAACCATGGGAGACAGCACTATGACATCCGAAGGGCATCAAAGGAGAGAGTACTGTGACATCACAAGGGAACCAGAGAGGGCACTGTGAGATCACTAATGTACCACAGGACCGTGCACTGTGACATCACTGGGGTACCACAGGACAGTGCACTGTGACATCACTGGGGTACCATAGGACAGGGCACTGTAACATCACTAGTGTACCAAATCACAGGGCACCATGGGAGAGGGCACTGTGACATCACAAGGGCATCATAGGAGAGGGCACTGTGACATCACTAGGGTATTGAAGGGGGGGCACTGTGAAATCACGAGGGCTCCACTGGAGATGGCACTGTGACATCACAAGGGTGCCACAGGAGAGGTCATTGTGACATCACGAGGGCACCACAAGAGAGGGCACTGTGACATCACAAGGGCTCTACTTGGGAGGGCACTGTGATGTAATGAGGGCTCCACTTTAGAGGGCACTGTGACATCATGAGGGTGCCACAGGAGAGGTCATTGTGATATCACGAGGGCACCACAAGAGAGGGCACTGTGACATCACAAAGCCTCCACTTGGGAGGGCACTGTGATGTCATGAGGGCTCCACTTGAGAGGGCATTGTGAGATCCCAAGGGCACCACAGGAGAGGTTACTGTGACAGCACGAGGACACCATAGAAGGGGGCCCTGTGACATCACAAGGGCTACTCTTGAGAGGACACTGACATCACAAGAGCACCACAGGAGAGGAAACTGTGACATCACGAGGGCACCACAGGAGAGGGAACTGTGACATCACAAGGGCACCATAGAAAGGGGGCCTGTGACATCACGAGGGCTCCACTGGAGAGGGCACTGTGACATCACTAGAACACCACAGGAGATGGCTCTGTGACATCACGAGGGTACCACAGGAGAGGGCACTGTGACATCACTAGGGTACCACAGGAGAGAGTTGAGAGACTGTGATAGAGCACAGGACACCATGAGAGTGTACAGGACACCATGTCCACAGGATGTTCCAGTCTGGCCACGTCCCTGCTGTGAAGTGGACTCTAGTGCGTCTCTAGCTCTGCCTGTGCTCTCACACCGTGATCACTGGTCTGTGCCCATCTCAGGCCTTTCGCGTTTACCGTTATCAATCAAAGCAGTGTTTGTGCAACACGATGCAGGGAGTTGGGATCATGTGTGAGAGGCTCACGGCGCACCACTGGCGAGGGTGCAGCGTGCAGGGGTATCAAATCACAGCCGATGGTGCAGGGGTACCACTGGAGAGGGTGCAGAGGTATCGCAGCCGCTGGTGCAGGGGTACCACAGCCGATGGTGTAGAGGTATCACAGCCGATGCTGCAGGGGTACCACTGGAGAGGGTGCAGCATGCAGGGGTTTCACAGCCGATGCTGCAGGGGTACCACTGGAGAGGGTGCAGCGTGCAGGATTTTCACAGCCGATGCTGCAGGGGTACCACTGGAGAGGGTGCAGCGTGCAGGGGTATCACAGCCGATGCTGCAGGGGTACCACTGGAGAGGGTGCAGCGTGCAGGGGTATCACAGCCGATGCTGCAGGGGTACCGTAGCCGATGGTGTAGGGACAAGCTGGGTCTGACATGGGAGCAGACTCGAAGTGACAGAGCCATCATACTGGAAGTGACGGAGGGGTCAGAAAGGAAGTGACCCTGGCGCAGATTCTGCCGCGGGAGGTGTGGTAGGATACAGACAACAGTGGTCCAAATCGAAATAAGGAAGAAACTATTTTCATCATGGAAGGCCCAATTAATCAACTCCTCCTAGTTTTCTTACAAAACTCCACTCTGATTCAATCACAACAGATATAAGGTCAGAAAATCAGGACACACACACAAAAAATATATTCTAGAAATGTTGAAGATTGTATAATAAACCACAATATGGATACAATTTACATTAAATTCTTAGCTCCAGAGGTGTGGTCGGGGGTAGACTGCAAGGGTTCAATTGGGGACGGTTCTAACAGATCCCGAAGACTGTGAGGGACGCAGGGTCAGTCCGGAAGTGAGGTCAGACTGTTTCTAACAGAGGGGGAACCTTGAAGGAGATTAGGATTGATGGAGGGGCTCTCTTGGAATGATGAGGGGGAGGACTGAGAGTGATGGAGGGACAAATTAGGGGTAATGAACGAGAGCATGCTGGGAATAAGGGAGGGAGCAGACTGGGAATCATAGCTGGAGGCAGACAGAGTGATGGAGGGAGGTAGATTGGAAGTGGTGGGGGACAGACTGGGTGTGATGGAGGGGGGCTGACCGGGGGTGATGGAGGGAGGCAGACTGAGGGTGATGGAGGGGTCAGACTGGGGGTGATGGAGGGGGCAGACTGGGGCTGACAGGGGATCCAACATACATCAACAACAGTCACACATGGCAATCTGAAACCTTGGCAGCTATGCCCCCAGCAGCCCCTGTTTTCCAGCCTCCAGGGGCCCCATCAGCACTGTAGCGCACACAGGAGGCACTACACTCTCTCGCCGGGGTTGGTTGCACCAGTGAGTTGCCTCATAACAGTCGGTCCTACCTCATAAATTAAATGGTGCGTGCGCGTTGGGTGCAGGTCACAGTGACCTGAGCTTCCAGGCCCAGAAGCAAGGGGGTTGAAGGCAACTGCCTCGAGGCCAGAGACCATTTGCATATTTACATACCTTTGTAAACTGGTTACAGAGGCTTAGTTTTTTTCTGGTTCCAGTACCCTCTGGGCCCCCACTCTGCCTATTCCTTACATTTGAAATTTACATTTACTGCTGTAATGTGAGAATGCATTTCATGAAAAGGAATATAAAGTAGGGTTGCCAAAAGAAAAATGCCAGCCATGTGTTGTTTAAAGACACTGAAAGACCTCATCTTGAAACTAAATAGGGTTATAAATAAAAATGTATGTATTCATTTGTAATGTGACTTTTCTGTCTTTGTTCCCTTTAATTATCAGCCATGGATCATTCAGGCAGCCCTAGAACACAATTAAAAGTGTTTTCTATTATTATTTGCTGTTCGAAGTATGCACAGATAAGTGCTGAAAATACGGCTTTAGGTGATGCTTATTTTTGTCCTGTAGAGGCATCAAAATAATGAGCTGGCAACCCTAATCATAAGACTGGAAGTTTGTTGCACGATCAGCACATTATTTCCTACACCCTCTATCCCTATTAATGTCAGAATAACAATAGTTTAACTTATACCTGAAACCCTATGCCGCCGTCAATAACATGCTGAGTTACTTTAAGTGTCCGGGAATGCACCCTGCATTCAGACAACTCACTCCTCATTCTTGCCCTTCACTTTTACGCTCACCCTGCACGCACAGCAATCACAATGCACTCACACTGACCACCATGCACTCACACCATTCACCCGCTCACCCTGCACTCAGTCATCACTCTGCACTCATGTAAATGATTTTTGTATATTGCTGGACTGGTGATTGCTTTATTTTGCACTTTGAAAGTATTTGCACTTTTTCTTTTGCTTTACCAACTACAGTTTGTATAGATTGTCATTAGGTACTTGCTGATATGGTTTGTTTTTATTATACATGCAGTGTTATTTATGGTGTTGCTTGCACTTGTCTGTAATACGTGTACCTTAAATCTTGTATTTAGCATTGTTTACACTACAGAAATGATAAATTAAAACAGACAAACTTCTGCATCAATGTTCTGAAGCATCCAAACAGTTTTCTTCCTCAGCCTTGTTTGCCTGCCTGTTTTGCAATGCTTACTAATAAAGACATTATGATTGAAATTGCTTCCTCAGTTCATGTTATTATCATGCACAACCCTTGACAGTCGCTAGTGTGTGGCATGCAGATAACTAACCAGTCTATTTCTCTTGACTTTCGCAGGATACTGAGTTATATCTTGTGTACTTCTCATGTATATTGTCAGTCGAGTTTTTATGGAATTGCAGGTTTGGGTTTGTCTTTCAAAGTTTCAAGGTATTGTCAATTCTATTTCAGACCCTTCATAGTTGTTCTTTGTTCTTCAGCCATAGTGTTCCTGAGACAATAGGATCGCTCCTTGGCATTGTTCTGATTGCTGCCTCAGTTAAATAATCTGCTTTTGACAGTATTGGGATAAATGGCATAGCTTGTATGTTAAGAGTGTTTCCCACTTTCTCATTAGAACTTAGAGAGACAATATAGAGGCATTTCATTTAAATGTTGGAGGTTTCAAATCAAAATATACTAGATTTCTGGGTGGTAGGGCAAAGTGGTAGGTGGTGGGCCGGGCCGCCGGGGGGGGGGCCCTCCATGTGCTTTGCAAGGGGGGCCCCCTCAAGTTTCGTTACGCCACTGGTGAGGGGGCCCCCGGAGCGCGGGGGCCCCCCTGCAACGCGGGGGCTGCGGGGGCCTGTGTTACGCCCCTGCGTATTACCCTTTGATAAATGAGGTGATGGGCAACACAAGTAAAGGTACTCTTGGAAAGTTTTGAAAAGGGGTCCACACTTGTTAATGGAAATTGTAGTAAAAGAGTTGTATAATCCAAATATGCCTCTGCTTTTATTTCACAAACATTAGCTGAATAGTCACTGTTTGGATGGGGAGCTATACTGCTGCATACAAAGATGGTCACACTAGCATGAGACTCCGCCAGAAGGGAGCAAATATCCACTAGTATCCTACCAAACCACAGCATACAATGACACTGAGAGCACAGAAAACATAATGTGTATCTCCATGGCAGCTGTACGAGCACTGATGCTAAAGATTGTTAGAGTGCAGCAGAGGAGATAAGTGACCGATCTCGTGGTCTGGAAGCGGCCTGAGCAAGATGGCAGCACCCATTTCCCACTATCCTGCAGGCGGGTGAAACTGTGCCAGTGGCATCCATAAGAATCTGAGGAACCCTGACCTGGCCACCGAGGTTTGCCTGCTCAGATTTCTGGAGGACAGCGGTGCTCGTGCATCGACACAAGCTCACAAGAGGTTATCTGCTATTGCGATATGCCCAAGAAGGGGAAAGTTGCTGATCCTGTTGTGGCAGCTGGAGGCTGGGAGAGATTGCAGCCGACAAGACATTCAATCGACACCGGGTGGTGAGAGGCACTCCTCAGGTCTACGCTGACGTACTCAAGCAGGGACACCAAGACAGGGACATGGTTTAGAGGTATAGCTGTGATTACTGATGCCGCTCATCACACTAGCAACAGGGCGGCCTGAAGGTAGCTCTATCAGTGGCTGTGAACTAGCTTTAACTGGAGCACCACAACATGCACAGTGATCTGGTGCAATGTCGGAACAGAATGATGGGCCTTCAACTGTCATTATCTACTAGATTCTACTGCCACTGAGCTATCTGAAATCAACCTTGGTCTTGTTAATTTACTGATATCGAAACTGCCTAAATGAAGGCAGTTTTCCTAGAATTTAAGATGCAACAGGAGTTGCATCCTGTAATGTCACTCCTGTGAGTAGCTTCCAATGTGGAAACTTGATTATAAGCAGGTCAAGCAGGTGGTCAGCCAGAAGAAAGCTGCTAAGTCCCCTGACACCGGGCCTGTGGTACCAGAGTGGTACCAGAATCAGAGGATGGAGAATGGCCATCTCAATAACGAATGCAATATGAAAACGATTTTGCAAGACATTCAACAAAGCCTGAAAAATACAGACTCACTGACAATAAAAGACAGATTGAATAAGTGAGCCGTGAAACTTGACATGTCAGAACGCCGCATCAACGATAACGAAGACCAGCTCGTTATGCATGCAAACACAATACAAGCGCTGGAATGCAGCAATAATAGGTAGCAAGACAGAAGTCTTGGAGATCTGCTCTCGAAGGAATAACCTTAGAATCATTAGCATACCAGAGTCCACTGATAAAGGCTTTGTGTAACACTTTGTAGAGTCACTACTGACATATATTTTGGAAGATGCAGTTTTACACCCATGTTTGCTGATGAACGGGCCCACCACTCCCTGGCACACCCCGCCCTATAAATGCTCAACTAATGAATTATCATGACAGGGATGCAGACCTAACACTGGCAAGATATAAGCAAATGCAGTTGCATTAAGCCACTGGGATAGCTCTTTATCCAGACTTTACACAGGCAGTTTAAGAGCCTCGACAGAAATATCATATTGGTCAAGAAGAAATTACAGCAGGAGGGTACCCGAAGGCCATGTTATACCCAGCACACCTAACATTTAACTGGCAGGACAAACCATACATATTTAATGACTAACAGAAAGCAGCTAAGAACAAGAGCAATACCGTGGGATTGATTTGGACAAGGCTAGTAAACATATATGGCCTGTAAGGACTAATCACCATAGGTAGGCGCAACCAAGCAAATGTACATGAGCACCACTCTTTGTAGAAAAAAGGTCCTGTAATCATATGTCATTCTAGATCGACAATAACTCAATAATAGTGCAGATGGCACAGTGTTAAAAATGGCGAATATATAAATTCAACATCAAATACACAAATAGACCTTGTATTGACACGCAGTAAGCAAAAGAGGTATATCATGATTTTTCAGATCTCCATTTTGAACAATCTGTAGACAACCTAAGGTGTCACAACGTTTCTACCCAAATGTATCAGTCTCTGGGTCTCATCAGGACATGAACCATTTGTCAATCAACCTGTGAAATGGAAGAGTGCCTCTAGAATGTGTCGATTTACTGTCAATAACTACAGTGTATGTACTATCAATGTCCACATACCATACATTTCATTCTATAGTCTAGCGATCAGAAACATAAGCTTCTTGTAATCAATGAAGGTTAAGCATCTGTCTCCAAATCAGAGTGCCGTCAATATCAATATATGACTACAAATAAATAGACCATAAAACATTTTTTTGTGCGTAACATTGCTCGCTATTACACAAGTTGCAGTCACAGAAAGCCTCTGCATTTTTTAAACAGAAATTAAAGGCACGGAGTACTGCAAAATCAAGCACTACATTGACATATTCCCAAAAAAGGAATGAAGATTAACAGTCCAAATGAACTGCAGAGTAAAGGGTCTCCTAAGGCCCAGTAAACCTTTAAGATAAAATTTCATAACTGATAATTAATATGACAGGGCATCTGTATCTGCCCAGCAGTATTGCCCAAGTTCTGTGTTTTCCTATGGCACGTATTCATGATCGCAAATGAATAGCTGTGCCTAGGTAAGTGCAAATCCAACAGCTCCAGTGGCCACTGCGCATTGCAGTGTTGCAGGGTGCGTCCTAACAACCCCCACATGCTATTTGGCAGAGATCTGGTTTGGCATAAATAATGGCAGTATGCTGGGAATTGTTTGTGGGTGAGAGATGTTCACAGATCGTTTGGGGATCTTTGTGGGTAGGGAAGGCAAGGGGCTACAATATTGGCATGGTCCGCTCAGTTTCCAAATACAAAATAATAGTGTAGTCGTATTGCATCCAGTTACATATGGCACTATTTCACTAGCAACACTTGTAGTTACACATCTGCATCAACCGACAAACCTGACCAAGCAATATTCTTACCTGGACTGTCATAGGGTTGAATAATACATATAAAATGTTCCAGGTGCTGGCATTCTTAGACCGGCATCACATACAAGTCACTTTAATACAGGAGACTCATCTTACTAAACAGTCAGAGCACAGATGGAGTGCATGCTGGTACTTTGCATTACAATAGTCATATGCAAGAAGGTATCTATCTTGATCAAGAAGGGGATGCCTTTTACACTAAGGGCCTCATTACGATGCTGGGCGGAGTTTCCTCCACCCGGCATCGTATCGGTCAAAGGACCAACCAGCACCCGGTCGGCGGTCCCAACCGACTAATTTGGATGCGACCAAACACTGTTCGGTTGCACTCCTATTCTTTACAATGGGAGCATGCATTCCAGCTGGAATGCATGCTCCCATTGTAAAATGTGAGGTGTAGTTCATCCCTGCACCCCGTGGCAGGCACCTCAAGGTGCCTGCCACAAGGTGCAGGGATCAACAGGGGGGCACCATACATGCCCCCTCGGCCTCCAACCGGAGGCCGCGCACTGAAGGGGGCCCTGCTGGGGGCCCCCAAAGTCGAGTTCCGACAGCCTTACTGTGTCCGAAAGGCCGGCACAGAAAGGCTGTGTAAACCCGACATCGTAATCCCTCTGGCATGAAGAGCCGCCCTTGGGATTACTGGCTGCATTCCGACTGGCTGACGTTCTCTCCGAGCCCGTCGGAAGCCAGTCGGAATGCCCGTTCGCATTCCTTTCCTACAGACTCCATCGTAATAGATCGGTCATAAAGGAATCCGACTGGCATATTACGATGCGGTCAGAAAGGCTCAGACGAACGGTCAGAGCCGTTTCCGACCGCATCGTAATTAGGCCCTAAGTGTCATGATGTTAGGTTATGTTATATTGATTTGATTAGAGCACTAAGAACCTGAGAGGCTATCCAGGATCTTGGGCAGGAGTCTAGGTGTGTGGCTCTTAAGGTGCTTATAAGAAGAGTCTGGTCTTCAGCTTCTTGCAGAACTCAAGAAGTGAGGAGGAGGCTCTGATGTGTTGAGGGAGGTCGTTCAATGTCTTGGGTGCGATGTAGGAGAATGAGTGACCTCCAGTTTTACTTTTGCGGATGTGGGGAATGTGGAGCGAGAGTAAGGCAGAGCGTTGGTGTCTGGTGTGTTGGTGAAAGTGTATACGGCTGTTCAGGTATTCTGGTCCTGTGTTGTGGAGGACTTTGTATGTGTGCATGAGAAGTTTGATTTAGCTGCACTTGTAAATGGGGAGCCAGTGAAATTTCCTGAGGTGCGCTGTGATGTGGGTGCGGCATGGAAGGTTGAGTATGAGTCTTGCAGCGGTGTTCTGTAATGCTCAGTCCAATCCAGAAGTTCACTATTTAATGTTACAACGAAAATCCATTACACAAATATATATGGTCCTAAAATTAATTCACCTAAATTCTTCCATTCCATCACCTCCTACTAGCACTCACAACACACACTCCCGTTATACAGGATGAGGCTTCATTCTAATACTAGACCTGCTTTTAGACACACAAGCCACAATACTAGGGGCCTTGTTTAATAGAAGTGACGCATCGCTGCGTGAAAACAGCGATACGTCACATCTCAGTGCGCCCTCATTGGAACATGATGGGTGCGTCATATTTACTGTATGACGCATCATGTCGCAAGGAATGACAGATACGTCTGTATTACTGACGTATCTGTCGGCACAAAACTGACGCATTGCTGGAGTTGTGTCGGAAGCGTGACGCAACTCCAGCAATGCAGGGGGAAGGGCTATTAATATAGCACTGCGTTACCCTTACGCCTGCTATGAGGCAGGCATAAGGATTTGACGCAATGGCGTCCTAGAAGTGGCACACTGAAATCTTATAGATTTCAATGCGCCACTTCAACGAGGCTTGGATGCGGGGGAACGCCCACCCTGCATACATTATACCTGACGCAGGTATAATCTAGCGCAGGGGTTTACAAAGTGATGCATCTGCCTAGATGCATCACTTTGTAAATAGGGCGTAACATGGCGCATTTTTTACGGCACCAGTGCGTCACAAAAAGTGATGCACCAGCGGCGCAAAAGTGTCGCAGGGTCATAAATGAGCTCCTAGGTATATTGAAAGCCTTTGCTAAGACATTACTCCATTTAATCGAAATGCATGATCTAATAGATATCTGGGTGTTCGACTTCCAGACAGTTGAGTATGTATCTGTCATTCCACAGGATATGGTGCTTTTTCCTAATTTGATTTTTGGCTGCTCTAAAGAAATAAGCAATTGGCTACTGATATTACACACCCTGCTCGCACATTGTCGGATCACGCTCCTGCTATGCCAGAGATGACTGCACAGCGTAGGCTTATGCAATTCACTTAGAAGCACCACTGGACCGTGGTTTCGAGAAGAAGTGTGTGATGCAATTTTAGAGTAGTACAGGTTAAATGCAAACTCCGGTCCTAGCCATAGAGTGGTGTGAGGGGCTTTCAAAGCCTACGTCAGAGTTATGTGCACTGTGAAAGCAGAACTACAGAAAATGGTAGGATATAAGAGATGTGGGAGATACTTTGAGAATTTGTGCACTTCTACATGGAACTATATTACTCACACAGTTAGTGCTCTGACTCCGAGATAAAAGAGAATCTGGAAGATGATGCCGTAGCACAGCTGGGAGATCCACATGGGGAATATCTAGTGCAACCAATAACAATTAGTGACATTAAACAAACAATACAAAAATTGCCCAGCTACAAGGCCCCAGGAAATGATGGATTCACAACTGAGTTCTATAACATAAGGAATACGCTGATATTTTAGCGCCGACCTATTGCAGGTCTATAAGGAGTTGAAGACAACCAGGAAACTGCAACCAACAATTCGCAAAACCCTCCTCAAACCTGATAAAGACCTTGTTGTTCCTGATAAATCTGGATAACAAAATCCTGGCAAGAATACTGACTTGATGTTTGATGCCCCAGATATGTCATATAATACTACCTGAGGAGTATGGGTCTACACCAGGCTGCTTGACAACCTGCAACATGTGTACTATATATGCTATGCCGCACCAAATAGATCCTTCACTGCAAGCAGTGGCTGTATTCTTGGATGCGGCCAAGGCTTTCAACTCAATTGAATGGAAATATACATTTACAGTGCTTGGAAGGATCAGCTTTGTGATGTGTCTGAGTTTGCTGTATGCCCAATCAGCAGTACGGGTGCTAGTCAATAACACATTTTCCCTTCTAGTGAATGTCCCAGGGGCACTGGACAAGAGGGCCCCATATCCCTGTTAATTTTTGCAATTCCTATAGAACCGTTGGCATGCCGGTTCCACTAGCACCATTCCCATACGGGTGTCAATTTTATGTCCTGTAGAGTGTTCGTATCATTATAAGCAGATGACATCCTATAATTTGTTAGAGTTCCCTCTAGAAACGTATTGGCCATGATCAGAACAGTTCTAAAACCTGGTGGGATATCCGGTCTCACTATTAATTGGACCAAGTCGATGCTATTCACCCTCACGCCTGCCATGCACCAGTGCCAATTAGAGTATCCACTGATTTGGCAATTAGAATTAGTGAACACCTTAGGATTCAAATCCATAGGGAAATAGAGACAGTACAGCAGGATAATTAAGGAAAAGTTATGCCAAATCCTATAGAGCAAGTGAATTGCTTGAATAAACTCCTCTGACAATAATTGGCTCAGCTTTTGAAATTCTTTTACCTGTTTACCGTAGGACTTATTATTTACAACGTTACAATCTCCTTTATGTAAAACTAGTATGGGGTGGTAAGCAACCTAAACACTTCTGAAACTATATATGGAGGCTGGTCTCAATGTTCCTGATTTGTAGCTATACTGCCTGTGCACACAGGCACACTCTGTGCAGCAACACTACTGGTTTCATACAACAAATCCAGCGCTGCATATTGTGGCTGAAATGGACATGACCTAATCTTACCATCTGCAAGCAGTGCTGAACAATCACATGCATGCTTCCAAGGATATCAGTCTAGTCAAGTGCACAACTATTGCTGGGAAATACTACGTAAGAATGCAGGGCTTATGACGCTATATTCTCCACAAATGCAATTGATCGAAAATCATGTTTTTCCACCGACCACCAAGCCTAGAGCACACCAGCAACTTGTAAGACTGGATAAATTAACACTTGATAGCAGACATATTTTCAGAACATCTGTATATCCCACTAGTTGAGCTTGCCACACTAAATGATAGGTCCCCACTAGATGTGTTTCTGTATGGGAGAAATCGGGTTATTGGTTGAGGGGATTAAAACTCTTCTCAAGCAGCAACCACAGTTCTTGTCAATGTGAAGTCGCAAGCAAACCCCAAATTTACTTGTACTCAACCCTCTGGTAGCATGGCACAGAGCAGTCAGGCTTAACTTAGAGGCAATGTTGAAAGTATTTATGAAACTCTTCAAACAGTAATAAAGTGAAAACACAACACAAGAAAAATCCGACACCAATTTAGAATAGAGCAAACTTTAAGAAATAATTCAAGACCAAAACAAAAATCCAAATGGTAGAACCTGAGATATACTATATTAAAGATTTAAGTGAAAATAGTGACAAAAAACCAAAAGCGCAACTCGTGGCTATGTGGTCGAGCGAGACCGGTAAAAGTCACAAGTTCAGGCCAACCACGATGGAGCATGGGTCGGATACAGGGACCAGGTTAATCCCGCTGAAAAGTTACCTTCTCAGTCCAGCGCAAAGAGTCCTACTCAGTGTGGAGTGGTCCGCGAGGAGAAAGGAAGCATCGTGGACGGTAGTCGATGTAGCGCGAAGAGCAGGCCTGGTGTCACGGACGTTCATTGCTGTAGGGTGAAGATCCTGTTGTTGTGAACTGTCCAACCGGAGCTTCGCAGTGGCGTTCCCTGCGAGCGGTTGATGCTGTAGCATGAAGAGTCGGGTTGTGGAACTTTGCGTTGGCGGGCTGAGCAAGCAACAAGGTTTTGACGTCAACGGGCCCGTTAGCAGTCATGAAGATCCCAAAAACTTCAATTCAGCTCCACTGAGGCCACGACCTGAGGGGCACCACTTGGGGATTAGGGGCTTTCTATAGCTGGATCTGTGTGCTGGCTCAGTTGATTGGCAGCCTGTTATTTCCCTGTGCCTCTGAATAGGAGGCCAGCAGACTATCCCTAGGAGTCACACTCGGAGTCCTGGGTTTAAGTGCAGGTCCAGTTCCTCTGACTCAGGCAGGAGGGCAGCAGGACAGCAGGACAGCAGGACAGCAAGGCAGCAGTCCTGCCAGAGAGTAATCCATCAGGTCAGCAGTCCAGCAGAGTGTCAGTCCTTTCAGCAGCATAGCAGTCCTTCTTCCTGGCAGAGTCTCCATAGGTAAAAAGTGTACTGATGAGTTTGTATCTGAGGTCCAATATTTATTCCAGGGGCCTCCTTTGAAGTGGGAGAAGCTTCTAGTAGTTTCCTTATTTTTTTTTTGTTTAAATCTGTTTTTATTGTTATTAATTTTGTTGTAACTCTTCATGAAAGACAAATTACATTGTGGAAGACTGACCATATACCAAACCATCTAACAATCGAATAGACATGTCAATTGGAGCAAACATTAAACATAAGCTATGTCGATGACATAATGGGTTAAAAAACCAGTTGAGGCTCCGCATTTAGTCCGTTCCATTTGGAGCAAAAGGTCACCGTTCAATAGTGGTTTGGCTCCGTTAGTGTGTTGTACAGAGACTTTTAAGGTCAATCAGCATAATCAATTAAACAGATGTTATAGGTAAGAACAAACAAAACTCAGAACTAGTAAAAGCAGCAGCATAGAACAACACCTATGTGAGCATCCCTCACCCTGCCCCCCCCTCTCCCCTCCCTCTTCTACATCATCACTTCGGCAATCTCCGCCCATTGGCTACGGCGATGTCCGTGTTCGATGTCAGATGGTGTATGTGTGCACTTATTGCGTGTCAGGAATCTACAGACAGGCTACCCATCACTTACTACAAGGGCGTCTCCCTCATTCTCTGTTGGTCCCTCAAGGCTATCCCCTTCCGTTTGCCTTAAGGCCTGGAGCAGTCCCTCCCACTGCGTCGCTATAGGTGTTTTCCGCAGCCCCACCATTTCCTCCCGTAGGATGGCAATTCCCTCTGCTTTTGCCCATGCTAAGAGCGAGTATCTCCATGCCCGTATGTGCGGCGGGTCCTGCGCCTTCCACCTCTTAGTTATAAGCCGCTTAGCTACCACTATACCCAAGTCGAGGAACCGGGATGTGACTTTTGAGGCCGGGGTTCTGTGGAAGTAATGTAATAAGTAAGTGGGCCATTCAAAGGGTATGCTACAGCCTGTGCACGTGTGCAGTAGTTCACTTACTGCTCGCCAATATGCCTGTAATTTGTGGCAGCCCCACAACATGTGTACCAGTCCAGCCCCTGGTTCGGTGCAGCGAGGACACACCGCATCCGTGCGGTGGAAATACCTATTGATCGTCTCGGTGTAAGATATGCTCTATGGATTATGAACAGTTGTATTTGTCTGAACCTCATGTTTCTGGGTATACGTGTTGGGCTCCCTATTATCTTACCCCATTCCCTGTCCCCCAGCCGTCGCTCTAGGTCTGCTTCCCATTTGCGGCGCAGTCAGTGGATCTAGACTTATCGCTGCATGTGTACGGAGGGACGCCGCAAACCAGCGGATCAAGTGTCTGCCCCGCCCCATGATGTGGAGGTACTGTATAGTGAGGTGTTGGCTCGGTTCCGCGTTCATGTCGCCCCATCGAGAGGTTAATGTCGCAATCAGTGAGCGGTGCCTCAGGAACTGCCCCGGTGACAGTCCCGTTTCCTCAACCAGGGATTCAAATGGTACAAGCATGCCATCTCGGTACAAGTCTCCCAAGGTCTGGATATCGGCCTCGTGCCATTCCGTGAGTGCAAGGGCTGTAAGCACCCCAGACCCGCTGGGGGAGCCCTCTAGTGGTATGGCCGGTGCATATGGGACTAGTTTTCTGGTGAGGTATAGACAGCGACGGTAGCATTTGTACGCCACCGCCAGAAGGAGTGGCGCTGGGGTCGCAGCTCTAGTGGCTGGGTGAAAAAGTCTGGTGATATGGGCCAGCGATCTGGGAGGCAGTGTAGTCGCAGTGTCCTCCCGGCCTCTGTCAGCAAGCCAGCGGGCGATCCACTGTAGTTGTGCCGCCAAATAGTAGTGTTCGAAACAGGGTGCTGCAAGGCCCCCCTGATCTGTAGGCAGGTACAGTTTCGCCAATGCCATTCTGTGCCGTGCGTTGCCCCACAGGAAGTCCCTAAGCATCTTGGTAAGTGTGGAAAAGAAGGATGCCGGAACATACAATGGTAGGTTGGCAAAGTAGTATAGGAGACGGGGAAGGATCACCATCTTGGATAGTGCAACCCTGCCGGTGACCGTTAGCGGGAGCGTTTTCAGAATTGCACCTGTGACTTGATGGCTGTCAAGGCCCGTCCCAGGTTACCGTCAAAGAGGTCCTTCGGCTGGCGGTATATCTGAATTCCTAAGTAGCGGAAGGTGTCAGCCTTCCACTGCACCTTGGTACCCTCTAGTATATAATCCGGGTTTTGGGTCTCCCCCCTGAATGCGTAAAGACAGGACTTGTTCACGTTTACTCGGAGTCCCGAAAGGGCAGCGAAGTCCCGCAGTGTGTGTGCCAGCTGGGCTGGTATATTTCTTACATCTCTCACAAAGACTAGTAGGTCGTCTGCGTACAACGACACCTGGTGTACTGCATCTCCCAAAGGTATTCCATCTCCCAGTGTCGCCCGCAATGTTGCCGCCAGCGGCTCGATCGCTAGCGCGAACAGGAGGGGCGACAGCGGGCACCCCTGCCTGGTGCCCCTGCGTATTGGTATGGTGTCTGATATGTACGGCCCCACTCGCACCCGGACTATGGGGTTTTTGTATAATAGGTCAATCATTTGGAGAAAGCCCAGCCCCAGCTCGTATCGCATCAGCACTGCTGCAAGGTAGCTCCACTCTAAGCAATCAAAGGCCTTCTCAAGGTCCAACACCAGGCAACCTGCTCTGGGCCACACCTGCACGCTATCCGACGCCACCCTAAAGAACCTTCGCAAGTTCAGTGATGTGCTGCGTTTGCTTCTAGTAGTTTCCTTATGATGTGCTCAGGTTTCCTGCCTCTCCTGTCCTGGCTCCAGATTAACTACAGGGGGTTGCAGCCCTTTCCGTGGAGGCAGGACACAGCCTATTCAAGTGTAAGTGGGGCTGTGCCCAGCTCCGCCCTCCCATCCTGCCACTGATGGCCCATCTTGGCACATCTAAACTCTTAGTTTTGTGTGGCAGTCTAGGAGGAATACACAAAGCCCAACTCTCAGCTGTAAGCATTAAATGGCTAACACAGGAAAATGGCAACTTTCTAAAAGTGGGTGGCATTTTGAAAATTGTGATTTTAAATCTGACTAAAGACACCAAAGATTAACTGTTTACCTGTTCCCGTTTGGACGTCACAGCTTATTAAATGTAATAAGGTAACTCCAAGGTTATCATATGAGGGAGGCAGGCCTTGCAGTGGTGAAAAACATATTTAAGAGTTTTTCACTACCAGGACATGTAAAACTTAAAAGTCCATGTTGTACTTTTTGAATACACTGTACCCTGCCCTCTGTGCTGTCCAGGGCCTACTCTAGGATTGATTTATATGTATTAAAAACAAAGGTTTGAACCTGACAAACTGTTTATTTTGCCAAGTTGAAATGGCAGTTCAAAACTTCGCACACAGGCTGAAATGGCAGGCCTGTGATATGTTTATGTGGGTGGCACAATCAGTGCTGCAGGCACACTAGTAGCATTTAATTTACAGGGCCTGGGCACACGTAGTACCATTTTACTAGGGACTTACAAGTATATTAAATATGCCACTTTTTTATAAGCCAATTCTACCATGTTTAGAGAAGAGAGAGCACAAGCACTTTAGCACTGGTTAGCAGTGGTAAAGTGTGCAGAGTCCTAAGGCCAACAAAAATGAATTTACCAAAAATAGGAGGAGTGAAGGCAAAACGTTTGAGGATGACCTTGCAGAAAGGGTCAGGTCCAACACAACTGTCCTCCAGCTAAAAGCCAGGGAAGACTAATCAATATCTTGATGGGCTTCCCTGCTTATGAGAGAAAAAATGGAAGAAGGCCCTGTCATACAGGGGCACTTGTCAGTTCTACACCTCTTTGAACTCAGTTGTATCCCTCTTTTTACACTCTCTTGAGTCACTGAACTGACACATGGGGTATCCTTCTCCTCATCTGTGGACCCTATCTGTGCAGCACCTAATCTTAACTTGCCCACAGATGCATCCCAGTAGGCTGACAGTACCACCGTGGCCAACAAAGTGATGTGGCCCATTCCACCCTTTGGATCAGACTTATGTCCCCAACCCAAGGAAAACTCTGCCCATAACGCAGTAGCCAACAAAGGCCACTGACAGCTGTTAGTGTCAGTAGCTAGGCCCCAGGTCATCCAGGGTTCTCTGGCCTCTGAGGTTTCTCAGAGGGGAGGGGGGCAATAACTCCAGGTGTTGGGTACCCTTCTTCCACTCTCCTTCTCACCAGTCCAGGGGTGTTAGCCTGAGAATGGCCACCCAGCCGAGGGCCTATAGCCTGAGGCTAAACAAGTGCCTGGTGAGCCAGAACTTCCAAGGGGGACCCACCAAACCACCTCAAGGGTGACACACTCTGTCTGTGTCCTGGAGGGGTAGCCTGGTGCAGGTCTCCAGCCCTCTGCCTGCCTCTGCGACAGCGCAGGGAGCACCCCCAGGTCAGAAGTGGCCTCACCATGGTCAGTCTTAGGGTGCTCTCTTCTCAGAGCAGCAATGCCATATCCACTGGTTCTCCCACTGTGGGCTGTTTCCATCTCCTTCCTCTCCATCTGGGCCTCAGTACCCTCCCTTTGGAAGTGGTGCTCCCAGAAGACTGAACTGTCAGGGTGCCGTGGGCAGCCATTCCTCCCAGCTCTCCTGACACCATGGAGCTCCCTCCAGTGGATGGTCACTTGGTATAGTTCAGGCCCCTTGCTAGTGCCCTAACTGGGAGCAATTACAGCACCGGGGTTGGAAATGGGGCACCTTGGACCTCCGCCCACCATAACCTCCCCTCCTTTCCTTAGAAGGGACATGGGAACCCCCCCCACCCCCCCGCCCCCACACTATACTGAGACCTGTCTGGGTCATTGTGTACCTTCCCCTCACTCTGTCGCCGGTAACCTCCACCGTCCTCCTTAGGATCACTCCCCAATGTCTTCCCAGACAATATGGTACTAAGCCAGAGACCTTCCTCCTTTGCAAGCTCCCTGAGGATCAGTAATCTTGAGGTCAACCAGGTGTTGGTGTAGGTCTGGAAAACTATGACATGAACATGTGCTCTTTGGTGATCAAATTGTACAGCCCCCTAATAGGTGTTTAACTCACTACCCTTCACCCAACCACCCAGTACCTTACACAAGTAATCCATATAATCCCTCCAGGACTGGTGAGACAGTTTCTGACTGCCCCTAAACCTCAACTTGTACTTTTCTGACAAGAGTCTCCTTCATGAGGAGATACCTCATCCTGTCCCCCTTCGCAAGGGCCAGTACGGCGTCCCTCCCCTCCTGAGGTATAAGCCTCCAGAGGCTAGCTTCCTAATCCTCCTCAGGGGTTCTTTTTTTTTTTTTTTTTTTTATTAAATCCACAGTTTCAAAATCATAAATATGTACAACCATAAAATAAATCATAATAAGACAGACATTTCAATTTACATATAATTTAAGACTTTAAACACATATCAGTATTTCGATAAGCTCAAGAATCCATCAAATAATCAATCATTGCTCCCCATACCAAAAGACCAATTTTCCGTTTCCTTGTCCCTTTAACGGAATACAAGCTAAATTCCATATTAAATGTATTGAGAAACTTAGCCCGCCAAAATTCAAAGGGTGGAGCCTGTGGTTGCAGCCAGACAGATGCTATAGATAACCGAGCTACTGCTGTAGCCATAAACATCAGATAGCGGAATTTAAACGTTGGTCTACCCTGAATGGCCTCCTCTCCAATACCTAACAGCATCATAGAGGCCGATATTCTTATAGGTGTCCCAGTTACGTTAGTCAGAAATCTCTCCATATCTTTTATTAGAGAAATCAAATTGGAGCATGAATAAAAGATGTGGAGAATATCTGCGTCATCGGCCCCACACCGAAAACATTTCCCATTATGTTCACCCCCCCATTTTGACATCTTTGCCGGGGTATGGTAGAGGTTAAAGAGTGTTTTATAATGTTGTGCTTTTAGATTAGCTACAAGGAGAATTTCCTCTGCCATCTCAATTGACTTTTCTAGAGAAACAGAGCTATCTCCCAGCAAATTGGTCCACTTAGCATTCTGTCTATCTAAATCATCTGGTCTCTCAGTTAACAAAATTTTATACAGAGACCCAATTTTCACCTGACACCTAATGGCTTCAACTATTTTATATGGCACCATATTATTCACATTTTTGCTTAGAAAATCCCGTAATTGCAAATATTTGAAAAAATTGTTTTTAGATAAATGATATTTATCCACCAAAAGTGAAAACGGCAAACAGACCCCCCGGCCTGATACAGATCCCCCAATATAGTAATTCCTTTTAAGCTCCACTGAGTTGCCACATGATCCCAAAATACCGATGGGAGTAATCCTGCCGCATTCATAGGTGTATAGAATGTTAACCCTGGTATCTGAAATTTTCTGCGGATCATACTCCAAACTTTAAAGGCAGTTTCCAACACCTTGAAACGGGTTCTTTTATAATAACTGCCATCGACTCTCTTGAACAGACAATGATTAACCTCTGGCCCTAAAACCATCCGATAAATTGAGGGGGCCTCGGCTGCATTACCTACTTCCTCTCCCGTCAATAAAATACGCATATTTGACAGGATACAGGTGTAGTAATAAAGAGTAAAATCCGGGATCGCCCATCCGCCTCGCTCTCGTGGTAATGTCATATAACGCGCAGCTCTGCGTGGTTTCCCTGGGGCCCACAAATATCTAGCACATAAAGATTGTAAATACTGGAGTTGTCTACTAGGGACTTCTAAAGGTACTGCTCTAAAAAAGTACATGACCCTAGGCAAGATGTTCATTTTTAGAACATTGGATCTACCGACCAAAGAGAGATGTAGAACCTCCCATCTCTCTAACGAGCCTTTTATCTTGCCGATGATATCCCCCCAATTGATCTCAACCAACTCTTTCAAACAGGGCCGAATCTTAATACCCAAGTAAGTAGCTTCCCTAACAACCCTAGAGTCGTTCAGCAAAGTTTGATTTGTGCATAAAATTTGTGTTTTAGCTGTATTGAGTTTATAACCCGAGACAAAACCAAACTCCTGAGCTAGATGTTCAATTTCAGGTAAAGCTATGGCAGGGTTAGATGTTATAATTGCAATGTCATCCGCATAAGCCAACACACTAAACCTATCCTGTCTGACAATAAAAGGTGCAATCTGATCATTCTGCTCTAACATTTTTATAAAGGGATTAATATACAACGCAAATAAGAGCGGGGAGCAGGGACATCCCTGCCGTGTCCCTCTAGAGATCTGGATCTTATCGGAAGTACCCCCCATTATACATATAGTGGCCGAGGGAGCTCGATATAAAACCTGGAGAGCCCGGATAAATCCCTGACCAAACCCCATTTGGTGCAGCCCTTCCTATAAAAAGTCCCATGCCACGCGATCGAACGCTCGAGCAAAATCAGGCCTAAGTCCCTAGACTCTACCTGCGCTATATCAAATAGCGTTACTACTCTATTAATGTGGTTTACTGTCCCTCTATCCGGGATAAAGCCATGTTGCCTAATTGAGACAAGGGGGGAAATAACTTTCGCTAAACGATTTGCCAATATCTTAGCATAGATTTTTCCATCGCAATTAATGAGGGAAATCGGACGATAAGATCCGGGTATGTCAGGTGGTTTATCTTTCTTTTTAAATATGATAATATTGGCCTCATCCCATGATCGAGGTGAATCCCCCAATTGTGCTGTTTGGAAAACCTCAAGGATATCCTCTTTAAGAACTTGGAAGAAGGTCTTATAAATTTCAAGCGGGAGTTTGTCCAGGCCTGCAGCTTTCCCAATCGCTAGACTATTAATGGCCTGTTCTAATTCCTCAGCGGTAATAGGATAATCAAGTATTCTGGCCTTCTCTCTGTATAGCTGTTCCCATAATGAAGATGGAAGTTTTACATCTACAGGTTGCTGCCCTTTATTTGGTTCTGTATAAAGTTGATCGTAGAAATCATAAAAGATATTCAGAATTTCCCGAGGGTCATAAACAATATTACCCTGGGCATTTTTCATGCATATAATTCTTTGCCCTGCTTCCTTCTTACGTAACTTCTGAGCTAGGCAGCGACCTGTAGCCTCTCCATATTCATAGCAGTCTTTTTATAGGTCTGATATTTTAATGCTACTTCTTTGCTCCAAACCTGATTAATATTGGCCTTACATCTAGCCAATCTAGACTGGAGCTCAATTATATTATGCCCTACTGCAATCCCTCCTGCCAAGTTCTCCTCTGCTGCTTTAAGTTTATTATACAACTCCTGAATTTCCAATTTTGCCTGTTTTTGTTTATATAATCCGTAACTCAAAGCCTCACCTCTAAAAGAGGCTTTGAATGCATCCCAAACAACCCCCAACCCGCAGAGTGTCTATTAATTTGAAAAAATCCTTTATCCACTTTTTCATATGCTCCAAGAAAACTTTATCCAAAAGATGTTTCCTATCAAAAGAAAAACACCTCGGAGCTGCGCAAACAGCAAATGTGGGAATGTCCACCACTACTGGTGCATGATCAGACGTAATTCTTGGGTAAATTTGTATCTTAATACCAGAGAGTAATACAGAAGGCACAAAAAAATAATCAAGAGGAACTAGCTTACTATGTGGGTGGGAATAAAATGTATACCCCGGATCTTGTATACCTAAACTACCCCAAGCATCCATCAGTCCATGATCAGCCAACAAATAATATAAAGCTTTAAAGACCTTGGGTTTCCTACCCTTGTAGTTGAGCCCCCCAGCCTGAAAATCTGTCTTGATTACATTAATGTTAAAATCGCCACACAGCACCAGAGGCACCGGCCATAGTGCGAGTTCTCCATTTAAGTATTCCAGGACCGGAGCTTCGTCAAGGTTAGAACCATAAACCGTGCAAAGGGTAAACTTCATATTTCCAACAATACATTCTAGAATGGCCCACCGTCCCTGAATATCCACTACTACCCGACCAGTTGTTTGTACTACTGGCCTGGCTAAAACTGCTACACCCCTTGTAGTAGTTGATTGTTTCGAGACCGCTAAAACCTCATAGCCAAGTTCTGACAAAATATTTTGTTTGCTCCATGGTACATGTGTTTCTTGCAAACACACTATGTCTGGTTGAATCACGCGAAGCTCTGCAGCGACTCTACATCTCTTATTATAGCCATTTAATCCACAAACATTAAATGTACAGATTCTAAGGCCTAACCTAGCCATAAATTGCCCAAAAATCCCAATATGTATTCAAACCCATCACAATAAACTTTCACGATCCTCAAATTTCCAGCGAGACTGTGGATTTTTTTTATATTATTTTTTTTCCCCCCGTTTTCCCCCCACCCTGACCCTGACCCCCTTCCCCATACTCCTCCCCTGGCCCACCCTCCACCCCACACCCCCACTGTTCCCTCCCTCCCGCTAAATGAGACATAAGGACCAGTGTCCTCAATGATGTGGAGCTGTCAATCAGCTCCCCACCGACCGTCCCTCCCCCCCCCTGTACAGCGGTTGGCACCACAACAAACCGAAAAAAAAAAGGAAAAAAAACAACAAGAAGACACAGTGCAGGTCCACCAGACCCAAGGAGAAGGAAGTCCGGATCTAGTACGAGTACTAAGCGATCAAAAGTAACAATAATCATTAAGAGGTCTAATGACCGGATCACATCGTTTGTAAAAACTCTTTTGCTAGGATCTCGGAGGTAAAGAATTGGGTCTGACCCTTAAATATAATTTTCAATTTGGCTGGGTTCAGCAAGAAAACTTGCGCCCCCTTTGCCTGAAAAAGTGGGATCAATTGTCTTAGATGCCATCTTTTCTCAACCGTTGCCTGGCAGAAGTCAAGCCTAACAAAAAACTCACAGCCCTTCCCTGCCCTCTTCCTGTCAGGTCTTGCCAGGTCATATAAGATTTCACGTGCCAGGAAATTATTAAGGCAAATCAAGATGGCTCTAGGTTGGTCAGAAAATTGCCCTGTCTTTTTTTTGCGTTGATTGAAGGGGAATCTGTGAGCTCTCTGTATTTCAACTGCCCAATCCCATTGTGTGAGCTCCGGGAAAGCTTCCAAAAAAAGTTCCACCATAAACTGCCGGACATTACTACCCTCCAAGCCTTCTGGAACCCCCAAGACCCTCAAGTTATTTCTCCTAGAGCGATTTTCCAACTCAGTCAACTTCCAAATTGTGTCATCCTTCTGGGCTTTCCAGGATTCCGTGATACTTTTTTGTATAGTCATCCTCCAAAGCCGAGATTCGAGTTTCTACTTCTCCAACTCTGGTCGCATACTCAGAACACGTCTTTGCCATCCTGCGCACCGAGTTCTGAAGCTTACGTACGGCACCTTGGGTCCGTGAACTCTCTGCCCGAGTCTCCTCCCGATGGGCCATTATACTTTGATAGATAGTGGACAGAGTAATTTCGTCTGGGCCTAATGGGGCAGCCATATCCGATGTGACATTTCCAATGGAAGTTCCTCCAGTCACTGGTTCATTCATCTGTGGAGAAAAAGAATAATCCCATACCAATGAGCCAGCTGGGACCAAAGTTGTATTACATAAGGTCTCATCTTGCTCCCTCTGTTTGCGGACAGTTGTAAGAACATCATCTCCTACCTCCCCCTCTTCCATACGCAAACTGCTTGTATCACTCTCATCCTCTGCCCAGTCCTTGCCTGGGCTCTCGTCTCCTGAAGAGTTAGAAGGGTCCGACATAGAATAAAATTTATCGCCCGAGCCTCCTTCCTTGGCACAGGATATCACCAGTAAATCATCGTTCTGGAGGCATTGGAAGGGTTGAGGGTCCAAATCATCTGTCTGGCCACTTTCATGAGAACTACTCCCAGCATTCTGGCAAGAATCCCGTAATTCCTGTATTCCCTGTGTTTCCTCGCCCTCTTGAAAGCTAGGCCCAGGGACTTGGTCTGTTTTCTTTAGCGAGTTTCCACCCCCAACAGAGAGCACCTTCTCCTGATTCTTAGGTGAATTATCTCCTGTTCCAGACAGAGCCGAGGTATTTACATTTTTTGTCAAATCGGAGCTTCCTAAATATCCCCCATGATTTTTCTGGGCCATTTTCCTATCATTATTAGACATAGCACTGGAGCCATTGGCCGGTAGTTTAAAAACAGTACCTTGTAACACTGTATCTTGTGTCTTCACTGAAGATCTCCCTGCAACATTGTTTCCGCTGTCAACCTCCACTGCGTCGATTACGTTTCTGTTTTTACCCGCCTGAGCTTTAAAAAATGCCGGAACCGTCTGGGGCCCTCGTGAAGCCAAGCAGCTCTTCCCAGCAGATTCAGCCAGTCCCGGAGTCTCCCCATCCATATTCTGCCGTGCGCCTCCACATTTCCGAGCTGCCATGTTGTTCTTAGCCGGGGTTGCTACAGCCGGGCCCGTCGGTTGCCCTCGGGTCCTAGTGCCTTTTGCTGCCGCTTTCGGAGGCATCGCAGGAACCCCTGGTGCCGCACGAGTAGTAGCGACGGATGCACTACCCGCCGCTGCAGGATGAAAGAACACGCCGGCACACACCAGCCTCAGCGGCACCGGGAGCCCAGACAGCCGCCTCCAACACCACCAGAATCGCCAAATCATCACCATTCACACCCCCATCTCGGGTGGTCTCACAGTGCGGTTCCCCGGACACCGATAGGAACCAGCAGGGGGGGGGGAGGAGATCAGTCAGCAGAGAGCCACATAGGCAGCTCACTCGGCCGGAGGTCCGGCCGCCATCTTGCCTCCCCTCAGGGGTTCTATGCATCTCTAGAGCTACCTCATATGCCTCAAACCACCTGTCTATGTCATCCCCCACAACAAAGACAGGCACCATGTCCCAGGTTATGTAGATTCTTCCTTCACCACTGGAAACTGTATTTTCGCCGCCACCATTTCTACTGGGCTCTGACAGCTGTTTGGCCCTCAAGTTCAGCTCCTTAAGACTGAGTTCATGAGCCAACAACATTTTTTCTCTCTTCCAAGGCTCTCTCAGCCTTCTTTTGTTCTGCCTCCATGGCCAGTATTTCCTTGGCTAAGGCCCTCTCAACCTCAGCCCTCCTCTCCTCCGCTAAGGCTTTTTCTGCCACAGCACTTCTCACCTCTGCAGCGAGTCTGGTTAACAGCAGTTTTAGGTCCTTCTCAGCCTGTCTGTCCTTCAATTCGTCAAAAGACAGGGTTTTAATTTTTGTACAATTGTTCTTTTGTGCGTATTTCCTGTCTTTTTGTCTAGTGACATTGAGCAATACTCTTACATATTATGCTTGCTTAAGTGTGCTGTGGAGTCCATGCAGTGCAGGAAAGGAGGGTACATGCACACAGGGGGGCACAACATATTCCCCCCCAAACATGCATCCCATGGGCCTGAGGTACCAGGAGGCCCTGTAGGGTCCCCTTTGTTTCCTCACTGCCACCCTTTCCAATGCGGTCTCACCACTGTGGTTAGGGTTGCAGTGAGGAAACTTGTAATATGCTTGGTGGTGCTGCAGCCGCACCGCCTAGCATATTGCGGCCTCAAGGCCACCGCGCCAGAGATCACGGATCCCTGGCGGCTGTGGCGGTCCTCTCACGATCCGACCGGCCTACTCGTAATACGGTGGTTGGACCACTGATGCGGCGGTCCCCGGCCGCCACCGCACGTCCACCGCGAGTTTGGCGGTCCATAGGCCCGAAGTCGTCATAGAGTAGAGTGAGATATACCTATCTATTCTCCTTTTCTCCAAATGCAACATGCATTACCCCTTGACACTGAGGAGATCTAACTAGGTGCGCCCCCACCAACTGGGAAGTTCATGACACAATTATATCAAGCCTTAGTTCGTAAGTAGTACTAGTAGTACTTACTAACCGATAAGTCAAAGTCCCAAGTGAAACAGTCTAGGTATTAGCTGCATCTAATAGTATAAGCCCAGAATTCAGTAGAAACCACTGTGCTCATGTCTACAAAACAAAAGTACATAAGAAAATCCAATTCGGGGACAGGAAGTCTCAACCTACAAATGATCATACAAACAATACTTATAAGTGTGCCTTGTTACATATGAGAGCCTGGCGAGTAACCATGCCAATTTTAGGGAGTTGTGTAGAATCTGTATATCATAAATAAACCCCACAATTACAAGTGGTTCACAACAGGCATTCACAATGAGGTCTACGAGAAATTTTCAAAACACTTACTATATGCTACCTCAGCAAGCGTCAGAGAAGGTTGTCTGAGAGACTAGTGAGCGGAACCACCCAGTCTCCGCTAAAATGAAGATGTCAACAAATACAGGTTATCATGCGCATTACACAGAAACGCCTGGACGCAAGCGCTTGAGAACGTGATGCATCATTGACATTGGGGCATCATTCCATTAAGATCAATGTGGTCACCCTGTCTCCCTCTGAACCTGGGTTAATAGTTACAAAGCTACAAGCGGTTCCGTTGGGTAAGTACCACGGGGTACTTGTTCAGAACCAAAACATTTCTTACACAATCAATAATGATTTATACTGGACATTTATGAATGTGCCACACCTACAGTGAGTTTTAGCAAAAAATATATATTTATTTTGATTTTCTATTCTTCTCGCCAATTGTATGAATAATTTATACAGAACGTAAAAATAGGGGCACAATAACAAATACAAAGCCAATTCAGTGGGTGACTGTGGTGACATATAGTGCAAATGAGTGACCTTTCAAATTCAAACAGTAAACAAGACAATAACAGAAATTCTATATGTTATGTTATGTTATGTTAAATGTATTTTATATAGCGCAAAAATCACCTTCAGGCCTCTAAGCGCTTTTTTTAGAGAGAGTGACCAGGATCACTGGTGGCAACTGGTAACACAAGGCAGCAGAATTACACTGTGATTAGCGTCTCCCTAAACAGGAGCGTTTTAAGTTGTTTCCTAAATGTAAGGAGGAGCGGTTCCCTACAAAGACGCTCAGGTAGATTGTTCCAAATTTGTGGGAGCATGACAGAGAACGCTCTGCCCCCTTTGGAATTGGTAATATATCGGGGAAAGACTAGACGGCAGGCCTCAGATGAACGCAGTGTCCGGCCAGGAACATAGTTCTCCAGGCGTTCTTTTATATACACTGGTGCTTGGCCGTAGATTGCTTTATGGGCAATACAGAGGCCTTTAAATTGAGCTCTCTGTCTGATGGGGAGCCAATGCAATTTATGTAGAAGAGGGGTAGCGCGAGTCCTTCTGGGAAGTCTAAAAATGAGCCTTTCCGGTCTTTCACTTTAGCTACCACTATTTTCCAAATAAATCGCTATAGTGAGCCTGGACATGAGATGGTTGCGCGTCGACGTTTCGACCCTATGGGTATATGTGTTTGTAGATACATCAAGTAGGGTCTTCTTCAGGACAAAAAGGGAGGAGCAACAGCCTATTCGAAGCTTCCTGGACATATATCTCAAAGTAGAAGACTCCAGGTTATACACCACTCTATATAGGAAGCCAACAGAAAGGAGTACATTACTCAAATACGATTCCCACCATCTAAAAAAACCTACAGGACAATCTCCCGTATGGACAGTTTTTGAGGCTGAGATGAAACTGTTCACGCAGGACTGATTTTTTTCAAGAGACTAGCACACTGCTCCAGTGTCTAGGCAAAAGAGGTTATCCCAGAGGCCTTTTGTTAGGGGCAAGGAAAAGGGCATGGTATTGCCCTAGGGAGAATTTGCTGGAAATAAAACCCAAAGAGGACACTGGGAACAAGCTAGTTTGCGTGACTTCTTTCAACACAAAGAGTAATGCGATCAAAAAATCATTAACAAATATTGGAATTTGGTCGCCACTGAAATTGACATACACGAGAAACCACTCTTTGCTTTCAAGAGGAACAAAAACATCCGTGATTATGTGGTGAGCTCCTTCTTGAAAACGGAGAAAAATTACGACATTCGCACACAATTGAATCTCCCTCCGCTTGTAGGGCACTTCAAGTGTGGGTGTTGTAAGGCCTGTGAACTTACCACTGAAGGCAGGAACTTTGACCACTCGGGACAGACATACACAGCACACCATCATACTAATTGCAACACGAAGGAAGTTATATATGCAATAAAGTGTCCCTGCAACATGATCTATGTAGGCCAGACTAAGCAAAAGGTCAAGCAACGCATCTTGCAGCACTGTAGCCGGATTAGATGCAGCACACAAGGAGCTCCACTGGTGGAACATTTCCACCAACAGAAACATTCAGTGGAAAGCCTTAGATGGTGGGTCATTGAGAAGGTGATACGAGACCCTAGAGGAGGAGATATGGAGTCAAAACTCAATACCAGGGAATGCAAGTGGATACATGTCTTGGATTCAGTGAGTACTGGTTTTGAACGAGGTTGAGGAAATGAACAGACAGACTGGCCTTCTGACACATATCTGAAACATATTTGACTTCTGAACCCGTGTATCAGTCTTACCTGTATTGAATGACCTGTAAGTGCCACGTCTGGTTTATGGCACTCACTGATAGATCTTGTGCAGGTAACGTCCATTACATGTTAGCCACTAGTGGTGTTTGTACGCACCACATACGGCTATGTTGTCATTTACTAGCCACCACTATGTAACAGGGTTCACCCCCTGTTGGATTATGACCTGGTAACAACCACAATCCTCTATAGGTGCCAAGTTGGCCCTACCAGGATGTTTACCCGTTACAAGATGGCCGCCGCCGTCCTGTACACGCTCTTTCCTTCTGGGAAATACAGTCACCACACACTGTTGTATGGTTCTTATTCTTAAGTCACAGAATGGTTGTTATTATGGAATATGGCTAAATTGGCCGCAGATTTAGACCTGCATTAAACCATCTGCCACTCGATTCACTCAGGGGTAACAGATGCCAAGATTGCCGCTACGTTTACAATTACGTGGGCCAGACCTGTATTGGCCACGAGATGTCATCACGTGGTGTTTCACCAATCCTTTTAACCCAGAAACACCAGCCGCGGCTAATCTGGCCACGAGTTAATGTGAGACACCCGACTACTGAGGTAAGGAGATCACGACCGTTGTATGACTCGGGGCTACGGCAGCATTTATTCTCTGGGCCGCTGAGCTCTTTAACTAATTTTTGTTTCATGTTGCCTCCATTATTTAAGGAGGTGCGGGAATTTGTATTTGATGGACATTGGCATCAGTTTACAATAATCCTTACGGGTTGTATCTTAACAACCATTACTGTTTCGCTACCCCCTGGAGGCCGACGAGTACATCCAGAGGGGTGAGTTCCCAATTCTATGTTTTTAGAGGTCATCAATGTGGGTCCAGGTTTGGACTCTGTTTGTATTATGGGACAGTAGTATACTCAGTGTGTCACTCTCCTTACAGGTACACAGCTAGAAGTTTGAACAGCTTTTGTTAATACTGATGGAGACACATTGGTAAGTGCACGTATGTACATTTACGGATGGAGTAACTGCACAGAGTAGTGTTTGTGCATATTTAGGGTATGGTGATAGTAATTGGCCATCTCACCACTTTTCAGATGACCCTACGAAAAAAATAGTTTTTTTGCTGAACAACTCCTTCCGGACTCAGAGGAGTAGATTTATTCTTGTGAATATCCAACTTACAAGGGTGAGTACCCTGAGAGCATGGCGGCTCACACATTTGTATATATTTTATTCCACACCACACTAATAGGAATTTTATTTTCCTTCGAATAGGCTGTCGCTAGTCCCCTTTTTGT
This sequence comes from Calotriton arnoldi, assembly GCA_963921515.1. Classification (NCBI taxonomy): domain Eukaryota; kingdom Metazoa; phylum Chordata; class Amphibia; order Caudata; family Salamandridae; genus Calotriton; species Calotriton arnoldi. Next base: position 1,512,375 of record CAWUFW010001779.1, on the reverse strand, counting down.
CCTGAAGAAGACCTACTTGATGTATCTACAAACACATATACCCATAGGGTCGAAACGTCGAAGTGCAACCATCTCATGTCCAGGCTCACTATTGCGATTTATTTGGAAAATAGTGGTAGCTAAAGTGAAAGACCGGCAAGGGACAGAGAATTTATGTTATTGTCTTGTTTACTGTTTAAATTTGAAAGGTCACTCATTTGCACTATATGTCACCACAGTCACCCACTGAATTGTCTTTGTATTTGTTATTGTGATACTTTTGTTAGACAGCCCCTATTTTTACGTTCTGTATAAATTATTCAAACAATTGGCGAGAATAATAGAAAGTCAAAATAAATATATATTTTTTGCTAAAACTCACTGTAGGTGTGGTACATTCATAAATGTCCAGTATAAATCATTATTGGTTGTGTAAGAAATGTTTTGGTTCTGAACAAGTACCCCATGGTACTTACCCAACAGAACCGCTTGTAAATTGGTGGGTCATTGGCATAAGGACGAATCCCATCAATCCAAAGCGCAATCCAGCAACTATAATGAAGTGCCACACTCCAAATAGATCTATAGCAGACTACCTAAGGCCATACCATGTCACTTCCTATTCTCAGTCTAGAAGTCACAGCAAAATGACAAATTACAAATAGATATGCTATATCTTAGAGAATGCCAGTCCCCTACGTATATGGTACATCTCAAAGCTGTTGTCTTGATCATACCTCACAGGAGTATAGTAAAAGGGTTACTCTGTATTACAGAGACTTCCCTTGTAAATCGCCACAAAAGCAGAGCCAACTAGCCTTGACTCGACACGCTAAAGATGCTAAATACAGTCAAGATGTAACTGATTGCAGCAAAGGAATACTTCACACTGAAAAGATGACTGTTTATACGTGAAAATCAAGTTAAAAGGGTCATAAAATCAAAATACTGATCAAGTCTAAATGACCCAACAAAGGAAGTGCAGCTATTCTCGGAGATCACACTCACAGGTAGGGTTGCTGTCACTCAAAAGACTGTACCTTTCCTACTGGATTACTTTTGTTTCAACGGTGCAGGAAACTTATGTTTAGATAGCAGACTTTTCCATCACACACATTTTCATGTACTGTATGCTTTTAATGTTAACTAGGGTTCTGATGTTGTTGGCATCTCGTCCCCCTTCTTTGTGCTCCAATTAATGTTTGCTCTATTATTTTCAAAATGCAGATGTTAATAAAATACTTATATTTTTGTCCATTATATATTCTAGGCTATCATTCATTGTACAATACAAGTGAAGTGTGTCCCATTAATTGCAGAAATATGATTTTGTTTAGGATCCTTTGGAAGCAATTCGCTTTAGCCACATAATTCTAAAGGCTGGACTGGCCATTTCTCCCATCTGGCATTTGGGAAAAGGAGGGTTTGAGCCTTTGGAGACCATTTTTTGAAGGTCAGCGGCAGCTGCATCTGTCTCCAGGTCCCTGGGGTTTATGGCAGCAGAAACTAGAGGGACAGGCAAGAGAGACAGAGAAAAGGAGAGACAGAGCGAAGAGAGAGAGAGAGAGAGACAGAGACAGAGTGAGAGAGAGAGCTAGAGCGAGAGAGAGATAGAGCGAGAGAAAGAGCTAGAGAGAGAGAGAGAGAGAGAGACAGAGTGAGAGAAAGAGTTAGAGAGAGAGAGACAGAGTGAGAGACGGCGCTAGAGAGACAGACAGGGCGAGAGAGAGAAAGACAGAGAGAGAGAGAGCGAGAGAGAAGGAGCCAGCGAGAGAGACAGAGCAAGAGACAGACAGAGAGAGAGAAAGCGAGAGAGAGAGAGCACTAGAGAGAGAGAGAGAAAGAGACAGAGCAAGAGAGAGAGAGCGATAGAGAAAGAGAGAGAGTGAGAGAAAGAGCTAGAGAGAGATAGAGCAAGAGAGAGAGACAGAGAACGAGAGAGAGAGAGAAAGTGCTATAGAGAGAGAGAAAGACAGAGCGAGAGAGGAGACAGAGAGAGAGTGCAAGAGAGAGCTAAAGAGAGAGAGAAAGAGAGAGAGAGAGACTGGTTTGAACATTTTTGCCAGGGCTGCTTTTGGTTCCCCTTCCGGCCCCAATAATACTGAGCACTTGTATTCTTTTGCTTGATAGGATCCTGTTTAGCTGCTTCAACACTACCCCCATATTAAGGATTACCTAAAAAGCAGCTAAGCAGCAAGCATCTGAATCACACCGAAAATGCCATTTAGAAAACAGTTTGACTGCCAAATGCGCCAGCATTATTTGATGTTTATAATAGAACGAGCATTGAATGATTGGAATTACGATGCACCCATGCACAATTGTGTTTTTTTGTATACATTTTAATACAGTAGAATACCATTTCAGATTTTTTTCATATTTCTTCAAGATGGTTTCTGACTTTGACAGAATTATGTTAGCCCTAAGCAGCCATTGTAATAACAAGTGGATTTCGGCATCCGGCAGACAGATAATTAAAATACAATAAACCCTGCCATTCTATTAAAATCACTTTCCCTGTAAATGCCTAGAGTAGTTGTGATCCAATTTAGTTTATTGTTCGGATTTCAATTTTTTTTTTTTTTTAAAGTAGAAATTCCAATGCAATAAAAATAGGAAGGCACAAACAAACAGGACAGTAAATCACATAACAAATAAAAAGAAACTGAATAATGCAAAATGTGGGCGAATACCCATTAGCAACAGCTCTCATTGAAAAAAGGCTATTCAGAAAGCAAAGACAGCGGACAGAAAATGAGCCTTAGTTCCTGACCCACTATAAAGAACCTAAAACTGTTGTCAACAAAAAGCGAAGAAATAAAAGAATTACATTGTGTTTTTTAACTAGGTTCTGCTCAATAGTAGGGCAGACCGTACACCTGACAGCTGTAAATCGGACCACAACCTGACAGTCAACTAAACAAGAAACTCGCCCCATTGTAACAGACTTCATTGCTCATAAAAAGAGCTGCAGTTCCAATTCTGATGTTGGGTCTGTCTGATATCACAATGTTGGCCAAGTAATTAGCAAGGATTTTTTCCTAAATTTCTGAGGTTCAGTCTGGGACTCACTAAAGTGAAAAATCCACAGTTACAGATTAGTTGTGGTTAAGTGAAGACAAATAATAATAGGCTCTGAAATTACCAGTTATGATATGCAACCAGTGCTTAATTTGAGCCAGTGGTTGCCGGTGGGGGCCATCGGCCCTCATTTTTGGAGACCGGAACTTATTTTCCCTCCACAGACATTTACTTAGGGCAAGAGAGAGAAAAACACACAAAACGGTGAGACAAAGGAAGAGAAAGACGTAAAAACCATTACCAAGAGAGAAAGCAAGAAAATGCACAAGTGAAATAAAGGTGCAGCGGGTGTCTGGTAGGGGATTAAAGAGGCCTGAGGTGGAATGAAGACTATGCAGCCTTGTTATTCGGCGTGTTGACATTTAATATTGCCGGCCGCGACTTTCTGAGCTGAGTTTTGGGCACCAGCACTCAATCTCTTACAAATTAATGTACACACAGCACACACCATAACCCACGCCCGCAGCAATGTTTTGCTCTTCGTAGACAGTCATAATTTCTGTGCCTTTGGCCATGTGGCGAATTGAGCATGGTGAGTGGAATGAGTCTGATGTGTGTTATGTGTTGCATGCTATAAGAGGAGAATTTCAGGCCTTTTTCTGTTTTTTGGTCGCGGAACCATACCTTAAATTGCGTTTGTGGAATTAGGTCACAGTTTCCATAGGAAGAGGATTTTTGTTTCGCTAATAACTTTAGTGCCACTTGACAACTCTTCACAAAACTTTCCAAAGAAGATATTCATCCACCTCAGTTTCTTCCTGGAAAGTTTCACCATGATCTATCAAGCAGGAGCAAAGAACAAGGAGTGGTCCAAAAACTTTGATTTCCTATGTTATTTCCCATAAGAAACTACTGTTGCATTTGCAAAATAAACCCCAACTAAACGTAATTATACCAAATTAAGTTAGAAATTATAACTTTACTCAGAAAGTGTGCTTTTCATTATTTGGTGTAAATCTGTTTAGCCTTTTTCGAGAAATTTGTGTTTAAAGAGGTGCTTGGGGTGGTCATCACGTGGTTAAAGTGGTTGAAATATAGGTAAAAGGGACTGTTGGTGTCCTGATATGATCCAATTGACCACTTTAAAGAAGACTAGTCAATCCTGACTGGCTGACCTCAACCTGGATAATATGTTGTGGCAGCCATTATTGGACTCAGGGACATGGACCCTTAAATTGAAACTTAATTAAAAATATATATTAAAGGGCAAGGTGCAACCTGACCCCAAAGGCATGGGGGGGTCCCAAAAGGTCCCCTACTTGATGGGCTGGCCACAACATGGACATCATATTGTTGCAGCCATTACAGGACTCTGGGACATGGTTCCCATTTAAATGTATTGTAGTAAAAGCCTGCTTTTGAGGGTCGCAAAAAGAACCACATATAAAGGGTGATAATAGAGCCACAAAAAGAACCACATATAAAGGGTGATAATAGAGCCACAAAAAGAACCACATATAAAGGGTGATAATAGAGTTTGGTCACATTACAATACAAATCATTGTGTTAGTGGTCCCATACTAATTTTAGAAATTGTGGTGTGGTCTAGGTTGTTTTTACCCTGTAACAAATGCTGAACTTCTGCTGAGATATGACAAATCATTTTTGAGATTTTTTCATAGAGGTTATAGTAGGTGCTCCAGAAGCTAAAATGAGAGCACATTATCTATAAGTTCATACTACACTATGGTCCTCAGCCATGTAAGAATAAAGTCTTCTATGCACTTCCAATGGTATTTGGACAAAATATTGAGGTGTAAATATCGGGCGACACAAATATCGGGAAAATAAATATTGTGACACAAAAATATGGTGATGCAAAAATATTGATGTCAAGAATATCGTTTTTATAGGTGATATCGTTTTTAATAGTATCGCTGTTTTTAATATTGTTTTCAATGATATAGTTGTAAAAAGATTGTTTTTTAATTATTTTAATGTTTTAGTTCATATATTAATTTTTATGTGTTACTATTGTTGGTGTGTTATTAATTGTACATTTAGTTTGGAATTTTAAGTGATTTAGAATGTTTTATTTAATTGTTATTTTTAGTGTCATAGCTGGTTGTTGGGTTTGTAGGGGATAGGGTGGGACGTTAATGAAGAAAAACTAATTATTAATTAATATTTTTTATAATTATGTGATTGTTGTAAATTATGTAAATGATGTCATACTGATTTATTTTAGTTATGTTTTAAGGGAGGTTGCTAGGTTTATAGGGGTAAAGGGTAGGAAGTTAATTAAGTAATAATTAATTAAAAATTAATTCTTATTTTACTAATAATAATGTAATTGATTATTAATTATGTAAATTGTGTAATTATATATTTTTGTTATGTTTTAGGTGTGGACTGCAGGGTTTGTAGGGTTATAGGGTGGGCGATAATTAAGTAATAATTAATTAACAATTAATTATGAATTGTTAATCAAGTATTTAATTGATTATCAATTATGTAAATTGTGCTATACTTATTTATTTGAGTTACATTTTAGCTGTGGGATGCTGGGTTTGTAGGGGTCTAGAGGGGGAATTTGATTAAGTAATAATTAATGAGCAATTAATTATTAATTGTTAGTTTAATTAATTAATTAATTTTAAATATGTAAGTTACGGAATAGTTATTTTTTAGTTATATTTTAGCTGCGGACTGCTAGGTTTGTAGGGGTACAGCGTAGGAGGTTAATCAATAATTGAATAACAATTATTTATTAATTGATAATTATTATGATAGTAATTATGTAAATTGATTCATTGTTTTTAGTTTTTTAAATATATATTCCATCAACACCACCTTCAACACCGGCACGTTCCCTGACGAGTGGAAACGCACAGAAGTCAGACCCCTGCTCAAGAAGCCCTCAGCAGATCCCACGGACCTAAAGAACTACCGGACCATCTCACTCCTCCCCTTCGAGGCAAAAGTCACTGAAAAAAAGACCGTCAACGCAGAACTAACTAGGTTCATCGAAGACAACTCCATCCTCGACCCCTCTCAATCCAGATTCCCCAGCAACCACAGCACCGAGACCACCCTACTCGCCGCCACAGACGACATCCGCACACTCCTCGACCAAGGCCACACCGCAGCCCTGATCCTACTCGACCTGTCAGCAGCATTCAACACCGTCTCCCACCGCACACCCGTCGCCAGACTACGTGACGCAGGCATACACGGAACTGCCCTCGACTGGATCCGATCGTTCCTCACGGGTAGAAGCCAAAGGATCAGACTGCCGCCGTTCTGCTCCGAACCCACGGAAATCAACTGCGGAGTCCCCCAGGGATCGTCTCTCAGCCCAACCCTCTTCAACATCTACATGGCCCCCCTCGCCGCCATCGTCAGACAGCACGGCCTCAGCATAGTATCCTATGCCGACGACACCCAGTTCATCCTTTCCCTCACCAAAGACCCCGCCACCACCAGACTCAACTTCCAGGAAGGAATGCAGAACGTTGCATCCTGGATGAGCAACAACTGCCTGAAGCTCAACTCGGAGAAGACAGAAGTCCTCATCCTCGGAACCACCCCATCAGCATGGAACAACACCTGGTGGCCCACTGCCCTCTGCACCCTCCCTACCCCCACGGACCACGCCAGAAACCTCAGCATCATACTCGACTCCTCCCTCTCCATGAACCGACAGGTCAATGCCGTCGCCTCCAGCTGCTTCAGCACCCTCCGTAAGATGTTCAAATGGATCACACCCGAAACAAGGAAGACAGTGACCCACGCACTCATAACCGGCAGACTAGACTACGAAAACGCCCTCTACCCCGGCATAAACAAGTCCCTACTCTGCAAGCTCCAAACATTACAGAACACCGCCGCCAGACTCGTCCTCAGTATCCCCCTACACGAACACATCAGCCAACACCTACTGAATCTCCACTGGCTCCCCATTGAGAAGAGAGTTACTTTCAAGATTCTCACCCACGCCTACAAATGCCTCCACAACACCGGACCCCAATACCTCAACGACAGAATCACCTTCCACGTACCCACAAGAGACCTCCGATCCGCCAATCTCGCCCTCACGAGACCCCACGCATCCGCAGAGCCAAAGCAGGGGGAAGAGCCTTCTCCCACATCGCAGCCAAGACCTGGAACGAGCTTCCGATAGACATCAGACATGCCCCCTCCCTGAACACCTTCAGGAAGGCGCTCAAGACAGGCTTTTCGACTGAACGCTACAGCGGATCTCCCCCCACCCCCCCAGCACCTTGAGACCCTCACGGGTGAGTAGCACGCTTACAAATCCCTGATTGATTGATTGATTGATATTATGTTATTGAATTTCTTTTATTAATAGTTTATTCTTTTCTCTACATTCATGGGGTTACTTATATATGTAATTTGTTTGGGAATAGTAAATTTCACCCTTTTGAAATCCAACGCTTTCCCTACTTTTGCAGACACTGGAGTGGGAATAGTAAATTTTACTCCTCCAAAGTCCAACATTTTCCCTACTGTTGCTCTGACTGCAGTGGAAATAGTAAATCTAGCCCCTGTGAAGTCCAACAGTTTCCCTACTGTTGCATAAACTAGAGCGGGAATAGTAAATTTAGTATTCTTAGGGGCCCATTACGATACCCGGCGTAAATAAAGCCGCCAGGCATGGAAGCGGCAAAAATCCGCCCGCACACACCGCCTGAACACCGACCACGCCATTACGATTACACAAACCGAATACCGCCATCGGCGGAAAAAGCACACAAAATACCGCCTGCCAACGTCCGAGTCGGAGTCAAACCGCCCGCCACGGACGGAAACACGCACGACAACACAAAACCGCCCGCCCTCACGGCCGACACACCGCACGTGAAATTACGATCGCACCGACATGAGCGCGGAAAAACCACAAATATACCGCCCGCCAGCGCAAACAACGCCGATGAGAATCGACACGGCAGAAGCCATGGCGCCAACGTACCTGCACAGAAACCATCCGCACACAAAACCAATAGCACACAACATGGCCAACAAGTCCACACAGCAAGGCACGCACAAATACACAAGCACAGTACACATCCCGAAAACACCCCTCCGGACAAACAAAAAATACAAAGGCCAGAACCCCAGACACAACACACCTGAAAACAACAGACCATTAGGACACACCCACATAGGTGAGTACAAAAGCAGCACTCCCACAGACCACAACCCCTTGCTACATTGCAAACCAGAGAGGAGAGGAGAGGACACAGTGACACAGCAAGGACAGCAGCACACCACAGAAACGCACACATCACTACCACCACCACCACCACCAAACACCACCACCACCACCACCAAACACCGGCACCACAAACCCCCTGCACATTACACAACACACACCGCACCAGCACCACAAACATCATGGCACCACAAAGAATGCCCAAGTTCACGCCCATGGAGCTGACGGTCATGGTCGACGAGATCATCAAGGTGTACCCACAAATCTATGGGAACATGGTCCAGCACACACCACTAGCCACCAGAAACAGAATGTGGAACCGGATCGTAGACCAGGTCAATGCAGTCGGGACCCTGCCCAGGAACAGAGTCGAGATTAACAAACGTTGGAATGACGTAAAGAGCCTGGTCAAGAAGAAGGAGGGCAAAAACAGAGAGCTGGCTGCCGTCACTGGCGGAGGGAATCCCGCGCTCTTTAAGACCTTCAAAGCGTGGGAGGAGAAGGTGCGAGTCGTAATACATCCGGAGATCCTCGCCGGATTAGCAGAGGGAGTGGAGGCTGGTAAGTACAAACTAATGTATACCAGCACACCGCTATGTACTCACATGCACTACCACCATGCCACAGCTCCCAGGGACAAACACCCCCATGTCCAGCACACAATACACAACACATCACACACACATGCAACAGACACTACCACACACAGCCCAAACCGAACAACTGTAAAATGCGTGGGGACATGTGTACACTAAGCCAGCCACGTAACCACCAACAGGTCCACAAATATGCCAGAAGCGCCACAACGAGCACCCACCACACCCATGTGTCCGCCACAGCTGCACTAACCGACAAGTAACAGGTAAGTGGCAGGAACACAAAGTGCAGTGGGTGGGAGGGTGGACAGCCCAAGTACAACACACACCAGGCCCCAGTCCCACAGCACAGCAAGGAGGAGCATCCCCCACAGCCACGTGTCAGCCACCGCAGTGCACAACGACAGCCGAAAGGCAGACATGACGGTCCACAGCAATCGGCGTCAGTGGGTGTCCAGCCACCCCACGACCCACAACACCCCCCACCCCCACAGACCTGCAACACGGAGCACCCCCGCTTAGAACCATGTGGCATCCAGTACAGTGCACGCCCGAACAACCTGCAGGTGGGAAACTGGACAGGGCTGGATTACTGGAGGCATGAGGGCCGTAACACGACCAACACATGGGACATGTCACGTAGCAGACGAACACGCAGCACCGCCCACCGTCACGAACAAGTGAACAATGTGCACACGGACATGAACAACAGACTCACACCCCACATGACCCATCACAAACACAGCAACACCCAAGGAGCCACGTCTGCATGCACAAGCCACACTGAACATAGTACCACACGGCAGCCACTCTGCAACCCATCACACACAACCGAAACACCATTGAAGTCCAGTCCATGTAGCCCCTACTGCCTGTCAACCACACACCCCACAACTACGCCTATGTAAGACAAACAACACTAGACGCAACAGAGCGGAACTACATAAATGCACACGAACACCACTGAACCCATCAAACACACAGACACACCATGCACATACAACATACCATCCATCCCATCCGTCAGCCCCAGTCTCATGAAAGGCATGTCATCCGCACAGCTGCCACATATACAGCAGTCACGCTAAGACACATGCCCATGACCAACCATGTGCCAGAAGTCAATGAAGCGCACGACACACTGTGAGCAACAACACACAACATGGGCCCCCCGAGCACTGCAGTGATGCACATGGCACAGGGCAGCACGCACACCAAGGAGATGGGACAACTGCAATACGTTGGCTGGCACACAACCAACACTCACTCATAACGATGCGTCCAATGCCATGTCCAGTAATCACAACAGACAGCAAATATGCAGGCCATGTCAAGCATGCACACACCTCAAACCATGCACTGTCATGCTGCCACAACACATGTCACGTTCGGCACCCATGGCTTACAGCATGTACCCCAAAAGCATATCCCCTCCCAAATGTGAATCTGGGGCATGGCCCCCATGTTGCCATATGGGTGCCTAAGCGTTCCATATGAACCCCAAAAGCAAAGTACAAACCAGACCCAGGATGGGCCAGGAGCCCGCATACACCAGAGTCACAATGAGTAGGGGCACAGCAACACAGCCATCGGCATGGCCAATCCGTCCCATGCCACATGTGCACAGCACACAGTCCCATTGCCTAGCACACACAACTACAGATGCCACAGCCACACACTCGCCTCCGGGAAACCCATGTACGAGATTGCACGAACTGCCAATGTCAGACGACAAATACATACTTCGCCAGGTGCAACACAATAACAAATCTCATTCTCTCCACAGGTGACGAACTGCCGGATGCTGGGGATGGAGACAGCAGCCAGCACAGCCAGCCCACAAGCCCCCAACGAGGACACACGGATCTGGAGGATCTGTCCTCCTCTTCGGACACGGACCACCAAGCAGGCCCATCTGGTGTGGCAGGGCCCAGCCGCTCCCCAGGACCCCTCCTACCCACCAACCCATCATCCAGGGATGCTGAACAGTCCCAGCCCCCTGCTGCCACTGTCGTTGCGGCCACACCCACGGTCATTGCGGCCACTACCACTGCCGCAACCGCCACCATCGCCGCACCGACCACCACCGCCACCACCACCACCACGTCTTCGCTGGCACCAGCCCCAGCGCAGGTGGTGGCCCGGCCGACTGGATCCACCCTGGGAGCCACAGCGAGGACCGTGGTGTGCAATGTGGCTAGTGGGCAGGCCGGTGGCAGCAGGACTGGTAGGAGGAGCAGGGTCAGGGAAACGCCAGCCTCCCCTGGGAGCCATGCCCTGCCTCAAATGGCCAGAGTCCTTGGGGCCTATGAGGAGGCCCAAGAACAATGGGTCAGGTCTGCTACAGACACGCGGGAGGTGCTGGGGGTGCTGAGGTCCATGGACGCCCATATGGGCCAATTCGTGTCCCGTATGGACCAACTCGTGGACCTCATGGGCCAGCTGGTGGTGGCGGTGGGGTCACAGGCAAGGCCAGCAACACCACCTCCGCCACCACCTGCTAGGGCGCAGGGTCGGGCAGCAGTGTCCACTTCCCCTGCGTCCACAGCCAGTGAGCACACCTCACCCACCACCAGCAGGTCGCCACCACATACCCCCCTCCCAAACGTGGAAGGGGCCGTCCGAAGAGGAAACAGATCTCCCGGGAGGACTTCGCACGCTCCAGTCGCAAGTGAGGCAGCCAGCCAGCCTTCCGCCAGCCTTCCTTGACCAGCCACTGCATTGACTTGCTCTACGATCCCACTCCACACAGCCAGCTGGATGGCATGTGTGTGTTGGACTATGGACATAGAACCAGTGGGTACACCCTGAGCTTCACGCAGCCATGACCGACAGCTCATTGTCACTGCACGCACCACTTTTGTCATCACCTTACACACAATCACATGTCACAGTTTGGAATAAATGCACCTTTTTCACTAACTGCTGTTTGTGCCCTGTGTTTTATTTGTACGGAATACAACGGCCACCTTGGGCGGAAAGGCACCTGATGCGTGGCATGGCAATGGAATCCGGAGGGCCTGTAGGGACCTAGGGGTGGGAGACAGAACAGGAGCACATTCAATGAGTGTGTCACACACCCATCACACAGTACATGTCAACAACTACAAGCAATGTACACACATCGCACAGAGCAATAGGGCACAATGCCACAGTCACCAACAGTGGCATACTACCCTGGCCATGGAGCGTTGACACACTGCACGCAGTGAACATACGGCCACCCTGACACAGCACACACACACCTGCACAGATACAGACACATCATCCGTCGTACATGGACACTCACCGTCAAGTGAAGTAGCGGGCGATGAGCTGCTGGCGCACATTCCCAGCTTCCTCCTCTCCGCTGTCCACCTCACTCGAGCTGTCCTGGTCTGCGGGCTGGGGCCCTGGTTGATCTCCGTCATCCACAATGAGGGGGATCTGCTTCCGAATGGCCAGATTGTGCAGCATGCAGCACGCCACCACTATCTGGCACACCTTCTGTGGGGAGTACGCCAGTGCACCCCCGGTGCGGTCCAGGCACCTGAACCTGGACTTGAGGAGGCCAAAGGTACGCTCGACCACACGTCTGGTCCTCCCATGTGCCTCATTGTATCGATCGTCTGCTGGGGTGCGAGGATTCCTCAATGGACTGAGCAGCCATGCCCCATTCGGATACGCAGAGTCACCTGGGTGTGAGGGACACAGAGAACCGTTGCTAATCCAACTGGACAGGGGACAGCATCGCACAGCCAGCACGCTACACCACTCCACATACTCACCGACAATACAGGCACGATCCTGTTGCATATTGGACATCAGTCGTGGCAAGATGCTGTTGCGCATTATGTGTGCGTCATGGGCCGAGCCTGGAAACTTGGCACACACGTGGGTGATCACCATGTCCGCAAGGCACACCACTTGCACATTCAGGGAGTGCGTGTGCTTCCTGTTGCGGTACAGGTGCTCAGTGGCCTGTGGTGGAACAAGGCCAACATGTGTGCAGTCAATGGCTCCCACGACGTGTGGGATTCTGCCAAGGGCATAGAATGCACCCTTCACTGCCGCCAATTCACGAGCCCTGGGGAAGCGGATGTACCTGTTTCGGTACAGCATCATGGCTGCCAGTACATCCCTCAGCACCTTGCTGAACATGGGCTGGGACATCCCTCCTCCACTGCCCACTGTGTGCTGGAATGACCCAGTGGCGAAGAAATGCATGGCGGCCATCACCTTAGCCGTGGGGGTGACAGCAGTCGGATACACCCTGCGGGGACGGAGATGGGGCTCTAACATGGCACACAGTCGATGCAGGGTTGGCCTGTCCAGCCGAAACTTCCTGATAACCTCTGTATCGTCCATGTCCGCCAGCAATTGGTATGGGCGGTCAATGTTCGGTCTCCGCCTGGGGTAAATGGCAGAGGACACATGTCAAAGCAACACGGCACATAGCAATTTCGCATACACATCACTGACATGACTGAGCAAGCACATGAGCCACAGCCCAGCTGTCAAGCTGGGACGGCACGGCCACAATACACTTACACAGGTCTCCCAACAATGGCAATGGCAAGTGAGACATACCACTGCCATGTGCATGCACATGGGGATCTAGGCCCCAATGACTTGCGGGGCGTGCTGATGGGGACTGACTGCATATTCGTCAAGCGGCAACGCCACGGCAACATGAGTGTCTGCTGAGCATGGAACTGCTTCCGAGGCTGGATGAGTATGGCACACGACGACGACGATGTGGGCACGGGCTGAGCGGCCAATACAAGTGGGACCTGTGGCACGAGGGGATATGAGACAGTAGTCGGTGTCAGCACTGCACCCTATGTACAGCACTGTACGGATCACAGCTCCCGAAACATTGACTGGTGTCCACATTGACAGCCCCATGCCAAGACGGCTGTGTGCTTGCAGTCACACGTCACAGGTGAGAGGTTACATTGCACGTGCCAGGTGGCAGACGTACATAGTGGGAGCTGGCATGTGTGTGCATGTGTCTCCTGTTCAGGATCCACCAGATGGGCGCTGACTCTGTACTGACCATTGGACACAGCATGTTCCGTGGAAGGCTTGTGTGTGTGGGATGGTGGCACTGGATGTGCCTCCGTTGGGTGGGGGGCCATGCACAGGGCGGGTACGTCGATGATTGCGCATTGTTGGTCACGGTGGGTGCACCAACTAAGATGTGTTGCCCTGTGTTCAATTCCTATGTCCGCATGATGATGGACTGTGGATGTGGGCAGACTACACATTGGTCGATGTGCTGTCTATATGCATGTGCCTTCACACCAGGCACAGCTGCCCCTGCACATGTGACCCCTGCTGGACTCGCTGCTGGGTCTGTGGAGCTGATGCACCTTCTGCGCGTGGGGCGGACAGCTCTCCTCACTTCCCTCATTGCGCATGTCATGTCTTTGCCGCAGGTGACATGGATCATGGAGGGCCCACATGTACGCGTGGGTAGGCTACACATGATTGTTCACTGGTCGCCACCCCCAGTCAGTGTTTCGAATGGGAAGGTTGTCGTGCTGGTGGTATGTTCGATGTGGCGGATGGGCGGGCCTAGGTGCGGGCTTACATTCCGGACATGGGGGGTAGTTGGATTGGCGACTAGTTGCAGTACACACGGGACACGTCTCTTCCTTTCCACATCTGGGTCATCCCTTGTACTAACTGACAGTGATACAGTCATCTTCGCCCCAGCCCTCATGTCCTCCCCTCGCCCCCCAATATGCATGCTCACCTGCGAGGCTAGCGCTTGCACAGGCAGCCCCAAGCTCGCACCAGAGAGGGCAAGGAGTGTATGTGTGGTTCCAGTTGCACGAGTGGGCTGTCTCAGGGTATGATGTGTGTCGGGACGCCGTCCACCTGCGTGGTGCCCCAAATGGAGACCCGGCCTGCATGGACTATGCATCACAGTCTTCGCCTTCCGGATCCGCCACCTGCGACACCCAGTGGCTGTGGCTGCCCTTGCGGCCAGGCCGCGTCCGTCTGTGGCTGATGGCCCACACATTCACTCTTTGGCCTCTCTGGGGAGGGCTCAGGGGTGGTGGCGCACGCGCTTGCACTTAGTCGCAATGGCATGTGGCGTGGTTGGTATGATGGGCAATGGATGGGATGGTGCGAGCCACCTCCCGTGACGTCAGTGCTGCTCGTGCTGTGGTGCGTCCCCCTACACTTCCATTTGACTTTTTGCCATGCTGGACGTTGAGGTTCTATTGCCTGCGTGATATGACCAGGAGGAGCGCGAGGAGACCTCTCACACACCATGCTCCACTGCCATCCCGTGCCCTGTATCGCCTGTGCGGATTGACTATGTTGGGGTTACACCTGGTCGACTGGGGCTGTGTGTGCCTTGTCAAGGGGCATGGCGGGCGCACAACAGGATCCAGCTTGTCCACAGAGGGTGGGCTGAGGTGCGCCTGGTACCGCTTTGTACGTGTGCCCGGCTGCTGTGCACACACGTGTTCACTCCCCCCGACAGGTGTCCTCTCACAATGCCCAGGGAAGCGGTGGTGTACTGTTCATGACCCCTCCCAACACGGCGTGCTCCAACTTGGCATGTGCGCATCTACCCGTCGCACCCACCCACCTGAGCACTGCGTCCATACGACTTCACACGACACATGTGTGTCTTCCACAGTAGTGCTACTCATTTGCGTTGACATCCAATACCAGTGGACTACATGGTCATGTCACGACTGCCGTGTACTTCACATACTCTCATCCTCTCTCATTCGTACTTGTGAAATGAGTCAGCGGAGACAGTTTTGGTTTCAAACATTATATTGAGTCTTCTGTCCTCTGTGATGCAGTATAGTGGACACTACTGGCAGCGGAATACATGTTGAGGATATACTGAGCATGATTACAAATTGGATAGGGTGTGGGGTTACATGTGATTGGCTGTTGCATGTGGGATGTGGGCTTCAGAGTTACATCTGCTTGGCCAAGGCTGTGCTAATGTACATTTACGTATAGCTGCGGAGCTGCGGACTTTGACACAGACGGTATACATGTAGCCTACCAGACCGCTCGGCATCATGGGCACAGTCCATCTCAGTTCCATGTGACAGGTTTGCTGCGGTTGTTCCTCATGCACGCGTGCATGTGAGATGACATCAGGGCATGTGCTTGCGTGCATGCAGCGGCGTGCCACTTGTTGTTGCACTGTGGTGGTTACTGGACATGTCACAGTCACTGGGGTCGTGTTGTTGTTGTATGCACTTGTCGTCCATGCAAAGGTCCTGGTATGGGATTCCCGGGGCGGGGGTGGGAGGGGTGCAGCACCCACAGACTCCAGGCGACCTATTCATGTCCACTGAGCGGTGTGTGTGTCCATGTGCGCTGGATCCATGTCGTGTCCTGGTTGTTCGTGCAGTTCCGTCCATGTGGGTGCGATACACAGAGCCCATGCCACTGCCTCCCACGATGCATGCGGTGTTCCTGGATGTGATGGGGAACAGTGTGCATGTCCCGGTCATATCCGATGTCATGGCGATGTCGTTGATGGTGTGGTTAAAGTTGCCGGTCGTTTGGTATGGCTGTTGTGGTGGTGACTGGCCAGTCCGTGCGGAAGCTGAGCATGGGTGCGGGGTTGGACTTCATAGGTCACTCGGGGAACCTGCGTTGTGGTCCGACGTATTTACAGGTTGTCAGGTATGCGATGCCGTCCAGCAGGGCTTCCATGTCATTGGTGGTGTACATGTTTGCCAGCCAATGAAGCGGATGGTGGCTCTCAAGGTGTTGTTCGTAAGTTGTCCCTTGGAGGACCATGATGGGGCATGCTGGGTGACATTCGATGTAGCTGTTCTCGATGATCCGTCGTGTGGAGGCACAGTGGTCCCATTTCAGTGCGGGTGCGATGTTGGCCACATACGCCATGCCCCCATAGGCAGAGCAGGCCCTGTCGTGTGCGTCCAGAGGGAGGAGTAGTGGTAGCAGGTCCGCCTTCAGACATGCCGGGTTGGAGAGGCATATCTCGACGGGATGCTGGTAGGGACACCTCCGACAGTAGAAGACGGGCATGACGCAGCTGAACAATGTGATGCGGTAAGTCAGTCGGTAACTTACGTTCAGCAGGGACAGGAGATCGCATCCCAATGTATGTATCGTGTTGGTTTTGTACAGCTTGAGCTGTTCGGCGTAGTTGGGTAGGTGTGTTGCGGTTGCCATTTCGCAGTGGTTCGTTGAGATGGCGTGCTCCGGCTGTGTGTGCAGTCTGCAATGTGCACGCTCCGGGGTTGCTGTGAGCTCTGTGTAGTCGTAGGGAGACAGGACTTGTGTTCTGTTGGCTTGTTTGGAGGACACGGGCCCTCTTCCCACATGCTTCTCAGACAGTTCAAGGTCAGTGCTGTGTGACTCCTTCCAATTAACTTGCATGTGGCCGACATGGGGAGTGTTTTCTTCTTTCTTCCCCGTCCGTTGTGTGCTTCTGTGATATGCGCTATCTGCCCTGTGGTCGGTCTCCTCGGCATGCCTGTGTTGGTCTATTCTTGGACAATGGCTGTATTCACCGGCTTCTGTCGTAGGGCTGTGGTTTCGGAGTTGGAATGGAAGGTCATTCAGTGCTGTCTGCTCTCCCTTGTGTGGGCGGCAGGCTGCCTTTCCGCTCTGCGTTGGGCCTTGTGTGTGGATGTTATTCTTGGGCCACCTGTTGTCGGTCCCCGGGCTCTTTGGTGTTCCGTTTCATATGTCTTGTTCATATGTGCAGGGTGGTATGGGTTTTTCAGTGTGGTACTGGCGTTCCTCTTCCCGAAGGGGCCCTGCTTCTCCTAGTTGGTGTTGCCACCGCTGTGTGCTACGCCATGTTTGTTACACTGGGGTGTGTCCTGCTGTTGCGTGACTTCACTGACATGTGTGCGTCGGTTGTGTGGCGTTGGGTGTTGTCCGTGAATTGGGCGTTGGGGACATGTCTGTGGCAGGCCTGTCACGTGTCATGTGCGTTCGGGGTGGGGCTGATGTGTGTGCTGCTTGGTTGTGTCCCTGTGTCTGTGTGCGACGCATGCATGGCGCTGCGGTTGGCCTCTGCGTTGTGCGCATGTGTGGCGGCGTCATCGGCGCTTTGGGGCCGTGACGGGGTGGTTGGTTCCTAGTCCCAGGTGGTGTGTACACATGTGTTCCGCGATGTTAGGATTTGGCCTGTGTGTCATATGTGGATGCAATGGTGGATGTGTAGTGTACACGCGCTGGTGGGGGGTTGTCCGCTTTTTCCGCCCTTGCACTGTGTGCGCTGTTTGCGTGCACTTGTTGTGTGTGTGCCTACCTGCGTCTCCGCGGTACGTTGCGTCCTTGGTGGTGCATCAGCAGAAGCATGGGAAGGGCCTGCAGTGCTGGATTCATGCCCGGGGTGCCGCTTCTTCGTTGTCCGTGCTCTGCGTCCGTGTTACCGCCTCTCTTTCACGTGCGGTGTCTCTTAGCCGTGGGAGCCGTTTGTTTGCGGCATCGTAATTTATACGCCGGGCGGGACGTGTTTCGTCGGACGGTGTGTGTCAGTTGGGCTGCGCCGCTACGTGTACGGGCGCACTTTGATGGCGGACGGTGTTGCTGGCTTGCCGGCGATGTTTGGCCTGCTTTTCGCATCGTAATTGGGCGGGCGTGTGGACTGCTGCGTGCCGGCGGTAACTGGTGGTTTTTGCATTCGCCAGCACGGCGGTTGTGCTTCCGCCCGCCATCGTAATGGGCCCCTTAGACTCTAATATTTTCATAATATTGATTGAATAGATATTATAGCATTAACTGTTTAATTAAAAAAATTTTTTTTATATGATTTGTTTTTATTTTTACATTTATTTTAGTGTATATAGTTTTTTGTGAAGTTTTTTTGGGGATTTTTCAATTTTTTATATTTTATTTATTGTCTACATTAATTGATATAAGTTTTCTTATGCAATTGTTTATATTTTTATGGTTTTATTGTGTATGTATGATATATATATATATATATACATATTTATATAGTGTAACATAATTAAAATATCTATTTTACATTATATATTAATTGTATTCATATTTTGAATGTATTACTTCGAATATATATATATATATATATACACATATATATGTTCTTATTAATAAATGTCAAATATTTTAAAATATTATAGTGTAGAATACATATTTTATTATATATATATATATTCACATTAATAACTTTGACATATAAAAAAGTAAAATCAATATTTTTATTCATTATGTTACACTATAAAAATATATATACATTTATGTAAATATAAAATACATATATATGTATGTGTTTGTGTGTTTATATAAGTATATATTGATGTATTTATTATTGAATAGTAGTGGAATATATTTTCAATTTATGTTATGTTGCAATTATATATTAAAATATTTACTACTTTATTACTATCTTATATATTTTTTTATTTTTGTCCATTTTCTTACGACATGAGTGTCAACAATATTTTTTTCTGATATTTTTGTATTTACCATTATAGGTATAGTGACACAATATTTTGGTAAACAATATTTTTGACACAATGTTAGTGTCAAATGATATTGTCTACTTTAATATTGTTTCACTTCCAACAGCCTGTCACTTGATTACCCAGTGTTCTACTGTAGCTTTCCACAACATTCTAATGAAAAACTAGAGTGCTACCATTCTACATATATGACAAACTGTGGCACACCCAAAGCCATCTTGATGGAACCAAAGCTGTAACATTTAAAGCATTTCCTTTAAAAATTAACAAAATGCGGGGCCGTTTTGCTTGTGCCTGTGTCACTGGGGCTCGCTTGACCAGCTACTTTTCAGGACCACCGTATGGGGGGGCCCGCACTCTTCCTCCTAATGGTGACATCTGGGGAAGCTCCATAGAGAAGAGCCGCTGCAGCCGGCAGCCCCTGGGGACTACCAGTCGCAGAATCGTCATTGGGACCCGCACCTGAGACCAATCTATCCATTAACCCAGTGCCGCTTAAGTACGCTGAAGTCCCGTGGTGCAGGACACGGAAAGACACGCCCGGGCAGCTCTCAGGCAAAGCCCGGGCCAAGGGCAGGCCCGTCTGCACCTGTCTGCGGCCGGGCGAGGCTGGGCCATCCCTCTAATGGCTTCTCTGGGACTTGGGTGAGTGTGTTTTTGCTCGTTTCGTTTTAGTAAACTACCCATATTTTATGGGATGGTGGCCTAAATGGTCCTAACTAGCCTTGCCTAAACTCATCTGCATCCAAACAAGGCATTTTTAATATTACCCACTAGATCGGCCCCAGTTACGAATAGTGTATAATATAGTGAGGGACTCATGGGCAAACATAAATTTGCTGGAGGGCCGTTGGCGGTTACCCCTCCCCCTAAACCCACATCAATAGACCAGATGCTGCAGAGGGCTATAGGGGTTGTATCCCTGGGCTCAGGGGCGCCTACACAATCATCTACCGGTTTACTTGAGCCAGTTGTTGCTATTGGTTCTCCTGAGGCCGAGACTAGCGTGGCAAGCAGGGCTTCCTATCAGTTGTCTAGCGCCCATAATGGTGTTCCTCTTTCTGAGGTATGCCACGAGTAATTCCAACAAGCAGTTAAAAGACCAAGGAGGACAGTGCTGAAAAAGCAATGCAAGACAGATGCCCAAGCTGGATCCTGACCTAATATCCCTGTGTCTGTCTAGCTCCCTTTTTCAGTTGTTGAAAGGGATCTGGACTTACAACCAAGCCGGATGGCTGATCTGGTGGAGGAGTTGGTTGATAGAGTCAAGGGTATTCTGTGTACGGAACTTGAACCAATGTTGGTGCGCTTAGCAGCAATTGAGCTTAAAGATATTCCAAAACCACAGCCACAACCACACCAGACACAGAAGGAGGAGGGACTGTGTTAACCAATCTTACTACGTCCTCTAGGCATATTGTTACGAGTTGTGATAATAGAGGTTCCTCTCCCACTGTATTTCCATCAATACCCAGAGACAAAACATCATCTGTTGGACAATGCATAGAAGGGGACCACCGAGGGGAACAACCCTGCCAGTAGGAAAGTAGCAATGGGCGACTTGGATAGATTGATATTAAGGGAGACGGCATCTCAAGAAGAGGCGATGGAGATCCTCAGTGTTGCTCGATCCCATCTTCCATTTAGGGTCCTTTCGTGGAACGCTGGTATAGGCTCCAAATTGCATGGATTGGGGTCTTTTCATTGACCAGTTTGACGTCTGCCTTTTCCAAGAAACTTTGCTAACCACGAATGTGCAGTGAGCAGGCTATGCTACCTATAGTAAAGAAACACTAGTTAGCGGCAGGGGTGGACCCTCTGGGGGTTTGATGGTGTGGGTTAGAACTCACCTTGGGTGTTCAATGGAGAAGGTGGAGTTAATATTGGATGACATCCTGTGTGTAAACCTCCTATTTCCATCCGGGCTAACTGTTTATGTTTATAATATCTACTCAAGACCCATGGCCAATAGACGGGAATCGCCCACAGTTGAATTGCTCGCTGCTCATCTGGCAGCTCTGTTGGAGGGAACCTATAAAATAGTAGGTGGCAATTTTAATTGTCAATTCGAGCCTTCGGAAGTGAGCATTAATGGCCTCTCGCAAGAGGAGGATAGAGTCTGGTCCATTCTGGACTTGACAATACACCCCATAAAGAAATGGTGTCCGCTGGCCCTACAAATAAATGCCCTGACTTTAAATCAGTGTGTGCATGCATGCAACAGGAGAACCCCATCAGACAAGAATGGGAGGCACACTTTTAATCGGATTCATAGAACCAGTCTAATAGATTACACACTAGTTGATGTTAGACTTTGGCCGTTTGTCACTGCCATGGTAATTATAACAAGGCACGATAGTGACCACAATGTTCTTGCACTCGACATGGATCTTCCGGTTAGTAGGGCAACAGCCACCAGATTAGGCAGGCATCAACAAGCTTGGAACAGGCGCAGAATTAAATGGAGCATGATAGCACGTTCACCGGAAACAGTTAAGTCTATCTATAAGCTGATTGAGAGGAGCTTAGTAGATTTAAGTAACATAGACCCCCTTACGGCTCGGGAAGAATCCACAGTGAGTATTGATGAGGTTCTTAACCAACTATTTGAAGACCTCAAAAATCTCTTCTATATGGAAGACAAATATCTGGGAGACAGGAAGAACCCCCCCTCCTTGTGGTTCAATAGCCTTTTCAGAGCTGCTAAACTTGCATTAACCCCTTCTATTAAGTCCCAGGATAGAATCCAAGCCAAGAGAGTGGCTTACAAAAAGGCTATTAGTAATGCAAAGAAGGAATGGGACCAAGGAAGATGGGAGACCCTACTTGCTGCCACTAAAGATAATGATCAAACTACATTTTGGAACATAGCAGTCACTGGGAACATTGAGGGTGATGTTACTATTGAAAACAACATTGCAGCAGATGTTTGGAACAAAACGAGGAGCTCTGTTTTGTCATAGAAATTATAGTTAGTGCTATAGAAAACTTAAATGAGGACACATTTTCTATGAGTTATCAGATATTTTTCTCATCCGTGTCAGTAAAACATTCTGACATTTAGACTAAAACATGTACTTTTAATACCAACAGCAATCTGTCAGTTGACTCCCATGCTATATTGAAGTTTCCCACAGTGGTCTAATGAAGAACTAGAGTGCTAACCTTCTGTATTTCTGAAAAAGGGTGGCACACATGAAGTTATCCTCATTGAATCAAAGCTGTAAAACCTAAGGCTTTTTCTTTAGAAATGAGCAAAATGAGGGAGCTCTGTTTGTCATAGAAATTATGGTGAGTAATCTAGAAAGCTAAAATGAGGACACTTTTTCAAAGAGTTCCCAAATATCTTCCTCATCTAGTTCAGTAAAACATTCTGGCATGCAGAGTGAAACATATACTTCCAACACCAGCAGCAATCTGTAGGTTAAATCCCAAGTAGCAAACTGCAGCATCACCACACAGTTCTAATGAATAATTAGAGTGCTAACATTTTGTATTCATGAAAAAAGTGAGACACTCCAGAACGCTACTTTTTGGAATAGGAGCTGTTGAATTTAAAGCTTTTACTGAAGAGCAGTCTGAAGTAAATGAACATTAAGATGTTAATGCAGGTATAAAACCCGAAGGTTAAAAAAGTTAGTGGAGGCGTGGGTGTTTAGTAGTTTGATGCATACTGTATTTTTAAAGGGGCCAAAAATAGTTAAAGAGAGACACATCTGCATAGGTAAAGCACCCCATTTCACCATCTGTTTACTCAGCATACTCATCTTCTCAGTCACTTAACGTTCCCTAATTTTAAAATAGTAACAATTTGATAGATATATTATCCAGTGGCGGATAGGACCTAATTAGATAGGATTTTTTTTTTAATTTGCTAATACATTTGTCGCGTTGGGGCTTGGCTTAGCAAGATGGCAGAGTAGACGTGCTCCCCGGAGCTCCCCTTAGCTTCGTTTATCCGGAATCATCCTGGGTGCAGTAAATGCATTTTAAAGCATACACAAGACAAAGGGATCGCCTCAACTTCCCTGGTGTTGTTTAAAGTCTTGGAGCTGTCGCAGCGAGATGCTGCTAACTCGGAGAGTCGGGAGACAGTTGGCAGGCTCTGACGGCCATCTTGTAGCCGCGGTGGGAAGCCTGCGAGGGAAAACGGAGGCAGCGTGACCCTGAGAGCGGCTACAGTGGCGGGCGGAGGAGGAGGCAAGGAACCCGGGATTGCCGGCTGATTGCGGAGGAAGAACGATCCCGGCCCTCGCGGCGCCGTTGGCCAGGAAGAGGAGGCTTGGTGCTGGTGATGCCGAGGTGAGGAGCCTCAGACAAGTCAGTGGTGCGGCCGAAACGAGTACTGTCGCCCCGCACTGGAAGGCCCGCAAAGCAGAAGCATCAAGGTACCGGGTTGTGACAGGCTGCAGGGGCAGGGTGAGGCTCCGTAGGGGCACCGCCTACCCACGAGGGTTCACAGCGGCGGCAGGGCCTATCTGAGGAGGACGGGTCTGGAGCTGCAAGAGGCTAGTAAGGGGGAGCGGCGGCAGCGAGTTCCCGAATGTGGCCACATGGTGAGTGGCGGTGAAGCAGAGAAACGAGGGGCAGCCAGCTGACAGCGGTAAAAAGTGACCCTGGCCCCCACGGGGCCGCTGGCCAGAGAAGGCAGATCGGGACCCAGTGCAGATTCCGAGTTGTCATCGTCACTGGCTGTCGTTGTAACGTAGCGCAAAGAGTCGGTTTCACTGTAGTTTTGCATTGATCTTTGCAGGCGGCAGAGTCTCGGCGGCAGAATCTCAGTCTGTTCCCGCTCACAAACAGCCCTAAATGCCTGGATTTCACCGTTCTTCCCAGGAGGAGCTTAACTCTTAGGGATCAGGAACTCACTCCAGCAGAGGCCAGCAGGGCTCAGGCAGGTCCAGGCAGGTACAGTGCAGCAGGTCAGCTAAGCACTTGCAGGGAGGCTTCTGGAGCTTGTTGAGTCCCAGTAGCTCAGACAGGAGGTCGACCCGCTGGCCCTTGGAGTCACTGTGGTAGTCTGGGATGAAGGGAGCAGATCCAGTCTTCCTTCTCAGACAGCAAGGCAGTACTCAAGCAGCAGGACAGCCCACTGTGGATCAAGGCAATCCTCAAGCAGCATGGCAGTCCTTGTGTTGCAGCAGGGTTTAGTCCTCTGGTGAGCTGGGCAGGCCCCAAACAACAGGGCACTCCTCTGGAGAGCAAGGCAGTCATTCTTCTGTAATGTCTACAGGTCAAGCACTATACTGAATAGTGGCTCTGGAAGTCCAATATTTATACTTGGTGCCAGGTTTTGAAGTGGGGGATTCCCTATGCTAGCCCACACCTGATCCTGGAAAGTTCATCCCTTCCTGTATTTAGGCTCCAAGAAGTCTGGGGTGACAAATAACTAGTGTCAGGTGTGTGTACTGGAGGCAAACCCTTTAAAAACTATGTGGGGCTGGGTACAGCTCCGTCCCAACCATACTGGCAGGATGACCCATCCTGTCCACACCTAATCCTCTTCAGTGTTACTGTCTGGAAGGAATACACAAACCCCACCAGTAGAGTAATTCACAGTCATGTGACCCAGGACACTGGCAGACGAAGCAAGTAGGACAAGAAAATGCCAACTTTCTAAGAGTAGCATTTTCAGTTTTGTGACTTAAAATCTGACTTTACCATTAAAGAGGATTTTAAATTACAATTCATTTGAGTCTATACAACATATCTCTATCTGCTCCCTATTCAAAGTTAGCACCTATTAAATGTAATAAGGTAACCCTGTGCTAGTCAAAGGGAGAGATAGGCCTTCCAACAGTGAAAAACGACTTCATGTGTTTTCACTGCCAGGACATTTAAAATCTTAAGTACAAATGTCCTACCTTTTAAATACTATGCATCCTGTCGTATGAGCCTTAGGGCTTAATACTTATATGTATTAAAAAGGAAGGTTTAGCCCTGGCAAAAGGTGTATTTGTCAGGTCAAACTCACAGTTAAAAGCTGCACTACAGGCTGCAGTGGCAGGCCTGAGACATGTTTTAAAAGGCTACTTTAGTGGGTGGTACATTGAGTACTTCAGGCCCACTATTAGCATTTAATTTACAGGCCCTCATTACATGTAATACCAGGCTTAGATCCTAGATAAACCATGGCGTTGCACTCCAATATGTGTGGGGTCTGTACGAGATACAACTGGGACCATGGTCACCAGGGCAGGCTAGGTCACCACCAAAGCTAGGCCCAAACTCTGTATTGTGTGCCACACTCTGGGTAGGCTCAAATATGTATATTTTAATTCCTTTTATATATATGTGCATGGATGGTCTTGTCACCAGGCACCAGGCCTGTTGGTGCCATGGTCCTAGGATAAAGAGGCCCCATTGTTGTTCCCCATAGCCTACGGAAGGTCATGAGGCTGAGGGGGTAAGCTCCATAATTTTGGTGCCTCCCCAACACAGACAACAATGGGGAGGGTGAGAGATTGGTTGTCCATGGGTAGGGGAACCAGCAGTCCCTCAGGGTAGGCTGCATGCTGCCTCGCCAATTTAGTCCCTGCCTCAAAGCTGGTTTCAGCACGTGGCAAACTTGCTAAACTTCTGGAACCAATGTGCAGGATATTTGTGGTTTTTCCTGGCAATTACTTCATATTACATGGGTCCCAGATCAGATAAAAGGACCATGTGGCTTCTGCCTTCGATGATGTGTAATCAGGCCCTGTCATAGGTAAAGAACAATGACAGGCACTAGTACTATTAGTCCCAAAAGTCAGGTAATGTGGGTAACCTTGATTGTTGTAGTATGTCATAAGACTAGCTTAAGTACTGCTGTACAATCCACGCTTTTTGGGACATTTTTGGTGAAAAAGAGCAGTACATTCAGTTTTTGGTCCCATTTTTAAAAAGGTGTTTTTGGAGAGAACACAAACATTGACCCAGAAAGAGAGTCAGGTTCACTTAGTAAACCGGGAAATCTTTGAATTACGGCGTGCCCCTGAAATCAAATACTTTTGGGCATTTTTGTAGTGAAAATATTCTGTGCAATCCACCATTTTGCTCACTTTTAATTCTCAAAATGTTCTTATTGGGACCCAACTCCAACAATCGCTGCTTTGGTTGGTAGAGCCTGCTTTATTTGCTTAAGTACACAGTAATAAACTGGGATTAGCTTTAAGTTACATCTTTTTGAAAGTTCACCACCTGGCATAACCTTTTTCCTCTGTGTGGGGTTTAAATTGCTGCTTTCAAATGTGGTACTACAGCATGTTCTGAAGTGGAGACAGTAGTCAATTCATCGATAGTGAATTGGAATGTGAAGACGCATCACTGGGATTTGGGCAGAAGGGGAAACGTGGAGCATAAGAAGAAACCTCAGGGAGCAGATAGGCAAGGGTGGCTGCATTACTGGGTGTGAGGCCTTTTCTCTAGGCCTGCTGCAGTCATTGGTAACAGGGTCATGTTTGCGGTTGGTACTGTTATTCACCACTTTCTCTGAACCGCTGGTACTATTGCACTCCAGGGACCGTATTAGATAAAGTGCCCCGGGGGGCGCAACGGGCGTTTGTGCCCGCTTTGCGCACGCCTGTGGCACTTTGGTATTACAGAAGGGGCTGCAGACGCTTGTGTGGTCCCTTCTGTAATACCGATAGCTCTGGCGCACATATAGCGCAGTCGCGTCCGCTCCCGGGAAGCAGTAGTGGGGCTGGGAGGTAGGGGTAGAGGGGAAGGGGCGGGAGGGTTCAAGAAAAATAAAAAAGATCACTTACCTGTCGGTCCACCAGCTGTAATTTGTCTGAGCGCTGTGGATTGGTGCTCAGATGGATAATGGGAGCCTGGGCATGTTCTCCACCCAGGCGGTGGACAACATGCAAAGTGTGCATGAATGTTTGGCCAGCCCAAAAGGGCTGGCCAAACATTCATGCGCACTTAGGAGGGTGCCACCATTCCTCCCCCATGCACTGCCCAGCTTAGCCCCGCCCCACAAAACTGCGTCAGCACGGAAAAATAAAATGATAATAACATTGCGTTATCATTATTTTATTTATCCTTTTTTGCCGTGCTGAAAGGCAGTGGGGCGACGCTCCTCTGCCTTAGCGGAGGAGCTGCCCCTGATAAAGCGCCAGCGCTATCTTGAGGGGGCGTTCCCTCATTTGGCTAAACAGGTTACAGCCTTTGACTGTCCCTGTGCAGCGAGTCAGACAGTCAAGGCTTATTCCAGGAGTAGGTAGAGGGTTTTAAACCTGGGCACTGAATGGATCTCAATAAACACAATGCCCAGTTAGGACTATATCTTTGAAGGCCGTAAGTTGTTATTTACAAACTACAAAAGAAAGGACAATTAAAATAAAGATATGCATAAAATATCTCAAGGTCGGTGGTAGTACCTTTTACGGCCGATACACAAATCCAAACACTATTGTACAACTTAGGCTCTAGGCAGAAGAGTTCCTATTTACAAGGGGCTCCACGGCCAGTTTCCAATAGCTGTAAAAGGTTCTCGTGTTCTAAGCGGCCTTTATTAATTTTCGGGTCCACTATAATGTTTTTTACTCCAGCCAGTCCATGAGGCACAGGCGCCAGACTGAGGGCAACAATATATCATATGCCTGTCCTCTGTCCTACTTTCTTGGCGACTTAAAGTGCCATACTGGACAACTCAATGAATGTCAGCACCTATGGCTGACTTTCTAGTAAAAATATCCAAAAACTAGTGGGATCAAAAACACTACAACCAAACTAGAACAGCGTTCCCAAACCGCGTAGCATAGGGTACTAAAGGTCAATGTGTCGGCATCTATTGAAGGGAGAATTGACAGTCAGAGAGAGGGGTACGGTCCACTGGCGATGCTTCAAAGCAGAGACCAGTTGAGGTCTCAACTGGTCTCCCAGTCAAAGTTAAGGGGACGAGGGGCTGGATTTACATGCACGTCACCCATATGTAACTACTGGTAGCCTCACCAATTGCACGCTTGAGAACCACCAGTAAGGACTGACCACTGGGATTTAGAGTTAGGGTCCTAATGCAACTTCAAATCTTGGTATTTGTGGCATCCTAAGCAAGAGAAACCCAATGCCAGTAGCTATAAAACCAAGGGCACCAGCCCACGCCATTACCACAAGGCCTGAAATAAAGAGAAAAATCACCACGGTGTCCATCAGGGGTTCCAAATGGACAGATGTATGCTCTGGTAAAGTCAATTGCACCAAGTAGGGTTGTGTGATGCAGGCCTACTGCAAGGGCCGGCCTGGATTACTCGTTAAAGCTCCTTGGCCCTTGCTAACACAGATGTTTCCTGGGTAGTCCGATTCACAAGGTACTGCGGATAACAAAGATACTTCCAACTCACACTGTCACTTCGATATGTGGTGTGATTTTTCACCCTGACAGGCTGCCCCTTTGCACTTGTCAGGTTTTGCAACAGTGATATAGATACGCATTCAGCGAGCTCTCTGTTTCTCAATCTGACCACATTATATATATATTTTTTAATTTAAATTATCAGGCTTTTTTGCTCATTTTTGGGACTGAGTCAGAATCCGGAAAACAACTCAAATCTAATTTGCAATGAGTGAAAAAGCCACCCACTGGTGCTGTCAAAAGTTAGTCATTCGACTCTCTGGGGGTACATATGGTGTGAAGTGTGTTCAAAAACGGAACAACCGAATGCTTGACGGGACTGTTGCCAAACCATGCCGTCTGGAACTTCAGTTTTATTTATCGCGAGCTTCACGCCACTGCCATCCTATTTGCACAGGCCCATGACCTGCATCCCACAGCATTGTAATCAGCAGGGTGAGAAGTGTAATTATGGACAGAAAGGATAATCTCGCTCTACATTTATTGCAGAACTAATCCTGGATGATTTACATAAAAGTTGCCAGAACACCATTCCGCACAGCAAGAAATCAATAGCTTTTAATTCAGAACTAACCTCGTGCATTCTACAAAACCTTGTTAAATTTTCAATTATATATGTTGATTATGTGAGTCGAATTCATTGACTTGCAAAAGAAAAAAAAACGGTTTGCCTATTTGTTACTTAATCCCAATAACAGGATAGAAAAACAGAGAAGTTAGGGGCATATTATCAAGCGGCAGCGATAATTATCGCTGGCCGCTGTTAGCGTGAGGAATCCTATCGCCGGCTATCGCTGGAAATTATCGCCATGCTAGCGCTGTATTAACAACGCTTAGCGCAAAGGCGATAATTTTCCAGTGATAGCGATGTTTTACATGGAACATCGCTGGTTTTCCAGCGATGTCCCATGGAAAACGGCGATATACTTGGTGATAGGGCCTGTGGTCTTAGCCACACAATCCACCCCCATGTTAGGTATGCCTTAGTCAGGAATTTAGCAGACGTTAAATTCCTGAGTTAAGGCATACTAACGCAATTTAAAATATCGCTAACCCACGTTGCTAATATGGCGATACCTGGGTTAGCGATATTTCCCCTGTTGTTTTCACAGGCACGCCCCTTTGCATCTCATTAGCGATGCGATGGGAGGCGTGCAGAAAACGGACGCTAAGTCAGGAATCACGTGGTAGCGTGTCCTTGTTAATTCGGCGATAAAATTATCGCCGCTTTTCGTCCGAAAACGGACGCTAAAGCGGCGATAATTCATTAACGCCGCCTTGTTAATATGCCCCTTATTTCTTGGTGGTGGGAAATATTGAGTTGTGTTGATATTGCTTAGTTCATACAAGAACCGAACAACCAGGTCATGTGTGTTCAACTTCTTTGCTTCATTGCCTGTACATGGTATCAGTTCTGGTGTCACTGTTCATTAATAAAATCATACAAACATGTCCATGAAAGGCAACATGATACATCGACAGCCAAGAAACAGACTAAAAAAGACTATGGCACCTCAGTCTTTAAACACATCCTACAGCATGTTCTGTAACTCTAACAGAAAATAAGGTGATGGAACGCATCAACTACCTGTAATTGTACGGGGCTAACCACAAACAGGCATTCAAACTTTGTAAGAGGTTCACTACCGTTACAACAGAAGCTTCTCTTCCTGCAACAAGCTTTCCCTAAAGGAAGAACGAGAACTGGGAAAGAACGTGGACCATGACGGAGATCTTATCACCGGTCAGCAAAGTATTTCTTCTTATTATTATTAGGACAAACGAAACCTAATGCAACACACTGGAAGCTAGATCGACAAAGACTCAATGGAACTTACTGGCCGTCCTTGTTTTAGTAAGATTCTGTTATGGATCCGGGTCAGCAACTGGTACAGCAGCAAGTGGGAAGCTTTAGTTCAATTCTCCTTTAGTTCAAAGATTGCTTGTGGTATTCTCTGTGAGATGCAAGGGGCGGACAGGCCTCATATTACACCGGGCATTTCACCGGTGGGCTGGAGCTCTTGAGGCCAGCTGAGAAAGCTCCAGGCTGCTCCTGGTGCCTCTGTCACTTTCCCCAGCTCCTGAGGTTAATTGCAGCAGGCACTTGGAGGCTTCAAGAGAAAGAGAAGCGGGGAATGGAAGGTAGAGAGTAAGTGATCAGAGAAGGAGAAGATGAGAGAGCGAGAGCTGGTTTGAAGATTTGTTGCAGAGCTGCCTTTGGCTCCCAAATCCCACCTTGCTAAATGCACCACCCTTGGCCTCAACCTACTAACCTTATCATGGCTCTGCTCTAGATGCTACCAGTTCCCTATTCTGGGTTTTCAAAGCTCTAACTAGATTCCAGGGGCGGTTCCTCCGCTATGGCGGAGGAGCGTCTCCCCACTGCTTTTAAGGAGTGGGAAGCAGAAACCTAAAATGATAATAACTTTGCGTTATTATCATTTTAGGCTGCTTCCTGCTGCTTTGCGGGTGGGTAAGTGGGCGGGGCTGCTCTGCTCTTGGAGCAGGGGAGGAGTGGTTTGCCCACTCCAAAGTGCGCAATGACTGTTTGGTCGGCCCTCTCGGGCCGCCCAAACCAGTCATGCGCACTTTCCCCATTCTCCATGCAGGCTGCATTACAGCCTGCATGGAGAACAAGCCCAGGCCCCCATTCCCTGGTTGAGCATTAAACCAGGACGATCAAAACCAATCACAACGCTGCATTGCAGCGTTGTGATTGGTTAGTGGGGCCTGCTTCCTGTTCCTCGATGCCCTCGATGAGAGCAGGAGCAGAGATGCGGGACCTGGCCGGCAGCAAGGTAAGTTTAATTAAATATATATATATATATTTTATAATTGATCCATGCACGCCCCCCCCCCCCACGCGGTCCCCCTGTGCCCGCCCCGCCACCCGCGAGCCATGCCAGCCGCCCCTGCTAGATTCATCATGGAAGTTGTTGTGGTCTATGGTATATGAGCAAATTAGAACTCGCAGACTTACAGCTCTCTCCAGTGTAGAATTCTCTACAGCTGTAGCACTGAGCCTGATCCAGTAAAGGGTCTCTGTGTCAACGTGATTTACCTAAAAAGAAAAACACTATTGATAGCAAGATGCTTCCTGTTAGAAAACATGTTCTTCTACCCTAAAAAAAAACTTGTCAGCTGGCAGATTGTCTAAAGTTTTATATTTATGCACATATTTATCATACATTTTTTTCTCAAGCGGTATTATAAAAAATGCTCACATTTATGCTATGATCACATGATGTTTTGATTTCTTAGCATTATATTCCAATCAATTCAGGTAACATGATTTCCTTCGGAATCTTGAAATTCTTGACCAAAGAATTTGATCATTTAGGGTTGATTGGATAATGGGACATCTACTTTAAATTAGCTGATGTCATGTTCCGCCCACCTTGTGGTTACCCCAGCTCATTTAGAGTCGTGGGAATTGATTTGTTACCTCTGCTGGCACAGCCATCAGAAATTCACTGCCAGGGGTTCATGTACTGCAGGGCCACTAGCAATACAGCACTTGAATGCCTTTCTTATTAAGAGTGGTCGTTCAATACTGATTTTTTCTTCCAGATTCCCATACAAGCAGCACACAGGAAAGTTTTTAAATATTCCTGATACGCAGGGCGAAAATACCCTGGGCACATCAAGAACACTGCTTTTTTTTACTTTCCCAAACAAACCAACAATAAGCAGCACGTTCATCAAACGGTAAAAGTCACCATTAGTCTTTTAATAAAAACATTAGGCAGGTTTGCAGTTTTAAAAAAACAGCATTTTTTGTGGCTTATTTATTTATTGAGGGACCCATTTGTAATCCTACTAAACACAATCTCTGGAAATGATTCTTTGTAACAATTGAATATTACTCAAATCAATTCTCCTCTGCCTATGATCCAAAGAAATATTGTGACTCATGCTTGTCAACTACCTGGCGTTTCCGTAAAGTGTTACAGCAGTTGTAATATGCTATTGTCACCTCACCCTGTCTTGTCCCTTCCCCGATCCCGTCCTACCTTATGTGCCTGAGCGCATGTCTCCCGGCGCGCGGGTAGAACGTTGAAGTGAAGGAGCAAGAGCCGTTAATTAACGGGCATTCTCATTCGTAGAACGAATAAAGCAGGTCACTTCTCAACCTCCGCCTGTCGCCTCATCATTACATCCTTATTTTTGGCGACGATTACGGGATATGAACCTAGACATTTCTGTGCGGCAGATCGCCTGAGGCTTCGGACCTTCCTCACACTCCGACTGAGTGCAGAGTGAGGCGGACTTCCCATTTCTTCGTACCGCCCCTGCGCCACGCCTACCCTTCATCAAGGTTCACACCATTTGTCTTCCCTGATTCCTGCCAGCCCCTGGGAGGAGCTGCGACTAAACGTGAGTGAAACATCACATTTGTCTACCCACCAGGCATTACCTTGAACTGCCACCGGAGGGAGCCAGATGCCTTCCTATCTTCGCCTTCTTAAGACATTTTACAAACAAAACACCGGTACTGTGTCAGCATGACTGGAATAATGAATGCGGTGGCAATGCCCAGCACCTTCCTAGAGGTTCCTGGGCTACCTGCGGATAATTGGACACAGTGGGTTAAATGTTTTGAGAAACATTTGGAGGCAATTGATGGAACTGAATACAATCCCACAAGAAAACAAGCCATGATGTACAACTGTTTAGGGGCAGAAGGAAGGAGGTTATTAGACCACATAACTCCCATTGAAAAGGAAGAGGGGGATGAAGAATGGGATGTGTTTAAGGAAGCAAAATTGAGGATGAAGTACAATTTGATACCACCATGAGTGTGATAATGGAGAGATATAACTTTTACTACAGGTATCAAGCACCAGGTGAGGAGATCGAGTCTTACGTCGCAACGTTAAGAATGTTGGCTATGACGTGTGCTTTCAAAGATGCAGATGAGATGATAAGGGATCAGGTGGTGATGCGTACCACGTGCGTGAAGGCGCAAGAAAAACTATTATGCCATAGAAACCCGAACCTCGAAAAAGTGGTTTCTACCATCAAAAGCATGGAAAGATCGGCCAAGGGAGTCAAATTGCTACGCAAACCTGACAACCAACAAATGAACGTCAATCTCGTACGGAAAGAGGAAGAATCTGCATCCCATAAACCACACAAGAATTTCACTCGGAAAAACCACAGCACGAACATTGGAAAGCCAAACTGTTATCGTTGTGGACCCAACACGCATGTGGCAACTAGTAAAGAGTGTCCTGCATGGGGAAAAATCTGCCAAGGATGCGGAAAAATGGGACATTTCCTTAAGGTTTGCAGAACTTCGCGTTCTAAGAAGATTTATACAGTAAATGAGTCAAAATTCGAAGAAGACTCAGATGAGAGTGAACTACTGGAGAACTTGGTGCTGCTGGTTGCCATTATCAACAGTGAAGATGCACAAAACCAATCCAAGTGTGAAGTCTGAGCAAATGGTGAAGATGTCAAAATGTTGGTGGATACTGGATCCAGAATTACAATTCTGTCAAAGGACACCTACAGTAGTCTCAAGTGCAAGACACCATTGGAATCCAGCCTAATAGTTCCAGGTGCATATGGTGGGCACAAGATAAAATTAGAAGGGGTGTTCAAAGCGGATTTAGCATTCAAGGGAAAGAACACCTCCACGAGAGTCTTTGTAGTGGACTACAATGTAAACATTCTAGGTTGGCTGGAACAACAAAAACTTAAAATGATGATTAACCCTTGCCAACCACCGTATGTTTTCAGCGTTCAAGAGGACGGCTTGGAGAACCTTCTCAAGGAATTCAAGGGGGTGTTCAGAGAGCAATTGGGATGCTTGAAGGACTTTGAACACCAGATTGTCCTGAAGAGTAAAGCATACCCTGTGAAACAAAAGGTCAGGAATATACCCTTGTCTGCCCGCGCTGAAGTCAAGGCAATTCTGGAGAGTTGGTGCAAGGACGGCATCATTGAACCAGTCAATGCATCTGAGTGGTTGTCGCCCATGGTTATCGCGAAGAAAAGGGATGGAAGGATCCGTTTGTGCATTGACCTTCGTGAATTAAACCGCCACGTGGTAGCTGATTGCCAACCCTTGCCTCTAATCAATGAAATGGTAATGACGTTGGGTCAAGCAAAGATCTTCACTACACTAGATTTCAGCGCCGCCTACCATCAAATACAATTACAAGAGGAGTCAAGAAAATACACAGCATTCATCACACCAGAAGGAGCATATCAATTCCGCAGGTTACCCTTTGGGTTGTGTTCGGCGTCAGCAGTATTCCAGCGCATGATGAATAAGTTGTTCAACGGCATGGAAGGAGTCAGATCGTTCCAAGACGATGTACTAATTTACAGCAAGAAAGAAGAGGAGCACCTAATCATCCTGAGCAAAGTTCTTCAGAGGATTCAGGACAGTGGTCTCACATTGCAAAAAGACAAGTGCAAATTCATGAAGGGAACTGTTGAGTACTTAGGTCACCTCATTGATGGAAATGGTGTACGACCCAAACCGTCCTTGATATCAGTTATTTCCTGTTCACCCAATCCAAGAGATAAGGAAGAACTTGCGTCCTTCTTGGGCATGTGTGAATTTCACTCCAAATTCATACAACATTACGCAGCCAAGGTTGAACCACTACGAAAAATGGTAAAGAAGGATGCAGAATTCCATTGGGATGAAGAATGTGAACAGAGCATAAAAACCATTAAAAAGGAACTTGAGCAAGCACCGTCACTCCAGTCATTCGATGAGAAGTTGCAACGTACTGTAACAACAGATGCAAGCCAAATTGGATTGGGAGTTGTGCTCAGCCAAATGACTGAGAAAGGGGAGAAAATCATCGCATTCGCATCCAGGAAGTTAAGGGACCCTGAGACAAAGTACTCAGTAATTGAGCGCGAATTGTTAGCTTGTGTTTGGGCTGTCACAAAGTTTAAAAGTTTCCTGTGGGGCAAAGAATTCACCATCCGTACTGACCACAAGCCACTGGTCAGTATACTTGAAGGAAAGGGTTCCAGCCGACCTTCGCCAAGAATTGCGAAGTTGGCATGCAAATTGCAGGAGTATCAAGTAAGGATGGAGTACATTCCAGGCCGAGTGAATGTGTCAGCAGACTACCTGTCACGTGCCCTGTGTGAGGATGATTCTGAGTGTGAAGTGGATGAGGAAGATGATCTACTCATTACATGCTTGTTTGAGAGTCACAAATCCATTGGTTCCATTACCAAATCAGAATGGTTGGAAGCAATAAGTGATGATACAGTGTTGGAAGGTGTCAAAAATTATGTGATCAAAGGGTGGCCACGCGAAAAGGCACTTGATGAGGCATTCAGACTCTACTGGAAAATTAAGGAAGATATTGGTGTTGTCGAAGATGTCATTCTCCGGGGTGAGACTTTAATAGCACCAATATCCATGAGGAACAGGTTGGTGACGTTAGCCCACGAAGGGCATGTAGGAATGACAGGCACCAAACAGAGATTGAGGGAAAGGTACTGGTGGCCCTCCATGGATCGTGACGTTGATGTATTTGTCACTCACTGTTCAGTTTGCAATGAAGCTGACAAAACTTTGTCGACACGCCATTGTCCCATGACCTCGGTTGAATTACCAGAAGGTCCATGGATCAAGGTCGGCATTGACTTCATAGGTCCTATGAATGCTTTGAATCTAGAATTACGCTATGCCATAGTGTTGATTGATTATTTCAGCAAGTGGGTGGAAGTCAAATTCGTGTCTCAACCCACTACACGTGAAGTAATTGACTTCTTGAAGGAGTTGTTTTGCAGGGAAGGTTTTCCCCATCAGCTCGTCTCCGACAACGGAGTGCAGTTTGTGTCCTCTGAGTTAGTCACATTCTTAAAAAAAAATGGCATAGAGCATGTGAAGTCCTCTTTATATCACCCACAAGGCAATGGCCAAGTAGAACGGGCCAATCGCTTGATAAAAGAAATCATCCAAATGGCCTTGAAATCTCACATTCCTGTTGAGGCAGCCCTACGCACTAGGTTGGGGTCGTACCGTACCACCCCCCACAATACCACCAATAGAACCGCATTTGAACTCATCAGGGGTAGGGCAGCTATTACACGTTTACAACCACATTGGTCATTGGCTTGGAAAAAGTGGGAAAACGAGAACCACAAAGAGAGTGAGAGCAGGATGAGAAGTCTGGTGGATGAGCGACAGAAGCGCATGCGCATTAACTATGATACCAGAAATGCTGTACAAAAAATTTCTGTGAAGGAAGGTGATGTGGTGAGAGTGAGGTATCCCAGGAAAGGTGCCAACATGAGCAAATACAGTGAACCGAGGCGTGTGGTCAAAACTAAGGGGTCTGCTGTACTCCTTGACAATGGCCAGTGGTGGAATGGTTCGAAAGTTGCCAGAAGCAGGATCCCTGAGCCTGTGAGCAGGCCTTGTGGATTGCAGAACGATGGTCTGGCGTCCTCTGTTCAGTCACGCACAGGTGAAGCATGTAGGGATAGCACTAATCCTGTGTCTATAGACGATATCCCCAAGGTGTCTCTTCATGGGTTGGCTACCGGTCCTGTTGATGCCATTCGGGATAAGAGAACAATTGTTCCGCCCATAAGATTTAAGGATTATGCAATGTATTAGTTTACTGTCAAGAGAAATAAAGTATTTCCACTGTGTATTTTAAAACTGTGCATTCTAAAGTTGTCTTAAAAAACGAGAGAAGATGTAATATGCTGTCGTCACCTCACCCTGTCTTGTCCCTTCCCCGATCCCGTCCTACCTTATGTGCCTGTGCGCGTGTCTCCCGGTGCGCGGGTAGAACGTTGAAGTGAAGGAGAAAGAGCCGTTAATTAACGGGCATTCTAATACGTAGAACGAATAAAGCAGGTCACTTCTCAACCTCCGCCTGTCGCCTCATCATTACACAGTTTACCTAAATCAGGAGAAATGATTAGACATCACATTCTCCTGCCTGCTCTGACTCCTTTTGGAAAAACATAGGAAGTCCAGTTTTCATGTAGGTGACTGTGGTGATGCGCCTGTCACTGCATTCAGTATTCTAGAACCCTTCTACATATAATATGGAATGCAGTGTGAAGGGCTGGCCTGGGGAAATTCGGTATCTGGCAGTTGCTGGCTGAGGCTGAAGGACTGTGGCCAATAAATCTACGACTTCATACTTATTCTACAGTGTCTTGTATCTTCATTTGTTCACCACAAATTTGGGGATGATTTGGCCACAGCAACAAATCCACGTGGAACCCGCGTGACAAGGGAGCTGTAACGTGTCCGCACAGTGTTTCGGGGAGATGTGATTGAGCGAGCGTTTCACTTTGTTGGACATCTGGCACCAAGATTGGACTTTATTCAGGCCAGTACAAATGTTTGTGTGTGAGGCCCTAGCAAACTCTGATTTCTGTGGGGGGTCATTGACCGTTTGTCACTCCCAGCGCGAACCCCCGGCACAAGTGAGGCCCGCGCCAACCTCAGCATCGCATGCTGTATTCTCTTCACCAGCGCGAACCCCCGACACAAGTGAAGCCTCGTGCTCTCCTCAGCATTGCCCACCATACATTCTCAAGTGTTAGCATATGTCACAATCCACTCACCTGTTGTTAGTGTGCTCACCGTGCCTGGCCTTTGGCTTCTTTTCCAGTCGGTGTCTGCGTGCGCTCGTGTCTGCGCATAGTCGTTCATGCAGTTTCACGTCGAGGATGTGTCAGTCAGTTTTCTTTGGAGAATGGATCAGGTTAAACAAGCCTCACTGGCCTACATTGGAACAGTACTGTCCTCAGTCAAGCAGGAAGAGATTTGCACAAGGGAGCGTCTGAACAGAACATACTGTGATACGCACACACTGATACAGCGTATCACGAGTGTCTATGAGTAAATTGTTTTTTTTTAAATGCAGTTTATTAAATCAACAGTAAATTGGTTTGGAACACAGTTTAAAAGTGGAACAGTACTCACCTTATGTCTTTGCATCTTAATCGACAGTTTCTCCAGGAGTGAGGGCACCCAGAGTGTTACAATCTGTGACACGCATACAAACTACTGAAATAATTCTTATTTCACCCAACTATACTTGTGGTTGTTTGGGTTATTCATTGTCTATGGTGGTTTTAAACAGTGTAGTTATACAAAATGTCACTGCACCTCCACCTTTCTTGCAGACACCAGGTGATCCACCTATTGCTTGGTGTAATTGGTATAGGGAGTTTACAAAATATATTGGAGTCATAGATGGCAACAGGTATTGTCCAGAACGTAAGAGATTTTTACCAGAGCACAATTTAGGGTTCAAGGGACAGGTCATATATGAGCACTTGCCACCAAGTGAATTACCTTACGGTGAAGAAGTTGACGTAAACAAATATCAAATGGCAGTTAGGAAATTTAGAAAAACAGCTAGACGTCCAACCTAGCTTGATTGTGTATAGACATACATTTTTCACTCTGGAACAACACCAAGATGAATCTATAGACTATTATGTTGCAGCTTTACGTACATTTGCGGCAGAGTGTGAATTTGAGCATTTCACATCCAAACGTATTTGTGACAGATAGTCGTATGTTGTTGGGACAAAAAAGTCCAGGAAATATTATTGACTTTAAAAAACCCAACAATAATGGAAACTATAGATATTGTAAAAAGTATAAAGATGTCTCTTAAGTCTTGTAAAGAGTTGACGCAAAAAGAACGTGGGTGGTGTGGGAGTAGGTAAAGAAACCAACAATAATTTGAAAGACCAAACCAAAAGATATGTCAAAAGAAAGGAGGTAAAAGATGGTTTGTTTGGTCAGAAAAATGTTTGTTTCAGGTGCGGGTATCCCAG
Source organism: Calotriton arnoldi (assembly GCA_963921515.1). Lineage (NCBI taxonomy): Eukaryota > Metazoa > Chordata > Amphibia > Caudata > Salamandridae > Calotriton > Calotriton arnoldi. The sequence goes on along the minus strand of CAWUFW010001779.1, from coordinate 1,472,964 downwards.
ATATGGATCTAATGGTCATTCTTGTCCAGCCAAAAATTTGAAATGTAGAACCTGCGGTAAATTAGGACACTTTGCAAAAGTCTGAAAGTCTTTTAAGAATAAGGATAAAGTCAATGCTGTCCACGTTAGGGAGAATAGTGAAAGTTCAGAGGATGAACAAAGTGTGGCTAGAGATCTGGTGTTGGTGGCACAGGGTGGAGAATCGAATTGTGCAGATCCATTTGAAGACATTATTGTAGATGGTAGAGTTTTGAATTTTCTCACAGATTCTGGTGCCAGAATGTCGATGATCACTGATGATCTATTTCATAAGACATGGGGGTAAAGTAAGCTGTTTCCACCTGACAGGAATCCAGTGACTTATGATGGGAGTAAAATTGAACTCACTGTATTATTTGAATGTCCTATGTAGTTTAAGTTTAAGTTATTTTTGGAAAGGTATATGTGGCCAGGAAGAGTCAAAATATTCTTAGGTGGTACCACCAAGGTTTATTCAGAATTACATTAAGGCCGGGGAGGAAGGTGCAGCTTTCTTTAGTCACATATGGAACGTCCAACGGACAGGTAAATAGTAACACAAAACTAGACAATGTTTAGATAGATCTGTATAAGGATGTTTTTAGTGATAAACTAGGGAAGATTTCAGGTTTTAAACATATGATAATGGAGTCACAACTGTTTAACACAAACTTAGAAATGTGCCATTTAGCATTCGTGAGGAGTTGACGGAGATACTCAAGAAAATGTGCAAAGATGGTGTCATTGAGCCTGTGGAGTCTGTGTTATGGTTATCTCCTTTGGTGATAGCGAGGAAAACAAATGGACAGCTAAGCGTGTGCATTGACCTACGGAGTCTCAACAAGGTAATTGGGGTAGATTTCCACCCTTTGCCATGCATGATGACATCGTCACCACATTTGCAGGTGCCGAGGAGTTCAGTAAAATCGACTTGGGGTCCGCATACCATCAAGTCAAGTTAGATGAGTCTTCAAGGCATTTCACAGCATTTGTTTCACCGGTTGGCACTTTCCAATTCAGAGGGATGCTTTTTGGATTGGCATCGGCCACCTCGGTGTTTCAGAGGGTTTTGGAAAATGTACTTCGGGGTGTCAAAGGTGTAGTGACATTCCAGGACGACATTCTGGTGGCTGACGAAGATTTTGTCAGCCATGACAAACTGTTGCACACTTTGTTAAAAAGGTTACAGAAGTTTGGAATAGTAGCCAATGTGAACAAATGCGATTTGCAAAACAAAACATAGAATATTTTGGTCATGTCATGTCAAAAAGGGGTGTTGAACCAAGACCTGGTTTGGTGGATGCGATCACTAAGGGTCCCAAACCTAATAGCAAGGAAAAGGTAGCATCTTTCCTTGTGCTTTGTGAGCTCTACTCAAAGTTCTTAAGAAAATTTTTGGTTAAAACTGTAAACTTGCGGGAGCTTCTGAAAAACAAAAAGTTTTTGTATGGAGTGATGCTTGCCACGATGAGTTTGTGGCACTTTAAATGTTATTGGGACTACAGAATTGTTGGCGCTTTCTGATCCCACCAAAATGTGTATTATTATCGTAGATGCAAGCAAAGAGGGATTAGGAGCCACGCTGGCTCAGAAGAATAGAACTGGAACTGAGGTAATGGTAGGTTTTGCCTCAAGGTTTTTGAAAGAAAATGAAAAAGTTTTTTTGTAATAGAAAAAGAATGGTTAGCCTGCTGCTGTGCAGTGGAACGTTTAAATGTTTTGTTTGGGGAATGAAATTTACCCTCATGACAGACCATAAACCTCTGGTGAATATACTAAGTGAGTCTGTCATTAGGGATTATACCCCTAGGTTGGCTAGACTAAGTTTCAAGTTGTTGCAATATGATTTCAACACGGAGTATATCCCAGGTGGTAAACCTTCAGGGCTGATTACTTATCTCACTCCCTGATCAATGATGAAGAGAAACCGGTGGATTGGGAGGAAGAAGATGAAGAATGTTTGATAGCCTCCAAGGGATGTATGTGAAGGAAATGCTTTTACTAAAGATGAGTGGAATGCCAGAATGTCAGAGGATGAGGATCTGGTATGTGTAAAAAAATATGTTACAGAGGGCTGGCCAAAAGAAAAGGTTTTGCCAGTAAAGATGCAGGCTTTTGTCAAAGTAGCAGGTGAGTTGTGGAGAGAAAGGGAATGTTGATGAGGAGTGACAAATTTGTTCCCCCCACATGGGGTATAAGGGATAAGGGATAAGATCACTTTAAGCGGACATGATGGTCATCTTGGTCAGACCATCACCAAAAGAAAAAATCAGAGAAAGTTATTGGTGGCCAGGTATGGACCCAGAAATTGTTGCAAAGGTCAGAACATGTGTCATATGTGCTAACAGTGACAAAGGGATTAAGACAGAGGTTATGCTACTCCAACCTAGCAGTTTCCCTGCAGGACTGTGGTAAAAACTGGCAATTGACTTCATTGGTTTAATTAGCGTTTTACCTCGAAGATCTAGGTTTGCGTTGTTAATGGTAGATTATTACGCAAGTGGTGGGAAGTTGATTTTATGGAGGAGCCAACCACTATCGCAGTCATACATTTTTTGAAGCAATTGTTTATGAGGGAGGGATGTCCCAAAGAGATTGTATCTGATAATGGAGTCCAATTTGCCTCCAAAGAGATGAAGGAGTTCTAACAAAAAAATGCTGTTCAGGACAAAAGGATAGCACTATATCACCCCCAGGCCAAAGTGCATAGTGGGCTGTACAAAACAAGATAGAGGTAGGAGAAGCGGTTGAGAGCATGTTGTGGGGGTATCGGTCAAGCCCCAGTGCAGTTTCAGGATTCTATCCTTTTGAAATTATGAGAGGAGGTGTACCAGCTTCTCCGTGGCGTCCCGCATGGTTGAGAGAATTTCATCAGAGATCTGACCAGGCCAAAATGTTAGATGAGGTCATTCGTCCACATGTACAAATCTATCAGGATAAAATGAAGAAAGAGTATGATGCCATACTCAAGGTGAATGAAGTGAGAAGTGAGATCAAAGTGGGTGACTGAGTGCGTGTGAATGATCCCACTCATGTTGCTATGGGTTTGTCCAAGTTCAGGCCCCCTGAGCAAGTTGATGCAGTGTCCAAGAAGGCGTTTCGCATAAAGGGCGTGAGTGGTGGAACAAAGGCAAAGTAGTGAAAGTGGAACATAGTGACTGAAGTGTGGGAAGTGTACCTATGGATGGAATCAGAGACATGGGCGGTTCTCAAAGAAATATTACTAGTCAAGGGTTGCTCACCAGTTCTCCTCAATGCAAAAGCAAACAGGTGGTCGTCCAACCCACTAGATACCGTGATGTATAAGTTGTGCATTGTATCCATTCATACCATGTTGTATACGGTGTGCTTTGTATTCTTCATCCTCAGTTTCCTAGTACATTGTGTATTTTTACTTTTTTAAACATATTTTATTATGATTTTCAGGTTGCTGCTGGTACAATAGCAATATATGCGTGCCGCCATACATGCTTTCTGGTGGTATATGCAAAGTTGTTGGTATCCAGTAAAAAAAAGAAAGAATCCACGTAAGCAGTGGAATGAAACGGCCATTATACTCATACATCCATAATAATAACAAGCATTTGCAATGCAACAGGTCTCGCATTTACGCGAGTTTGAGCTATTGGCACTGTAAATGACAATGCCTTTTATGTATGTTTTGGTTTTTGAAACATAAATAAAACGCATTGTCATTTGCAATTTACGCGTAAATGCGAGTCCTATTGGATTGCAAATGCTTGTTAGGTTATGTGTTTAAGCCACGCCCTTGATTACATAGGCCATGCCCCTCCAAGAGACCCCCCACTCCCCCCCCAGTTTATTTATCCCAACTAAAGCCCAGCTTGGAGATAATAACACAATTATTTAGCAATAATCTTCATGAGTGATGACTGGGAGGAGGAGTAGGGCTATGAGTAATGCTTGTGTCCCACGCATTTCCAACCTGCTGGTGTGCCAAAGCCATCGCTGAGACAACACGTTTTGCCTCGAAGAAGCTTGGGTATCTGTCACAGGAAGTGGCTGTAGGGTAAAGGATTCATTAGGACTTTGGCATAACTTCCTGTGACGTCACTCCTTGTGTTGTCATCGAGCATCATCAGGAATAATTAATCCCTTAAACATTTTTTGGGAAACTTGTGCCCTAATTATGAGTTGGACAGTGCAAACTTGTCATTTTATCCATCATTTTCTTAAATCTCTTCCACTACTAATGCCTGCTGTCGTTTCTGATCCAAAACAGTGTTTTACACTTTTTCGCCATTTGGCAACACCTTTTAGCCTTGTGGCTGATCACGTTTCCACACTCATTTCCAATCAAGTCTTGTCGTAATTGTCGCCGGTGTGATTTTCACTCGCTCACTGATTTTAAACAATTATATAACATCCACATGTGGACGCATTGACGCTAGAGGACAGACCCATAAGCAGATGGAAGACATAATGCACACCTGATAGCGTGGCCGAGCGGTCTAAGGCACTGGATTTAGGCTCCAGTCTCTCTGGAGGCGTGGGTTTGAATCCAACCACTTCCACTTTTTTTTTTCAAAGAAATATCGTTAAATAAAATAGTGGACTTACTTTACACTGAATACCTGAACTCACCTTTCCTTTTAATGATTCCAGACTTTAAGCACACGTCAAAGCCTCAGCTCCCATCTGTGCAACTAAGATATGAAGTAAAACAGAAACCTTACACTGTACAGTTGGTGACAACGTAGCCGCGCAAGCAGGCTGAACAGACGGTTTCCGGAAATATATGAAAGCGGCGCCGTGCACATAAGTTAGACGCATGGCGGCCCTTGAAGCGGGCAACATGGTAATAAGAAATGAGTAATGAAAGCATGCGCCAAGCATATTAAACTTATGGGCTGGCGGCCTAAGAAGCGTGCGCCACGGCAATTTTAAAAAAGAAAGCACGGCGGCCGTGCACATAAGTTAGATGCATGGCGGCCCGTGAAGCGGGCAACATGGTAATAAGAAATGAGTAATGAAAGCGTGCACCGTGCATATTAAGCTTATGGGCTGGCGGCCTGTGAAGCGTGCGCCACGGCAATTTAAAAAAAACAAAGTAGTCCCTATACGAAGCAGATACAGACCTACAGCGTAACTAAGCTGTAGTTGGTCAGTGCTGCTTGCCTTAAAACGGAAGTGACATTTCGGAATGCCACCCAATAATGAGCCAGGAAAGCAGAGCAACACCTGAATGAACCAATGCCAAGCAGCAGGCGGGATTACACTCCGTCTACTAATTACTACAGGTCTTGCAGACAGCGCATGCGCGCTGCCTAGGCTCGACCTAAAAAGAAAATTAGAAACAATCCCCAAAACTCCTCCCTAGCCCACCCCCCAGAACAAGTTTGGGTGGTCCTAGTGTTGTTGAGGTTATCATCAATGGGGTGTGGGGGTGGGGGTGAGGGGCCCATGTGCCATAAGAGGCAGCAAAAATGCCTAGGTATGTGATGTCTAAGATACAATAGTGGGTGTTCTACTTCATACATCATGTCCCAAATATGTGTTCACGGAACTGTTCCAGCAGCACTGCCCAATCCAACAAAATTGGCTTCTTACGAAGACCCCTATATTCCTCACGCCGCAGTGCTTCACCTTCAGCAGAGCCCCAGCGCAGTAACTCCTCTTCCCAAGACCCTTCCCAAGGAGCTCGGGGAGACTTCCAGCGCTGTGTTATTAATCTTTTTGCCAGAAATAATCAAAGGTCGACAAAGCGTTGCATCACTTTAGCCGTTTTAGGCAGTGGGACAAACCAAATATACAGAAATCCAACGATGTCCAGGTATGCACTCCTGTCAGCCGTGACAGCTCTTAAGAAACCTTCCCCCAGTACCTTGTTAGGGAAGGGCAAGACCAAAGCATACGTATGAGTTCCGCATTGGGTGAGTGACAACGTGGGCACTTCGATGCGGCCGCAGGGTACATTGCATGCAGCTTGTATGGTGTCAAATACGCTCTGTGTAATATTATAAACTGGATACATTTAAATCGGGTATTATGGGAAATGCGTTTGGGGTACTCTAAAATGTGGGCCCATTCTTTGTCAGACAGTTCCCTTGCCAGATCGGATTCCCATTTAAGTTTCAGGGGGTGGAGTGAAACCATGAGGTGTTCCCTCAGACCACGAATGAGCCAGCGTACCATATGGCTCCCATGCCCCATTGTGTGGAGCACACAAAGCAACTCGTAAGTAGCAGGTTCCTTACTATCCACTACCAAATGCTTGTGCACTTAATGGAGAATACTAGCGTGAGTCAGGAATAAAGAATCGGGCAACCCGTGGACTTGTACAAACTCCGCATGGGGCGGAAGGACTTCGTCCATGAACAGGGATCCAACTGACGTCACCCCGGCCTGATCCCAGGGAGCCAGACTGTGGGCCGTCAATGTGCCCGTGGATGTCGGAAGACCGCAAAGTGGAATGTTCGGTGTGTTAAAGTATTTTAAGGCCATTTTCCATACATCAGGGCAGTACGCAACAGTAGTGAATCTACGTGTGACAAAGAGGACTCTAGGCATAACAGAGTGTGGAGCCTCCCTTGTTGCAGTTGCACAGTTGTATATCCTATTTCAAACAAATGATGGCCTGCTAACCAATATTATAACTGTTAGAAATTGGATTTCTGGTTGGCTAGGGCTTGAGCCTAAGCCAGGCAGAAACCACCACTCTAGTCAGGGCAAGGGAGTTACACGCTGAAGATAACCCCTGCTCACCCCCTTGGTAGCTTGGCACGAGCAGTCAGGCTTATCCCAGAGGCAATGTGTAAAGCGTTTGCGCAACACACACACACAGCAGCTACACACTAGGCACACTACAAAAGAAACTCCACACAAGGTTATATCAAAAATAGCCTTTGTATTATCATAAACACATTAGAATCATAATCACAAAATATACACTGTGCCAACTTGCACCAGGTAGAAATTCACAGGGGATTATATACATGACCGGGCCAATCGGGCCACGGCCAGAACCATTAGAAAGCACAAGTAATAACACAATCAGTAACTACTGGTAAAATAATGAACTCAGTATTATCACATTAGGCATAAACACATTATGCAATCTCATTAGGCCTAAACATCATAGCATGACATTTGCATTAGGCATCACCTTAGGCATACATCCTAATAACCAGCAGTGCACCCCAGTAACACTAGGAAGGTGCGCACATCTCCTGGGGACCTTACGCCCCACCAGGACACAAAATGACCCCAGGCCAACTGGCCTTCCTCTGGGGCCCAAATGCCCTCTGTTCCAAAAGTCAGGGCTTTTAGCTGCCACAGCAGTGGTGTGCAGGCCCAACCGACCAACACCAGAAATCAGGGCGAGGGTGTGATCCACCCGGGTCTCTCCAGAGACCAGAAACAATACCCCTTCACGTGGCAGCTGCCTGCGCTCTTGCGGTGCAGCTGGAAGAATCACCCTTGGCACTGCAGTGCCTCCTGAGCCCCACTCCGGTACTCTAAATACAAAATTGCCCCCACATTGCAGCTGCCCGATCTCTGGCGGCGCAGCTATGCTCTCCCAGAATCGGCACCAACCGTGCCTGACGAGCGCCCCCCTCACCGGGGCTCTTCCGGTGCCGCTCACGGCACAAAGGAAAAAGGCTCAAGTGCAGCCCCACTCACCGGGGCTTCTTCTTCATCGAGACCACTCGCTGGGGAAAAGGCGGGGAGCGGCAGAGAGGAGCCCGCGAGGCTCCGGTCTCTTCTCCAAGCCGGTCTCGCTAATCCGCAGACACACGCGGGGCTCTCCGCTTCCTGGGCAGAGCCCCGCCCATGATCAGGCTTCAGCCTTGCCTGACTTCCTGTGGCGTCTTCTCTTGCACCACGCCCACAACCAGGCACAGCTGCCTGACTTCCGGGGCACCGCTAAAAATGCGGCGGCCTCTTCGGAACTGCAAAAGTGCAGGGTGGGCTCCCGCTCTGCTCCCAAGGAAACACCAAAATCCGGGGTAGGCTCCCGCTTCACCTGACAGCATGCAAATGCAGGGTGGGCTCCCGCTCCGTTTCTGGACCTTGGGGGAATCACAGGAATGCGGGGTAGGCTCCCTCTTGACACCTGGAGCACGGAAATGTGGGGTAGGCTCCCGCTTCCCACCTGGAGCACCAAAATGCGGGGTGGGCTCCTCTCCTAAGGATCACGGGGGAATCCCCACGCCGGGATTCCCTCCAGACACTTCGCAGCCCAGCGCTGCAGGGCTCACACACTCCTCTCGTCCTGGAGCAGCAGGCCAAAGGTGCAGCGCTCACGAGGCGCTAGAATCAGAGTCCAGAAAGTAAAGCTGGGCCCAGGCAGGCCAGCTCACAGGGCCCTCCAGCAGAGGGGCAGGCCCTCGTGGCCGTTCCTCCTGGGGCCCAGCAGGTCCAAACAGCACCCAAGAACAGCACACCATACATGGGGTCACAGCCCCAATATTTATACTACATTGGTGTTTGTCTGCCCTGGCACAGGGCTTGGGGAACCAGTCTCAACTGGCTCTGGGGGGTATTGGAGCACTTTGTGTACAGTGCTTCTACTCCCCTTTGTCAGGTGGGGGCTCGGTCATCAGACACACCACAGGGGGGCGGAGCCAGCATTCACCCAGGCAGGCACAGACCTATTCAGGGTCAGGGGACTACTCCTCCCACTACTCCAAATGCAGGTCTCCTATTCAGTCTAGCGCTGACTCACCCTGCCCTCCCTGGAGCCACACACCTCACCAGCCCCTGTCACTCCAGAGCCAGACATGCAATACACATCAGGCAGGCAGACACATAGCACACAGAAATGCCAACTTCTAAAAGTGGCATTTCTAAAATAGTGATAATAAATCTGCGCACACCATTACGCAGCATTTATTATCACTATTCCAAACATACCAAACTTGACTACGCTGCTCCTATCATATCAGGAATTACCACTGAAACACTTATCAGGGAATCCCCAATGCATTCCTATGGGAGGGCAGCCTCACAGCAGTGAGAAACCAAAATGGCTGTTTGTCACTACCAGGACATGTCACACACTTAAGGTACATGTCCTACCTTTTACCTACAATGCACCCTGCCCATAGGGCTAGCTAGGGCCTACCTTAGGGGTGACTGACAGGCAGTAAAAGGGGGGTCACAGACGTGGCACACACTTTAGGTGCCACGTCACAGCGGCAGTAACACTTTACGCACAGGCCCTGCAATGGCAGAGGCCTGAGGCAGGTTTGAAAGGCTACTTTGGTGGGTGGCGCAAGCAGCGCTGCAAGCCCACCAGTAGCATTTAATTTACTGGCCCCGAGTATATGAGATACCACATTACTGGGGACTGATAGGTAAATTAAATACGCCAAACAGGTGTAGTCCAATCTTACCATGTTTACCACAGAGAGCACACGCACTTTACACTGGACAGCAGTGCTAAAGTGCCCAGAGTCCTAAAACCACCAACACCAGGTCAGAAAAAAGACTAGGAGGAAGACAAAAAGTTCAGGGATGACCCTGCAAAAAGGGCCAAGTCCAACAATAACCATTGCAGTTGTCCAGCTATACAGTAGGCTTTAAAATCAGGGGCTCTCTCTCACCCACTGAATGCCGGCAGTTGCAGTTTAGACAGGCTTATTCTGTGTCGTCCCTTCCCCCAGACTAGATTGTTCACCATGGAGTTTACAAGCTTAAATACCCAGGTTGGGACCACCAACGGGAGATTCACAAAATGGTACAGAAACCACAGTAACATCACCATTTTTGCCAGCGCCACCTGGCAAGCAATGGATATGAGTAACCTGACCCAGAATGACACCTGCGACCTCAGCGAATTGACCGTACATACCAGATTTCCCTCTAGTATATCCTGCGTTTCCCTATAAATCTGGATTCCTAAATAGCGGAAAGAATCAGGTTCCGTTTTCAGTTGTAGCTCACCAAATTGGAGAGTGGCTCTTTATAAGTGCCATAGAAGGAATACCAGCAGGACTTAGTGGCGTTTATTTGTAGTCCTGACATGGAGCCAAACTGTGAAAGTAGCTGGACCAGTCCAGCCATATCAGTCTGGACATCCTTAAGATACAGGGAATATTGTGTATTTTATACTTCTGTGTTTGTCTTTCATGACATAGGAAGAGATGTTCTTACATAATGCAACTTGCTCTGTACGGTTGCTGTCAAGGGTTGATCTTTTCAACTGACTTTGTATTTTGCAATACATTTTCTTTAAGATCTGTATTTATTTTCCTGTTACCTGACTTTACATTTTGAAAGGTAGTCTCCTAAAGTTCTGTATTGTTGACTTTTATAGAAACTTAACCACAGAACCTGAAAACGATCCAGGACAGGGAACTAGAGGCACGGGGTATTAGGAGTAGGCAGCCTCCACCTCAAACTGATTACCACAAAAAGCCTCTCCTAGTTATTGACCTAATTGCTATAATGTCTACCATATGAGTGTAGACATCTCACAAAAAGTGAAAGACTGGTCTCACACACCACCTGGTGTCATGCTTCATCATTGACCAGTCCTCGCCCTCTAAAAACTTGGTTTGATAGAGGCGGGCATACACCTGAAGACAGGGATGCACTTCTAAAACTAAGTGGGGGCCCTTAACAAAAAGTGAAGTTAAAAAGCCATTACGGATGTCAAACCTCTTTTTAATATGACTGACATCTGTATGGGGTTTAAAAGAAATGATCGGTGTGTTGGGGATATCGTGGTCCCCCCACCGTATAACTAATGGTCAACATGTTTCTGCCTAGTGGCCCAAACGGATCCGTGGCATTCATCAGGACCTATCATACACCAACGGGCTCCTACCTTACCATTCAGTGTAGGTGAGGTATCCACTACGTGGGGTGATCAGGGTCACCCTCCACAGTTTTGCGGCTGTATTATTCCAGCCCTATTCCCTAGGACCTACTTGCCCCATAGGTAGAGTGAGAAAGGAGGACCCCTTAGGTCACATGCCTGTTATTGAAGGGATCTCCCGCTGCTGCACCTATGTCTGCATGTCTCACCTCCTCGCTCCACACTCATATGGTAGACATTATAGCAATTAGGTCAATAACTAGGAGAGGCTTTTTGTGGTAATGACTTTTATAGAAACCCTGTTATACTGACCACAATTTCTAGGAAGGAGTTCAAAGTTCTTTGTCAGGATCATCTGGAATCTCTGAGGGCGGCTTCAGAAATGTATAAAAATACAGTTATTAAACATCAGATAACTCTTGTATGTCCCACCATTCAACCTTATTTGGAATGGTGCTTAGGAAGTTATGATAGGTTTGTCCTCACTAGATTAAGATTTGACAGCTTCCATCGTTTAGTCAGCTTCCCTATACAAAATGATTGGAACAGCAAGCTTTGTAGGTGCCCCTGTGATGAAATGTCCCCCAAACGACTATACATGTGATTTTATTTTGTAAATTTTATAGAGTAGAAAGATCTAGATGGATTTTGCCAATGTTGAAGGGCGGGGGATGGAGACAATGTCGACCTGCCTTCCTTTATTTACAAAGATTGGATAATGTTTACTGTGTGGGAGCTATGTCTGGTCTCTTGAAGGCCATTTTGAAAAAAAGGAAAAGTATTACATGGGAAACATAGCATGAGACAGATTGATTTTTAGAACAAATGGGGCATTGATTAATTGAGGATGTGATTTTAAGATTTTAGCGATATTTTAAGATGTATATATGCAAGGTATTAGTCTTTTAAACATTAGATTGTATATTCTCTATTGTGCAACTTTTATGATTTTTTTCTACTAAAAATCGAATAAAGTTTATTTGATTTGATTTGATTTGGTATTGTTGGTATGTTTGCAAAAGAAGGGAGATGTTGTGTTGATGCGCTTGTCACTGCATTCCATATTCTAGAACCCCTCTCTATGTAATGTGGAGTGCGGTGTGAAGGGCTGACCTGGGGAGATTTGGTATTTGGCAGTTGCTGGCTGAGGCTCAGAGGACTGTGGCTAATAAATCTACAGTTTCATACTTATTCTACAGTGTCTTGCGTCTTCATTTGTCCACCACAGTGACCTCACCCAAATGTTCACTTATATTGCATGTAACTGTTTGGAAATAAAGTCATACCTTCATACTGACATTGAGGTTGACCTTGCCGGGCACCAGGATGAACATCACAATGAGGAGCTTCAGCTAGGCTTGCTGTACACCAGAGGAAGTATTTTTGAGCTGCACTATTCCGCCCCACATAAGTTAGCATTTGGAGGAACCTGCCCACCCATCCCTTGAAATCCAAGATGACGGCAACCACGCTGCTAGTTGTCACTGCACTGGAATCTATTGGGTGACCGGTTTGTACTTTGCTCTGTCTCTGTGAGGGGGCTTCTGAGGCTGCAAAAGACCCAGGCTTAGCCACCAGAAAAGGTGGTGCTGGAATTAAGGACCTCTAATTAGACAATCAGAAAAAAACCTTCTTCAATAGAGATAACATTAGAGGTGATGAGAATGAAGGCAACACAGACTGAGAAGCAGGTTCTGAACATGGAGAAAAATTCAGAGTTTGGAAGCTAAAGTGGAATTTTTCAGGGGAATGTTCTTGTCCTTCCAGTACTTTAAAGACTCAGCAATTACCTCTGTACTTTGGCTTGAGATGGACCAGGTGAAGGCAGAAAACCTCTGAAGAATTTCTAAAGGGTGCTGGGCCTACCACCCCCAAGATGAGTGAGGATCCATGAGCTAGCTCTTATGGTTCATTTTCTCAGATAACAGGCCTTCTATGATTATCCAAAAGCTTCATTGGAGGTGCATAAAGAGAGAGAATTCAGATCAGAGAACTGCATGTGAGGATTCCTGCAACTGGGACTTTCTTGCTTGAACTGGGAAGCCCTCCCAAACAGAGATGGTGACTAAAGCTGCCACCAGGATTAAGGACCTGCAATTCAGGTGAAATAAGATCTTTGTGTTTCCTAACTTAAGCTTAGCAACGTAAAAAAGAAGCTAGAAACTAGAGCCTTCAAAAGGGAAATGCTGACAATCAAGCTGAAGACATTGCGATGGTTCCCGGCCAAGCTTTAAATGATTCATGAGAGCTGCAGATTGCTTTTTACTCAACCACTGTTGGCTGAAGACTTCTTGGAGGGCAGAGGACCGGAGAAAATTTTGTACATTTGGCATCTTGTTTCTCTCTTTCTTCTGTCTTCCTCTCCCCACTCCAATCATTTAATTTCCATTGTGTTCTTAAGGGGCAAAGCCTTGAGGGTGGCTTAGCCGCTGAAAATGAAGGATCGTAGCTAGCAGAGTTCCGGGGCAAAAAGAAGAGGAATCCGCATTAATGCTGCATGCAATACGGGCTCCCCCTCACCATCCATGGGGGACTGAAGGGTTAACTACCTCTGGCCCCCAGAGCTGCTGACACAGACCGCAGTGACACCACAGACTGATCCCTTCCGGGTCTGTGCCGCACACCAGTCTCCAGCATCCACAAGTCCCCTTCCTCGATTCCCCACAGAACACAAGGAAGAAGGATGAGGGGTCCCCGTGTCACCCATGGAAAAAGCCCTGCACCATCGGGGGCAGCTGGCTGCTGCCTGAGTTCCTGGACTGCGCAGAAGATGCCCGACACCGAGGGACGAAGTCTGCACCCAGCAGGAACCCGGGGGTTGTTGAGCCGCTGTCAGTGATGGAGGCAACAGCCTCGGAGGAGCGCCGCCGGGTGAGGGCCTAGTCCCAACAATAGCGAGCCCTGGGGCCTTGCTGAGATCGGCCTGAAGATCCGGGCTGGCAGGCCAGGCTGTAATGTGGGCAACGTCAGACCACAGCACAATGGCAGTGGAGGCCGAGATAACCAGCCTTATTTAAGCCAGCTGAAGTTCCAAACCCATCGTGGGTGGTGTTGAGTGGGAATCGGGCTTTGAGGACTCCACAACACCACACCTTTCTCTTCTGGGCCTAGCCTGCTGGCCCTCGGATGACCAGAGGGGCCTGAATGCGGGCTGCAACCGTTGCTGCAACTGCACTGAGAAAGGCCCCCAACGGGCCCTGGTGCTCAGCAGCTGGGAGTCCTGCTACCACAAGGCTGGCCAACAGAGCCGGAGGGTGACTGCCAAGGAGGGAGTAATCTCCACAACCAACCAGACATTGAACAAGGCCACCAGATGGACAGACTGGGAGCTGCGGCTGCGAGTCAGGTGGGCTTCTGTTTGCTGCAGTCCTATCGGGGACCCACTGACGCCTGGCCCAGGGAGCCCGGGACAGAGTCAGCCAGGAGAAGGGCCGCCGGGTCCAGACCAAGAGTGAAGAGCATACGAGGCTATCCTGCCACAGCTGATCCCACGGCACTACTGCAGAGTCACATACTGGGGTAAGATGGAACTGAAAGCACATGCGCTGGTGACCCTTGCTCCCCAGCTTCACTCCCTGTTGCCGCCCATATACACCTGACTGAGGCTTTGGACCACGGAGGGGATCACACTGATACTGCCCAACACTGAAGCCTACACTGCATGACAGGGAGATGGGGAAACCAGCCCCCCCAGGCCGGGTACCAAGCACCAGCTTCCCTGCCTTCGCTCCCCCACACGAGTGGGTTGATGAAAAGTCCTGGAGCTGGATGCGGCCCTGACGCCAGGTCACGGAGCAGCATCAGTGCATCAGATCCCCTTCAACAGATCAGACTGCGGGGCATACCTGGTTCTCCCCACTACAACCTATTGATCCACCGATCCCCCAACCACCCTGGGGTGCTCACCCACGTAACAGTGAGTAACAGCTGTGCTCACTACGCATACATCTTTGCAGGCCTCCTGTCCCCTTCCCCCCCCCCCACGGCAAGATGGGCCATCAGAAACCGATAAGGGGACCATACCTAGCACGATCCCCTTCTTCTTTGGAACAGACAGATTCTGGCCACATGCAACCCACCCATCCCCCAGGATCAAGTGACAAATTAGATGCCATCTTACAGGCGATAGAGACCTCCAGGTCATCAGTCGAAACTAAGATTGAGGAACTGCATGCAGAGTTCAGCCTCCTCCATGATGTCCAAAGGAGGCTAGCCTCCAGACAGAACACACATTGGCGGATATAACACCCCAACTAGAAGACCAAGGGAAATGTACATGTGACTTCATCAATAAGGTGAGACATCTTGAGGACTGGGCGGAAGAGGAGGAGGGAAGGGCACGTCGAAACAACATAAGAGTAGTGAGACTCCCCGGAGGGGCCCGGGGGACAAGCGGGCTTCCGCACAATGATGACGGAGGACTGAGTGAGACCATTCATCCTGGCGCAAGCGCACAGTGTGCCGGCCCGCTGCCGGACTCGTCGCCCTGCCTCGTCATGGCAAAGCTCCTACACTACAAAGACAGAGATGCTATCCTGCAAGCAACCCGGAAAGCAGCCCCGATAGAACTTGAAAATTGCAAGGTTTCTGTATTCCCATATTACACAGTGGCATTTCAACGGCAATGATCCTCTTTCCTGGGTGTAAACTAAAGCGTTGTCTCCGAGACCTCCATCTTCAATACTCCCTGCTGTATCCGGTGAAAATGAAGATCATCCAGGACCAGCTTTCCTACTTCTTCACAGAGCCCTCATCAGCCTGGGACCAGATCGAGCACCAGACCGACGGCGGCACTCATCCTCTGTAGGACAAGGGCAATACACAGTGTAATAGGTCAACGCACATTTGTGAAGGCCACTCTGCCACTGGGCACCCTCGGGCCCCTCAGGTGCCCTCCCAACACGAACTGGGAAGGGAGCAACAGTCGGCCATGGCACTGGCATTCTGCCAGTTCTCAACACCAACAAATTCTGACGCAACCTCCACTGTTAGGGAGGATGACAGTGCTTCTAGCTCCACCCGCCTCTCGGAATCAGCTTCTGGCCCACAAATCACTTCACAGACAGCAGACAATCTGCTCTGATGTCCTTCCTGCCAGATCTGACCAGTTTTGCTTTTGCTTCCCAATTACATTCAGAATCAAGCTAGGCTCCCTGCCTGCTGAAAGCTAGAGGTTAGCCTGCCCCATCTACATGGCCCCCCATGGTCTTGCAAGACATTTGGCCTGCAATATCCTGTGGCCCGAACAATGAGCCAAGGACACCATGAACTAGGATTCCTCGCTGTTTGCCCCAAAAAACACCCTCTTTCTTACAGATTGTTTTTCAGCACAAACCCCCCAACTTACAGAATATGTTCTTGTCAATTGTTTGGCATGCAGCTGTTTGCTGCGGGCTCTTGAAATGGTTCAAGTTTCCGTTTCTGTTACCACAGTTGTTTCCCTTACAGCATGAGCACCACGTAACTCACACCCAGACATGCGGGTGGGAAATAAACAGGCCACACAGTTTCGCACTATCATAACTCACCCCATTACACTCCCACTCCATGGTGCACCGCCACCAGACCAGGCTCTTAACCCTTAACGTCAGGGGTAGGCACACACAGCACCACAGTTACTCCTACATAAAGAGGCAAAGTGCACATATATGTTTCCTTCAGTAAATTCCCCTCACCAGGGAGGAGCTTCAGCTGCTGCGAAAGCATTGCAGATGCTCCATATACGGCACAACATATTCTGCATACTCAAGAGGTGCACTGATCTGGGTCCATCCTGGCGCACCCAGGAACTCAACACGGCAATTGACAACTAAGGCAGATATATATTTTTGGAGGGCCACTTAGATGGCACCCAAGTACTCTTGGGGTGTATTTATGCACTTAACTCAAACCAGCCCAAATTTTGTCGGGGTCCTGGCCCAATGGGTGTACATCCTGTGGGTTGTGGGCGGAGACTAGAACAGTATCCTTGATAACCACCTGGACAGGTCACACCCACCACTGCCCCAAGCACCCGCGAACCTCCACTCAGCACAATTTGCCTGCTGGGTTACACACTGGTCACTGTCAGACGCCTGACGAACACAAAACCCACAAGCCAAACAATGCTCCCACTACTGGGCCCTTGCGACTTATACATTCGCCTTGACTGTTTTCTGTGCTCTACTTCCATATTGCCCCAGTTAAAACACTCCATCGGTCACGTCATCTCTGACCAGGCAGCCCACATATTTGGAATGAAGCGCACCCCTCTCGCCAATCCACATTTGGCGTCTACTACGAGATGTCTTAGATGACCCTGTCTTCCAAGACACTCAACTCAAGCACATAGGCCATTTTTTGTCAAAAACCACGCCACAGCTACTTCCCGCACATGTGAATGGGATGCCTTTAAGGTAGTTACATGGGGCATCTGTATTAAAAAAATTATAGGAGTTCGGCAGACTCTAAACAGGGACCTTGCGAATGCCAAGATGACCTTGTCGGACCTCGAGCAGCATGCCCTCCTCGACGCTACTAAGCGCCTTGCTCTAACAACATCTAAAAACAGTTATGCAACCCTAATGGAGCACCTGCGGTGTTTCCACTTCGCGGCCTACACAGCTAGGATACATTAGACTGGAGACAAACCGGGCTGTCTCTTGGCCTGGTTCGCACATCAGGAAACCAGTGCGCCGCTCATCACCGGATTAGTGCCCACTGCTAGCTCTCTCCTGTATTAGCAACAAGCCATATTCCAAACTTTTTATGACTAATACTCTTTACCTGGCACCACCTGCTATACTGCCTGCAACGACCTGGCGAAAGTAACTCTGCCTAGCATTTCGATTATTGAATGTGAAGATCTCTCTGACCCTATTACAGTGGCAGAGGTGAAAACAACTATCAATGACTTGGCCAGAAATAAACCACCAGGCAAGGATGGTCTTTCTCTGGAATACTATGACCACTTCTCCACCCATCTAGCCTCTAAAATGACAGATTTATACAATTAAGCGCTAGATACTCGGGTGCTCCCTGCATTCCTTCAACAGTCTCTCCTCATCTCCCTACTTAAACCCGATAGGGTTCCCACCCACCTATCCTCGTATCGGCCCATAGCAATCTTGGGCGCAGACTACAAAATACTGGGGAAGACTGGCAGACCTCTACCTCAAGATACTACCTAACATTATACATCCCGATCAAAATGGGTTTTTCCCTGGACATAGCACATAGCACAATCTTAGAGGACTATTCCATGTGATAGATCAAGCGTCACTGTGGTTCCCCCATTATCATGCCTGATAATTGACCTAGAGAAGGGGTCTCATATGCTGCCCTAGGAGTATCTTTTTAAAGTACTGGCCAAGCTCGGAATAGTTAGGAATGTTCTAGCATGTATGAAACTATTATACACCACCCCATCCTCCTGGGTGTGTATTGGCCACTTAATATCTGAACCATTACCAATAGTCCGCTGTACCCACTAGGGTTTCCCCCTATCTCCCATACTCTTGGCCATTGCCATGGAGCCCTTGGCTATTCGCCTCCATTCAGGAGCCACACACGTCAGAATCCCACTGAGAGGCACGGCCCAAGCAGTGTCGCTTTGTGCCGACTATCTGCTGCTCTATCTTCAAAACACCAATACAGGCACAGAGGCGATCTATGCAACCCTCCAAGACTTTGAAAAAGGAGCGGGCCTACGGGTAAACTCGGCAAAATCCAGTGTCTTCACACTCTGGTGAGGTGCACCACTACAGGAGATAAGACTGGGTGGCGCCACACTGTTCTAGGCAGGGGAAATGGTTTGTTACTCAGGAATCCACTCTACCATTCACAACTCGACCTGTTTGAGGGAAACTTGAAATGGGCATTCACAGCCCTCAAGTTCCAGGTAACACTCTGAAAGTGTCTGCTACATGCAATTACAGGCAAAATAGCCCTCCCCAAAATGATTGTTCTCCCCCGACTATTGTGCTACTTTGTAAAAGTACCAATCTATCCACTCAGGCAATTCTTCTGAGAGTTGGACTCCATGCTAGGGTAATTAATCTGGGACAACTTGAGACACTGAATAGTTCTACATAAACTTAAACTCCTGGTGAGTAGAGGGAGCTTAAATGCTCTCTCCTACAAACCATGATACCTCGCAGCCCAACTGGCTGACGGGTGGCAATCTTTATGAAACGAATATCGGGGATGGACCTTTGTCCCACAGTACCCTTCAACAATTCCTGCTACCCGCAGTAAAGCTTCAACGCTTGTGTTCTATACATGTCTGGATAGTCTGAAAGTGCCTAGCCAGGATCTTCCAGCTAACATGCCATGTTCAACCATATGCACCCCTAATTCCTCTCCTTAGTCTGCCAAGGTTCCTAGGCTCCTTCGCAGCTGGTGACTTACCTTCCTGGCATGATAACTCCATAATCACAGTCAGTGATCTATTCCAGGAGCATTACTTGTTAACGTCTGACCAGCTCAGACAAGATCATGGTATCCCACCAGGCCAATTCCATCTCCATGGCCAATTATTGGCTGGGTGCCACCTTCTTTGACACACAGTGGATGAGGAACCCCCCCATGCCGTCATACAAACCTTATATACCATTGGCACTGGGCACCACTTAGTCACATGACTCTACAAGGCCATTAGGGAGCATTTAGGGATATCTCTAACATTCCTCAGAACAGCATGGAAGCACGACATCACACGTCCATTACATGACTCCGCCGAGAGGATCATGGCATTGGAGCCCCCACAAAGGGTCTCCCGAAATGCGAGATTTAAAAACATACATTAGACTATACTCCATAGAGCTTACCTGACACAATCTAAACTGAACCGAATGTTCACAAAGGCACATCTCACATGGTCCAGATGTCACTCCGACATTACCGATTTGCAGCTTATGCTCTGGTCATATTAAGCGCACTATTGGCACACAATAGATGACACTCTTGCCACTATCACCAAACTCACCAGCTTGAACACGTGGGCAGCAATTGCCTTAGGCATCTACAAAAGGGGGAGAGATCACAAGGTACGAGTACGATTTGCGAATCTGGCCTTATTGTTAGCCAAACTGACCCTCACAATGCACGGGAGGGCCGACCAGCCTCCCTCGTTCATACTATGGCATAAGGGGCTCCTCCGGTGGTCAGAAGCCGAGAGTGTTAACCTGCACCAGGAGGAGTCTCAGCATCTCCATAAGAGACCCATAGCGGCAGCTTGGGACACCATGTTCACACAGTTCCAAGAACTGGTGCATGAGGACGCCCCCCTCCTTGAGTGATAGTAGTCGTGAAAACTACCACACAGGCAGTGTGCTGGGAGTACAGAACTGGAGCCCTGCACCACCCCACTTGCAAACTGTCATCTGTGAGTATAATCACAATTCTTGCTTATGCTGCTGTTTAATTGCCCCCCTCCCCTACAGTTCACAGAGGCTTACACTCAAATTAACATAGCAACTTGTTTTCTCTCCACCATAGGCTCAACCCGGGCCCATACGAATGCATACAGCGACTCTGGAAAGCCCTTACCACTCTGCTTTGGCACTTAGACCCATGGTCAACCATGTACTATTGAGTAGACCAAACACTGAGAATAGAAGGAATGTCCTACTGCTTGAAAGTTGTTCTTGTTTGTCTCATATGAAAATATAATGGTGTAAAAAATCCTCAATAAAAAGAGTTTCTTTTAATAAAATAAAAAAAGTGCTGAGGCTTGAGTTTGTATTTTGAAGGTCTCTTGGATGCAAGAGCAGGCATCCCTAATCTTTGTGGTTGTAAAGTGTGCTCATATTTTAGATGTTCTTAAATAAAATGTCTTCAAAAAATATTGATGCTCCTAGTTGACCGCCTACATTTTTATAAAAATGAAGAGAATGCAAAGTTTGTTTTAGTTTTAACCACTCCAGCTGCATAATGAGTTTTGTTCAGTAGATGAACTCTTCCACCAAGACCTAGTTACATTTACCAGTATCATCTGCATTATTCACCAGATTAACATTTCCACCAAAATGTGTACATCTCATTAAAACATCCAGGCTTAGATACACTGCTGGTGCAAATGTTAGGAATGTTTCTTGGTATCTTCTAAGCTAAATGCACAGAATGAAAAGAAAATTTAGAATGTTGAATTCTCTCACAGAAAACACGATCCATCAAAACTGATGTTCTGTACAGTTGAGGATAAAAAATCAAATTATTTACATTGATATCGATCCATTGCATGTAGATGCATAGTAATACTGGATTTCTTAAACTTCCTCCTTCAATGGAAAAACACATTTGCAGGAAGATAGTGTACTCCTACCATTATGTGGGTGGAGAGGCCATTTTATGCATGGTTCTTTGAGAAAACAGGCTCACACTTTTGGAGGCAAGGACTGTTTAGTTTCTGGAGGAGAAAATATTTTTTTCTTTTAATGGTGACCATCAAAACCGAGGTACAAAATTGACGCATGATTACACTTGAGCCGAGGGTTATACACTGACTCTGTTTTTGTAGGACTCGGACACAATGCTCACTCGAACACTTACGGCCCAAGTACAAGTAGCCGTGATTTCTACTACCCATTAAATCCCCCACCCGAGAGTTACAGATGCAGGTGGTATTGGGAACTCTGGGGGCGAAGCTAACATGGATTATAAATGGAACCTTGAATTTCCATGAGAGAGAAATGAGGTCTTACTCTTGGAATCAGTAATTCCAGCTCATCCGGAGACTGCAGCTGTTAAAGCAGACATTGTAAATCAATTTCAAGCTAAAAAAATCAAAGATTGCAAGTGAGAGGGACAAGGACAAAAACTGATGGTATGCTGAGGGCGGGTAGTAAGCCCACTGAATAGTACAGCACAGCGCATACGTTGTGTAGGCGAGACCAAAAAACAGACTACTGCTTAGCAAAACGCAAAAACGTTGGTAAAACGTTTTTGATACAACTCTGCTTGTTCCTTAAAGATGGAATGATGGCGAGCCTAGCACAACAAACCTTTTATTGATGCCATTTTTAGACAAAAACACATACACTTTCTTACACAGCACTCTTTCTTATTTTCCCCAGAAAAAACCCAAAATGGAGCTTTTGTTGGCTATTTTCTTGGTTCCCTCTTACTAGAGGAATCTACAAACCTTGGGTACTTTTAGAATTAAGCACGAGCTACTTCAAACATCCAACAAATGTCTAAGCGAGGGGAAAGCCCTAGCAGCCAAGAGGTTAATTGAAAACCTATTATGGCAGGCTTCTGATGGCTATCTTGGTATAGCTAAACTTTCAGACAGAGGAGAAAGAGAACAACTGCAAAGCACAAAATACTGCCTTCTGAAGGTTTTTTTTAGGGGACCCATTGAAAGAATTGTAACAGAAAAATGGCGCAAAAAGCGCTTTATATTTTTGGTGATTTTCTTTTATGGTTTTACTTTCCACACTCGATCCGCATGTCACAATCATCCGAAAGGATGATGCTATGGTCAATGAGAATTCATATTTGTTCTCTTTTGTGTGATTCATTTTTCCTGATAGCTAGCTAACTTCGAGTGATAGGTGCAAGTGAAAAGTCTGGTCAAGGGCATGTCAGGGGCGAACTCATAAAACATGTGTAACTTACAACATTCATAACTTACAACTATGCCGGCTGTAGTTTAAAAGTGTTACCTTATTTCATAAACATTTCTAACGTTCTGGTTTCTAAACTTTGGGGTATATTCACAAGAACGTGTGATAACTACCGCAAGAGTAGCGTAACGCAACTTTCAACATCGCAGCCTATCGCGGGAAAATAACCCCGTGTCAACGTTGAATTCACAACAAGGCGGTAGCATGCGATAGTCACCAGATAACGCGTCAAATGTCAGCGTGAAGATCAACACCACGCCGAAAAAATGCAAAACGCGAACGAGAGAAATCATGCGATGAGGCCAATCGCGGTACAAAAAGTAGCGAAAAGCAGCCACAGGCCTGCAAATCCCTCGTGTCTGGCGGGAAATTGCACCATAAAAACCACAGAAACAACACACCAGAAACAAGCCAAAGCACGTAGCAACATGGATGCACCCTGACCCAGCGCAGAGGTCAACGCGAACCCCACAACCCCCACAGACCACCAGCAAGGAACAACTGGGTCGGGGAAGGCCAAGGAGAAAAGGGAGAGGAAGACGGGGTGCAGACCGCAGGAAAACAAGACCAGCGCCACGGAGTCACAGAACACCTCCAGCAGGTCAGAACAGACAACCCATCAGTGATGCCGGAGACGAACACCACACCTTCGACACCGACGCCCTACAACAGCCCATGGACATCCCACACAACCCACCACCAGGACCAGGGCAGACAAGCTACTCAGAGGAGAACCCAGCCCCTGCAACAGACCACACAGCATGAAGCACCCGCAATCACGGCTGGTTCACAACACTTCACCGACCCACACATGGCACCCCAATGCCAGGTGTCAGAACGCCAAATGGAGCTGGCCCAACAGGTGCGGGTGTTGCCCAACCCATGGAATGCGAACTAGAACACATACGTGGGTGTCCAATACCCTTCAGGGACCAACTACACCCCACAAAGGAGACCCACACTGCCATAGAGACACATGCAGATGCACATACCCAGTACAGAACCACGCCCAGGGGCACGCACATATCAGTCACACACCCACATTGGCTCTGCGTACGATGGCACAGTCCACTTCCCTTACGAATTGAGTGGGTGACGACAAAGCTACATGTCCAGGTTCTAGCCCACTGCCTGCGGTGACATGTCTGCGTCCGCTGTACACAGCACAATGTAATGTCGTAGGGCCCAGGGCCCCCATGCATACAACAAGACCACAGGGACACATGCACATATCATGTTGAACTGGCTACGGGCACGTGCGCCCGGCCCCTTTATTGGCAGGGCCACATGTACAGTGACGCCTGTGCTGGATGTGTGTGGGGTGAGTATAAGCCAGCCCGCACGGAGTGCTTGGTGCTGGCAACAACCTGAACAGTGGACACCAGTGTAATGGAAACCGAAAACACCAGCATAACAGAGTCAACAGTAGAGCAACATGGAGGGATCCGGAGTAAGGACAGAGGTCACCCAATATTCAGTCAGGAGGTTCCGTGAGTTGCAGTGCACTGAGGTAGGGGCACTAGAGAAGAGCGCGCTCATGTGAGGACATTGCTAGGATTGTGTCCCCTCGGGTTACTCCTGATGCAGATGCAGTGGAGTGTGTTACACCTGCATCAATTTCCTCATCAACGTCCCAGGTCTCCCACACTGCCTGAGGTGACAGTTGCGTCCGCAGTCCATAGCGCAATACCCAGTAATAGATCCGGGTGTGTAGCTTGACTACCACCACCAGTCTGCATTCCTGCCTTGGGGATGTTGCCTCCTGCCCTCCCATTGTCTGTGCCTTCTCCCGTCCGCACACATGACACATCTTCCTCATCATAGTCCCAGGTCTACCCCACTGCATGAGGTGACATTACTGCGCAACCTCACAACAGCACAAAACTCAATCAGTAACGGACAATGGCTTGCGGTGCACTGAGTCACTGGCACCTGGAGTGCTGAGCAGGGTATCAGTCCGATGATGGCATCCATGACAGGTCTGAGCAACTCCGTAGGTCTGTCAGGACCACCGTTTCGACTCTGGCAGATGGCGGTTGGAGGTGGTCCTTGCGGTGGTGGCGTGTGCCTCCTGCGGTGATGCGACGTCCGGGCCGGTCAAGACTCGATGCTATGTGTGGGCCCTGGTGGCCCGCAGTTGAGGCCGGAGGATGCGGACAGCGCAGGGCCACAGACACATGGCGTTGATGACCCCAAGACCATCGCTACAGAGGCCATTCAATGTCTCAGAAGAAGGGGTCCCAGGCCTGAGCAGCACAGAGTTAGTGGTAATGGATGCACTGCGGCAGGCACAGGCACCCAGCCACGGGGCGGTGACTTGCGGTGCAGTCAGATGGGCCATGCGACCTGAGCGGGTCCCCATCAATGTCCGAGGTGTATGTTGCGGAGGGTTGCGGGGGACAGTGGAAGGTGTCCTCCAGGGCATGATGCGGAAGGTCTGATGTTATCTGGAAGCAGCAAATGGAGAAGTGGAAAGCGCAACCCTCGTTTTCACCAAAAATTCTGTATCAGCTACATGAGGATGAAAACTAGCCCCTAGTCCATAGACTCAAACGCCACCAATGTACGACCAGTGAGTGTCCATGAATGTCGGGGAACACACTTAGTGGCACAGGTGCTGAGAGGGGATGAAGTCTGCGATGATGCCGGTACACAGATGTGGACTCCAACATTGCCAAATCAAGACTCTGTGACCTACTGGACTGCAGTGTAGGCCGGAGGCAGCGGTCAGCAGTGGCCCACAGCCACGTGTCGTTGGCTCGCGAGGCACAGAGTTAGTGGCACAGTGGCAGTTGTCGGTAGTGTTCAATCACCTCCGTAACGATGATCCTGTTCCCTCCGGACTGCAACACGTCATCCTCTTACGCCTCTCCGTGCGTGCGATGATATGTATTCTGCCTTTTGAATTACCGATGTTCAGTTCCAAATCTGTGATCCCACTCGTGCGCAGCGTAGGCCGAGGGCAGTGGTCCGCGTAGGCCCACAGACACGTGTGGTTGTGATGCCATGCACAGACTTGTTGGCACCAAATCGAAGAGAGTATAGTGAATTGTTCTCTGCCTTAAATGATGTTCACTGCCATGGTGTATCCAAGACTCAGTTCCAAATGTGTGACCTACCTGACCGTGGTGTAGGCCTGAGGCAGCGGTCAGCACGGCCCATTCACCTAGTGTCACCGGCATAGGTTGGATGGCCCCACCGGCCTGCGTTGTTCAGGTTCAGTGGCACCACGTGTAGCCGGCTGGCGTTGAACAGGGTTAGTGGCACCACGTGTAGCCGGCTGGCGTTGAACAGGGTTAGTGGCACCACGTGTCGCAAGATGCCCATATGGAACTATGCCTCACTGATCGGGGGGGGTCTGGTGCTGTGGCCGCTGGCTGGGATTTGGGGTCACTGCCATACATGACTTAGGACACAGTTTCACATATGGGACCTACTGGTCCGAAGAGTAGGCCGAAGGCGGCAGTGGAGTAGGTCAACGAAAAGGGAATAAAGCGGGCCTGTGTCGTGGAGGCCGTGATGGTCTGAGGTGGCTGCCAAGGTCGTGGGACTCGGGCTTGGAGCTTGCGTCGGCACATGGTGGGCCCTCCTTGACACACGCCGGTGTCGGCAGGTGATCAGTGTGGCCTGTCTGCGCAGGGGCGGGCCTGACGGGTTTGTGGTCCAGCGTGCCGGGGTTCGGCAGGCACACAGCATCGCAGGCAACTCCGCTCACGAGGACGGCGTTGGCCTCATGGCGGGGTGGGAGGCGCCGCCCTGGCAGAGACGTGGGGCTTTCCGGGAGAGGACCACGCCCAGGCCTACGTGCTTTTTATTCACACCGCTATGCTGGCGTGGCCTACGCCGGGCCATCCCACTCCTGTGACGCTTAGGGGGTGGCGTCACAGGCTACATTTCCGCGAGTTCCCCCACTGGCTGGGGTGGCATGGTTGCGTCCACTGTCCACTGCACTCCATACTCCAGAGGTGTATGTCACCATGGATATGGGTGTGTTCTGCATACTGCGGTCTGTCCAGCACATCTCCGCCACTCTTGGCATTGTGTGCTTTCCCGATCATGGTTCTACTGCATCCTTCACACATGCCTGGTTGCCACCTCTACCCACATTTGGCTATTATGTGGCTGAGGTGCCATGCCGTTGATGGCTCATGTTCAGGGCTTGCCCAGGTTACCATTGTAAGTTGTTCTGTCGTGTCTGGTGGGTGGTCATGTTGTTGTGCATGTTGGTTGTGATTTTGTGACGTGTGCATTGCCAGTGTTGTGAGTTGCATGGTTGTGGAGTTGAGGTGTGTGGGGTGTTCATTTCGGACTTGCCAAGGGGTGTGCATTTCCCTTTTGCCATCCTGGGAGCGCTGGTTGATGATGGACTGTCGGAGGATGAAGGTATCATGCACACTGGCTGTGTATTTGAAGGCAACATTGTTGGGGGTTCCACGGTGTTCTGTTGTTGCCTGCACATTGATGTGAGACGTGTGCTTCCTGTTGAGGTGATTGTGTGCTGTGTCACCAGGGGGCACAGGTAGTACATGTGTGCTGTGGATTGCTCCCAACACGTGCGTGCATCCTGCTATGGCGTATGGTCCTTGCTTGGTCTCCAGCGGATCCTGCGCATTGTGTTGTACGTATGGGGACTGGGGTACCAGGGTGATGGTGATGGTGATGTCCAGGACAGGTGTGGGGGACTTGGATGTGGCTGGCTGTGTGACTCCTCCGACTCTGGCGGGTGTTGTTTGGGGGGTACCAGGGGCCAATAGGTGCAGCCAAGCCATCACCTTTGTGTGGGGTGGGATGTTGGTTGTCCGCTGTGTTGGTGCCGTAGGCCTGTTAGGCGATGATGGTCAGGATGCGTAGGATGGTTGTCCCTTTCAGCCTGTAGTGGAAGGTGACATTGTCAGATGTTGGGTCTGTGCGGCTGGTACGTTTCCTGGGGTTCCGCTGTCTTTGTCTGCACTGCGTCTGTGGTGGTCCAGGGGGGGGGGGGTGTTCCTGGTGTAGGTTGGGATCCTGGGGTGGTGGCAGTGGGTGTTGTGGCCCTCTTGGGTGTCCGGGCCGCATGATGGGTGGCTCCATGGCATCTGTTGCCCTTCGGATGTGGCCCTGGGCTGTGCTCCCTTTTGTGGTGCTGGCTGCCGTCCGACTTTACACCAGGTCAGAGCAGGTGTAAATTTCCTGGTGCTAACGCGCCTTATCGCCTGTTTTGTGTTTTTATCGCCGATGTGGCTGGTCGTTGTGAATGTTGAGGTGTGATGTTGTCTCGGGTTTTGGCATGGGAACGCCTACTCTGCATCTCATTAGCGATATTTGCGGGGGTCCTCTGTGGCGATATTTTTTTAGGCTGCTATCGCGGGTAAACTGGTGCTGTGGGCTGTTAACACCGGCTTGTGGATGGGGAGGTATATTTATCACAACTTTGGCTGGGATAAAGTGCCGTTAATTCGGCGATAGCTCCTTGTGAATATGCCCCTTTGTGTCTTGTAATGTACATGAATAAATGATTGGTATTCAAATACATTGCTCAATTATGCCTGTTTTTAATCCAATATGCAACCCCTATCCGCCTTGTACGGTATGCATGGATGCACTGGATTTAACTTTTTTTCATCAGTGAAAATATTTACCATTGAATGTCTCTAATTCCAACAAACATTTCGTGATAATAGGAAACACATAGTATGGGTGGGCGGACCTCACGGAGTTTCATGAAAACTTAGCATGATTCCACTGAGATCTGCGTTGGGGCAAAAATCGGCTGCTGCTCGAATTAGTTTTGCTGCAGCTCGAGTAGATTTTCTACTTGCGCGACAACTTTCGCATTATGAATGGTCGCGACCGCGCACATTGGGAAAATCTCGCCAGATGCCCTCTTAGCGCCTGAAAATCACGCTAGGGGATGCCAATTCTTGCTGCCACTCACCAACTTACCGCTGGTGAGCCGCACACGAGAAAAAACTCCACCACGCGGCAGTTGGCAGAATTTGACCTGAACTCCATGATACATGCCTAACATGGAGTGGCCAAAACTCCACCGGCAGGGTGGAATTTATTGCCCATCCCTAACACATATACATGTTTTACACTTCCTAGAGGTGAATCATCCAAATATAGATTAAAAGTGGAATAAGGATGAGAAATGCATTGCAAAACGTTTGCAACCCTCTACAAACCTATTACTTTGTGGGTATGTAGTTGGGTCCTGGAAACATTACTTAGATCTAACTAAAAAACTAAACAAAAAAAACTCTGGGCCTCATTGTGCTATGGTGACTAGGCTACTAAACCATTGGTTTCACGGAAGCATTATCAGCCCCACGCCGGTGGCAGCAAAGCTTCCGAAGTTAAGCTTGCTAGCCGTTTCAGGGAGCTCTATTCCCCTGAAATGAGTCTCACCTACATGGCAGGAACAAATATGGAAGAGAAGAAAGAGTGTGGTAGGAGGCCTACAATGCCAGGTCAGCACAACAGAAGTATTGTCACGTATGATTCCTGGAAAGAGAAGCCAGAACACATAACAAATATCCCTGGCATACTGGGACCTTTCCAAAAGTTCCTGTTCTTGTGAGATTTTTTAATTGTGAGGGGCCTTAAAATAACATAAGAAGCCTGTAGGAATGGATCTGATTTGTTTAATATTCATTTTACCTAAATGCATTGTCTTCTTCTCTGTAAATCAAAGACATATTCCAGATATGGGTATTCTTTTGTTCTATTTTAATTGTTGTTTTGGCTTGAAGACTATAAAATAATTGATTAAAAATATATAACATAACAAATTTGTATTTGATGACACAGGCTTCTGAAAATAATTTTCCAGGGCTCTAGGGACATGAGTAAATCAAGGGGCGAAGATACTCCCTATTATGAATTAATACTTTATTAAGCATGATTAATAAAAACATTTCCATGTACAATACGCTGCATTAGTCCCTATTAAAAGACACAATAACATGGGTGAATGGTTGTTTCTACCTCAGTTACAGTATGTTTTCTCTTGGTGTTTCACTGGGATATTTTGGATACTTTCAGCAGCCGAAGTCTCTGGGTGAAACACCATATCTTGTAGCCCCAATGGGAACTCCTTTTACTGGCCCTATTAGGATTTCTAGGCGGTTGATAAAACTTTTTTGACTGGTGATATTTTATGTCCTTGGTAAGTTAAATCAGTGCGTGTTACAAACTCCTTTTAACATCATATTTTGAAAACAGGACTCTGGAGGTGACAAAAACATTTCTGCAGAATTGTTGTATTGCATTTTGTTGTAATGATGATGATGTGTTCTTTTTCTTTTTTTTTGCCGCTGTGCCTTTGTGCTGCATTATTGCAATCAGGGACATCTTAAGGAGTTTGAGGGCCATGGGCCAAACCTATTTTGGGGGCCCCTGTTCAAAACAGGTTTGAATTTATTATTCAATTTCAGCTCTTTCATTTTCCCAGGTCACTGACAGTGCACCGGTGCAATCGTCCAAATTCTCATGTTCAGAGATAGTGATGTGTGTTTTCAATATTGTAACACAGCAGCAGTTCATTAATATTACTGCAAATAATCTCTGTGAGACCTTACCATTTTTCATATGTGATGGATGTTGCATGAAAAATAAACACAACATTTCTCTGCAAAATGTCTGTAATAGACTCTCACACATCACCCACATTAAAAATAAATTAAAGGAAAACAGTATTTAAAACAATCTGTTTAAGAATTATTCAAGGTCACCAGGGCAAAACTCTGCAGAACAGAGCTGTCTCTGTCTGGGGTCTCCCTGAAAGGCTGGGCCCTGGGCCAGAGCCCACTTTGCGCATGCCTTAAAACGTCTCTGATTGCAATGTGATTTTGATGTGTTATACTTATACTGCAGTTCTTGTGTTGCATCTGTTGTGATGTGTCCTTTACGTCTTGTGTTGTTATGTTGCTTTGTGTGTTATTGTGTTGCGTTCTGTTCAGTTCAGATAGTCTACCAGTGCTGCTACATTGTAATCAAAAGCAGCACATGTACTGAACGTTTCTGTGAAAAGCAAACCTTTTCCTGGTGGTAAAATAGCGCTGCTCCAGCTCTTCAAATACTTAAGACCAGTGCTTTAAATGAGCCGGTACTGTACGGTACTGAGTACCGGCACTTGTTCATTTTGAGAGGGAGAGTATCTGCACTTCTCAAGAGAGACGTAATACTTTTAATTAGACAGTACCGGCACTTCTCAGAATCAAGCAGGTACTGCACTTCTATTTTTCAATTTCAAGCACAGCTTAAGATACCGGTAAGCACAAAACTATGACAAAATCTGTGTCTTAACTGAAGGACTTCCAGTTCTCACTTTATGTGAAACAGCCCTTTGTATTCAAATATGTCTATCTCCAAACCAATTAACTGTTTTTTCTTACCAAATTCTGGCATGCGGCCCTTCTCATCTCCTTAACAATAGACAAACGCTAACAAAATAAATAAAAAAAAGTACAAATGTGTACAAACATGTATAAACTTTACATTTAAACTGTGCCCGTGAATGTCTTGAGGTTCTAGATTTGTTTTAATTATATTATTCTATGTTCCCGCTCTGTGATTTCCAGAAGGTTCCACAGTTTCTGTCACAGGCAGTCTTACAGGAGTCCAGTTAGTTTTCAGCATCACGTGCTATAAATGAAAAACGCACACACTTCAGAATGGTTTCAGCACTACAGCAGCTCTCAGAGGGCACGGTGTACCTGACTTCAGGTCCAGTGCATACATCCATCTTGCCCGTTGCGCGCGTCGCCAGGCACACTGCTTGTGTACCTGAGTGTCGGCCACCCCCCCATGCTGGCAGCTAACTGGATGGGCGCACTCGGCACACCAATGAGGAATCATCCATGTAAAACGGGGGATAGGGGGTCAGTGGGACAGAAACAGTAAGCCTCGCCTCGCAGATACAATAACGGAACACAGAGGGAGCTGCTTCAACCTTGGGTGCTGCATAAAAATATCCTTTCTGGCTGACTTAACTCTAACAGTGCAAACAAGCAGATAATAACTGGCAGCTCTGAGCAGATGGCATGGTCAGGAATGTATTATAGGCCCAACCGGCGGACAGAACGATCTCTGGGAAGAGCAGAACACTTCAATTTCTCTGGTCAATGAGCCGGTGCTTCGCTTCGGTTAGCGCCTCACCACGGCGACAGCATTGGTCTCTGTTGATTGAAGGGTAACCTTGTCACTGCTTGGTTCCATTGCCTATTAATTGTCACAACTGTATCACGCCAGGCAGCAAAAATGATCTCTTACAATTTTTCAAGCAACTCCATATCCCAATACTGATAAAGAAAACTGTGGTGAAAAAATCTATACAGAAAAATGGTTGCATTAAAATACCTGGGGCCTTATTTCGAGTTTGATACTCCATCACAAATGTGGCCGATGTCCTGTCTGCCATATTACAAATGGGATAAAGTACCCCCCTGTCGTGCATTATGAGGATATTGTAAGTCACTAAGGAGTTCCATGACTGTAAAGAGGAATGAGGCCAAAGGCTGAGTTCTTTTATAAGGTTATGGAACACCAAGATGACTTGTAATATCCCTATTATATACTGAGGGGGTACTTTATTCCTTATAATACATGGTCACACCATCACCTTTCCCACAACCCACTTAAATCCTGGTGAGTAGGTCTTTCGTATGAAAGAGCGAGCATGTTTGCAAACATGAAGAATAAAAACCAAACCTGTAGTGCAAAATAAGTGCAGTAGCTCTGAAAGTGTAGAAACATGCAGAAAGATTCTAACTCTTCTATAATTACTCTAGGAATGCAAAAAATAAACATGATGCCATAATTATGTCCTTTCTGCTTGTCACTGTACAGCTAGAAAAACAAAGCAGGAGAAAAAAAGCAGCATTTGTTTTCGTTCTTTGCTCAGCTGCTTTAATAATGCTCCTACCCTGACCTGCCTTTCCCTCCGCTGCTGGCTCTGGCAGCAGGCATTTTGATCGTCAGAACTCAACTGTAATAATTTATTACAGTTGAGCGGCTATGTCATTTCTTTATAATAAGCGACAGGGTGCGTCACAAATCCCCTATTATAAAGATTTTAGAGACAGGTTTTTATACAACGATAGCAGAATCACATGTATGAAAAGTGCATTATAGCCTATGGCACATGTAATACAGAGGACAGGATACCCGTCACGGTTTGAAAAAGTATTCCATCCACTAAACTCTAAATAAGGCCCTTAGTTTGCTACAGTTAATCACAAATAAAACCATGTGACTTACTAGATTTCCATGATAATGTGCTCCAGCATCTTAATATGCAGGTGCATTGAAGAAGAGTGTGTGTAGCACTAAATGTCTGCATTTAACTATCCAGCATTAAAAAGCAGTTTGAGAGGGAAAGCACTTAGGGGCCGATTCCGATTCGGGCCGGAATTCTCTCCGACCGAGCCGGACCCGGAGAGAATTCCGACCGAATCGGACCCTAGCAGTCCGACCGAACGAGTACGATGCGTTCGCATGCCATCGGACTCGATTCGGTCGGACTCCCATTGAAGTCAATGGGAGCCGCCCTCCCAATGACTTGGGCTCCCAATGACTCAATGGGTGCGAGGCGGTCAAGGGCGCCCTCTGCAGTGTGTACGCGTCCATGCGCATCGCGGCGTACATGCACAGGTAGGGGGGACCCATGGGTCCCCCCTGTGTGCGACTCACGTGCCTACGCGTACAGGGGTCCGACGCGGACCCCAAAGTCCGGCTCCGACAGCTTTTTCGAGCCGGACGGCGCGAGTCGATCGGAGTGGTCGCGGCGCGCATCGTACTTACCCGGCCGGGAAACGTCTCCATAGCGCGGTGCGAGTCGTGTCCATGCGAGTCGGTCGGAGCGTGTTGAAGCTGCGTTCGAGTCGGTCGGAGATTTCGCGGGTGCCTGCATCGTACTCGCTCGGCCGGACCCGCGTACGATTCGGTCGGGAAACAGGGCTCCGAATCGGATCCGGTAAATCCGAATCCGATTCGGAGCACTACCGGCCGAGATCGGAATCGGCCCCAAGGTATCCATATAATTTGTACAGCTAAGATGAAGTTCAGGGCCGGACTGGGAACCCAAAGCAGCCCTGGCAATTTTGTAGGACCAGCCCCCCACACCTGGGGGTGTAAGTGTGAAGAACTGCTGCTTTTGTTATTGGTGCCTGTTATTGCAGCCCATTACAATAACTGTATGATCATATAGTTTAAAAAAAATATATAGATATCAGTAATTCTCAGAAGAATGTGTACAGGAAATACTAACACTGCTAAACTTATGCTCGTAGCGGAATTACAATGTCAGCACGTTTCAACATGATTTTGATACAGTTTTTTGTGAACAGAAAATAATAAAGTATAACATTCTTGAAATGATGCTTGTTTCAGAACTCAATTGATTGATGCATAAGCCTTTACAAACAGAATCCTCTGAATCCGTCACCAATAACTTCCTTTGGTAAGGTTGGGAAGGACCCTTATAGTCTCAGTGGTTCGACAGTAGGTCCAATATCTTGGTTCCCTTCCACTTCAGACTTAGTCAAAATGTCCTTAGTGGGTATGCAGATTGACACTGCAATTTCATGAATGTGGGAGTTAGCATAAGATCTAATACATGCCTGAGTGGTCAAGCAGAGGGCATCCATGCTACCAAATAGCCAGGTGGATTTGCTGAACAATAAAAAAACCACTCCTGATAGATTACACATATACCACTAAATCGCTTAATATTTGTGCACCATATTCCTTGCTGTATGTATATTTGATATAACAACCCATTTCTCCTTGATTTCATGTAATTTTCTCCACTAACATCCTCAGTGATGGAACCTGTAACTTAACACTAGATTCCTTGGTGCATCTGCCGGTTGGCCATGGACCCCTCATTGAATAAATATGTGAGCAAGCAGCAGATTCCTCGTAGTCGATACTTTAAAGTAGTCACCAAATCCCCTATGGAAGTCACATGTAACATTGCACCAGATTCCTAATTACCATGACAAGCAACTAAGCACCACATACCATTTTTAATGTCACATTCAGATTCCATTTCAATGTCCCTAACACTTATTATCCTGCAGACATTTTACAATGCTAGGTTTTGGATTTTTATTTCACGGGTATGTTTATTATGATGCAGTAAGTAAATTCATTTTTTGAAAGTGTATGTGTAGGAGACATATATGTCATAGTTTTCATGTCAGTGAGATCTGAGTTGATTTTACTAGCGTTTGGGGTAATATTTGCTGAACACTGAGATTTGAGGGCAGGTCAGTATTTGTCACAAAACTATTTATATATTGTGAGCGTTTATCACAGGAAAAAGGTAGATTGATGGATCGGGGCTATGTGTGAGTCCATTCCAGAGGAGAGCCTTACATTTATCATAAATTTACGCAGTGACAAAAGAAAATCCACTATTCTAACCAGGAAACCTCAAGTCTCCTACCCTGCATGGGGCTCATTGGTATGGTCCGTTGCTTGGTTTCTTATCGTAACACCCCTCAGTACCCTATACAGTTCCTTCATACATACTGTGGACATCAGCCTCTGACTGAAGAAGCAACGCTAGCGCTTAAGATAACACAACAATAGTGGATAAGCTACCTCTGATGATCAAGCATGTCCACATACAATACCACCAATCTAGAAGTGAAACACAAATCCTTCTGTGCACTGTATTTTGTATAGCAGTGACGAAGAGCAGGTGTGTCATCTCGAGATGTTTGGCAGAAAGAGACTGTTTAGTGTGGAGCGGAGAGTGCTGTGTTCAGGTGGAAATGACAGGATACAGCAGAAGAACTGAAAGACTAAATAGATCAGGAAATGGGCCATGGCTAGGACTGGGAAATTACAGTCACATTGAGTTATATGTTAATTCTAACAAATCCTTTTGGACAAATAGAAAGAATAAGGGACCCAAGTTCGCTAAAGCAATTGCTGAGTTTAAGAATATTTAAATGAAAGTCTAACACAAGGAATGGAGTTTAGCTTTCATCACGTATCTGAACACTTGGGGCCCGATTACAAATTTTGGTAGTGTGGGGGCGGGCAGACCTGCCACTGCCATGACTCCGCACTGCCAAGAGTTGGTGCCGCCTGCCCGCCAGATTACAAGTAATCTTGTGGTCTGGCGGGCGGGTGGCGTGGCGGTTCCCGCGGCGGTGCCTCTTTCAAGGGAATGCCAAAGTAAACTCCATGCCGTGCAGGAACTGGAGCGCATACACAGGCCCCCCTGCATGCATTCCCAGGCTGAGGGGGCACAGGGAGCCCTGTAGAGCCCCATTTTTTTCAGTGCCGCCAGCCTTTTCATGGAGGAAAGACCTCCATGAAAACGCTGGCGGTCCTGAAACTTGTAATATGCATGGCGGTGCCGCAGCGGCACTACCTGCATCTTACAAAGGCCCTGAATGCCGCGCCACTGCCAGGGAATTGTGGTTCCCAGGCATAGCCAGCGGTCCAATTACGTTCCGACTACCCAAATTGTATAGGGCAGCAAGACCGCCGGTGAGGCGGTGGCTGGACCGCCACACCACCACGAGTCTGGCAGTCCTCGGACTGCCAGACTCGTAATTAGGCCCTTAGGCAGCAAACCGAACATGATTCGCTGTCCGCATGATGACGAATTGTGTGCTTTTGTTATGTTCCATGTATCCATCCTTATGCATAATAAACTGGCACGAACCAAGTACTCTACCTTTAGCCAGTTCTGTCTTTTTAGAGGACATAAATTTGCTTTCTAACAGTTGGTTTTACCATTAAAATTATAGTTTTGAAATCACAGCCTGAAAAACGCTGTTGGGCAAAACTCGGGCTGGCTGGAGGATTCATACATGATATGGGGCATCTAGGAGTAGTGCAGATGGGTATAGTGTCTTGTAAATAAAGAATGACGCAACCCTTTTGGTTCCTAATGGACTCTGTAGACCTATGATGTAAGAGTAGGAGAGTAATGAAGTAAATGCAGGTTTAGAACATCGAGTTCTTGCTTATCCACTGAAGAATAAAGATGTATATAACTACTCTCCGTGTGTGGCGTAGTCATTGGCGAGTACCAGGGCTGGATAGGACGCTACAGTGGACAAGTATATTTCTATATGAATTTGCCTGACTGTATAAGTGCCTCTGGGTGCAGGGACAGAATATCGATGCAAAAATATCGACTTGCACAAATATCGAGGTCAAGAATATCAATTTTAGGTATGTAATATCAATGTTTAAAATATTGAAGTGTTTAATATCGTTTGCAAAAATATAGGGGACCATTAGGATGGCGGGCGGAAGCACCACCGCCGTGCTGGCGGATGCAAAAACCACCAGTTACCGCCCGCATGCCGCAGCCCACACGCCCGCCAAATTACGATGTGAAAAGGCAGCCAAACACCGCCGGCAAGCCAGCGACGCCGTCCGCCATCAAAGTGCGCCCGCTCACGTAGCGGCACAGCCCAATGGAGACACACCGCCAGACGAAATCACGTACCGCCCGGCGTACAAATTACGATGCCGCAAACAAACAGCTCCCACGGCTAAGAGACACCGCACGTGAAAGTGAGGCGGAAACCCGAACGCCAAGCACAGACACCGAAGAGGCGACCCCCGAGCATGAATCCAGCACTGCAGGCCCTCCCCATGCTATACCTGATGCACCACCAAGGAGGCAACGTACCGCGGAGACGCAGGTAGGCACACACACAACAAGGGCACGCAAACAGCGCACACAGTGCAAGTGCGGAAAAGGAGGACATGGCACCCCCCAACACCCCTGCGTGGACAAGACACATCCACCACTGCACCCACAAATGTAAAACAGGGCAAAGTGCAACATCTCGCAACTATCATGGGCACACCACCTGGGACCAGGAACTAACGACCCCGTCACGGCACCGCAGCACAGCGGCGATGACGCAGCCACACATGCGCACAACTCAGCGCCCAACCATAACGCCATGTATGCGTCGCACACAAACAACACAGGGACACAACCAAGCACCACACACACCAGCCACACCCAGAAGGCACATGACACGTGACAGGCCTGCCACAGTCATGTCCCCAACGCCCAATTCACGGACAACACCCAACGTCACACAACCGACGCCCACATGTCAGTGAAGTCACGCAACATCAGGACACACCCTGTGTGACAAACATGGTGAAGCACACAGCGGCGGCAACACCACCCAGTAGAACATGGGCCCCGTCGGGAAGAGGTACGCCAGTACCACACAGAAACACCCATACCACCCTGCACCCATGAACCAGACATACAAAACGGAACACCAAAGAGCCCGGGGACCGACAACAGGTGGACCCAAGAATGACACCCACACACAAGGCCCAACGCATAGCGGAAACACAGCCTGCCGCCCACACACGGGAGAGCAGACAGCACTGAATGACCTTCCATTCCAACTCCGAAACCACATCCCGACTAAACAAGCCGGAGAATACAGCCATTGTCCCAAAAAAGACCAACACAGGCATGCAGAGGAAACCGACCACAGGGCAGATAGCGCATATCACCTAAGAACACACCGAACGGGAAAGAAAAAATATAAAACTCCCCATGCCGTTCCCATGCAAGTTATCTGGAAGGAGTCACACACCACTGACCTTGAACATTCAGAGAAGCACGTGGGATGAGGGCCCGTGTCCTCCGCACAAGCTAACAGAACACAAGTCCTGCCCCCTACGACCATCACAGACCTCACAGCAACCTCGGAGCTTGCACACTGCAGACTGCACACACAGCCGGAGCACGCCACCACATCGCCCGCAGCAAAATGGCACCTACAACACACCTACCCAACTACGCCAAACAGGTCAAGCTGTACAAACACAACCTGATACAGCTAATGGGATGCGAACCCCTATCCCTGCTGAACGTAAGTTACCGACTGACTTACCGCATCGCATTGTTCAGCTGCGTCATACCCGTCTTCTACTGTCGGAGGTGTCCCTTCCACCATCCTGTGGAGTTGTGCCTCTCCAACCCGGCATGTCCAAGGGCGGACCTGCTACCACTATTCCACCCTCTGGACGCACACGACAGGGTCTGTTCAGCCTATGGGGGCATGGCGTATGTGGCGAACATCGGACCCACACTGCAATGGGACCACTGTGCCTCCACACGACGGATCATGGATCACAGCTACATCGAATGTCACCCAGCATGCCCCATCATGCTCCTACAAGGGACAACTTACGAACAACACCGTGACAGCCACCATCCGCTACATTGGCTGGCAAACATGTATACCACCAATGAAATGGAAGCCCTGCAGGAAGCCATCGCATACCTGTCAACCTGTCAATTCGTAGGACCCCGACGCAATCCCCCAATTGAGCCATGATGTCCGACACTGTACCCATGCTTAGCTTCCGCACGGACTGGCCAGTAACCACCACAACAGCCATACCAAACGACCTGCAACTGATACCACACCATCAACGACACTGCCATGACATCGGATGTGTCCGGGACATGCACTCCGTTCCCCATCACATCCAGGAACTCTGCATGTATCGGGGAGGCAGTGGCATGGGATATGTGTATCGCACCCACATGGACAGAACTGCACGTACAACTATGCCATGACATGGATCCTGGGCCCATGGACATATGCACCGCACAGTGGACAGGAATCGCCCGGCTGGAGTATGTGAGAGCTGCACCCCTTCTCCCCTCCCCGGAAATCCCGTAACAGGACCTTTGCATGGACGACAAGTGCATACAACAACAACACGACCCCAGTGACTGTGACATGTCCAGTATCCACCATATGGCAACAACAAGTGGGACGCCGTTGCATGCACGTAAGCCCATGCCCTGATGTCAACTCACACGCACGCGTGCATGAGTAACAACAGCAGCACACCTGTCACATGGAACTGAGATGGACTGTGCCCATGATGCCAAGCGGTCTGGTAGGCTAAATGTATACCGTCTGTGTCAAAGTCCGCAGCACCGCAGCTACTTGCAAATGAACATTAGCACAGCAACGGCCAAGCAGATGTAACTCTGAAGCCCACATCCCACATGCAACAGCTAATCACATGTACCCCTACACCCTTAGCTATGTGTAATCATGCTCAGTATATCCTCCACATGCATACCGCTGCCAGTAGTGTCCACTATACTGCATCACAGAGAACATAAGTCACAATACATGGTTTGAAGAAAGAAACTGTCTCTGCTGATTCCTTTCACAAGTACGAATGTGAGATGATGAGAGTGTGTGATGTACACGGCAGTCGTGACATGACTATGTAGTCCACTGTCATTCGATGTCAACGCAAATGAGTAGCACAACTGTGGAAGACACACATGTGTCGTGTGAAGCGGGAGTGACGCTTCGCTCAGGTGGGTGGGTGTGACGGGTAGATGCGCACATGCAAAGTTGAAACACGCTGTGTCGGGAGGGGTCCGGAACTGCACATTACCGCTTCCCTGGGCAATGTTAAAGGCCACCCGTCGGGGGAATGTGAACACGTGTGTGCACAGCAGCCGGGCACACGAACAATGCGGTATCAGGCGTACACGTCAGCCCACCCTCTGTGGACAAGCTGGATCCTGTTGTGCGCCCGCCAGGCCCTTGACAAGGCACACACAGCCCCTGCCGACCAGGTGTATCCCCAACATTGTCAACCTGCACAGGCAATCATGGGCACGGGATGGCAGTGGAGCATGGTGGGGGAGAGGACTCGGCGCGCTCCTCCGGGACACATCACACAGGCAAAACATCCTCAATGTGTAGCATGGCTCAAGTCATATGGAAGTATTGGGGGGACGCACACATCACGAGCAGGAGTGACGTCACAGAAGGTGGCTCGCACCATCCCACCCATTGCCTACATCTCCACACACGTCACATGCCGTTGCAACAGAGAAGCCAGCGCGTGCGCAAGCACCTCCGAGCCCGCCCCAGTGAGGCAAAAGAGTGAATGTGTGGGTCCATCAGCCCCAGATGGACGCGGCATGGGCCGCTAGGGCAGCTACAGCCTCTGTGTGTCGCAGAAGGTGTATCCGGACTGCGGAGACTGCAATGCATTGTCTATGTTGCCCGGGTCTCGAGTCGGGGCACCACGCAGGTGGACGGCGTCCCGCCACACATCATGCCGTGAGACAGACCACTCGTTCAACTGGACCCACACATACACTCCTTGGCCTCTCCGGGGCGAGCCTGGGGCTGCATCTGCATGCGCTAGCCCCACAGGTGCAAATGCATAATGGGGGAGCGAGGGGAGGCCATGAGGACAGGGACAAAGACGACTGTATTACTGTCAGTGAGTTCAAGGAATGACCCTGATGTTGACAGGAAAAGACGTGCCCCGTGTGTATTGCAACTAGTCGCTAATCCGATCACCCTCCCATGTCCTGCATGTAAGCCCGCACCTAGCCCCGCCCACCCACCACATTGAAATTAGCACCAGCACAACATCATTCACATTCGAAGCACTGACTGGGGGTGACAACCATTGGACACACTTGTTGAGGCCACCCACGCGTACATGTGGGCCCTCCATGATCCATGTCACCTGCGGCCAAGTGATGACATGCGCAATGACGGAAGTGAGGAGAGCTGTCCGCCCCACGCACAGATGGTGCATCAGCTCCACAGACCCAGCAGCGAGTGCAGCAGGGGTCACATGTGCAGGGGCAGCTGTGCCTGGTGTGAAGGCACATTCAAATTGACAACACATCGACCAATGTGTAGTCTGCCCACATCTACAGTCCATTATCATGCGGACATAGAAAATGAACATAGGGCAACACATCTGTGTGGGTGCACCCACTGTGACCAACACTGCGCAATCATCGACGTACTCGCCCTGTGCATGGCCCACCACGCAAAGGAGGTCACATTCAGTGCCACCATCCCACACACACATCCCTATCACGAGACATGGTGTGTCCAATAGTCAGTACTGAGTTAGCGCCCATCTGGAGGGTCCTGAACAGGAGACACATGCAACCCACTAGGCAGTCGGTGCTGTCACCTACTGGCATTGTGCAGTCAATGTGCAGGCCAGGCTTGCTGGGACTGAGAGGGGCAGCATGGCCCAGCCTGACATTCACACGAGCAACAAGTGCACTGAGACCTGCATTGGCAATTGCAGACGTTGGCCTGCACCCAGCTGGCCCGGGACGCCTACCTCCATAGTGGAACACGCAGGGTGCAACCGCGAGGGTCATCGGAGTTGGCCGTAATGGCCTGGCCCATGTTGGTGACAGTCCGCTGATGCCATGTGCACCACACAGTATGATGTGCGCACTGCATCTGCAGGTGTGGCCATGATGTGCGTGTGGGTGCAGGTGCACAATGGACGGGGCCACAACATGCCGTGTGCATAGGCAGGGACGGCCAGTGGCCGGCCCCCACATGTCTGTTAGCATGTCATCATCTGCACATTGGCATGGGTGCATGGTATACGCATATGCACACGCATGTCATCTCTCACTATGTACATCTGCCACTTGGCACGTGCAAGGTTACGTGTCACATGTGATGTGTATTTGCAAGCACACAGCCGTGTTGGCATGGGGCTGTCAATGTGTACAGCTGACAATGCTTCTGGAGGTGTGATCCTTACAGTGCTGCACATAGGGTGCAGTGGTGACACCAATGACTGTCTCATATCCCCTCGTGCCACAGGTCCCACTTGTCTTGGCCGCTCAGCCTGTGCCCACATCGTCGTTGGTGTGTGCCATACTCATCCAGCCTCGGAAGCAGTGTGATGCACAGCAGCCAGTCATGTTGCCGTGGTGTTGCCGCTTGCCGGATATGCAGTCAGTCCCCATCAGCACGCCTCACAGGTCATTGAGGCCTGGATCCCCATGTGCATGCACATAGCAATGGTTTGCGTCACTGCCCATTGCTATTGGTGGGAGACCTGTGTAAGTGTATTGTGGCTGTGCTGTCCCTGCATGACAGCTGTTCTGTGACTCATGTTCTTGCTCTGTCATGTCAGTTATGTGTATGTGAATATGCCATGTGGCGTGTTGCTTTGACATGTGTCCACTTCCATCTTTCCTAGGCGGAGACCAAACATTTACCGCCCTTACCAATTGTTGGCGGACATGGAGGATTCTGAGGTCATCCGGAAATTTCGTCTGGACCGACCAACCCTGCATCGACTATGTGCCATGTTGGATCCCCACCTCCGTCCTCGCAGGGTGTATCCGACAGCATTCACCCCCACGGCTAAGGTGATGGCTGCACTGCATTTTTCGCCACTGGGTCATTCCAGCACACAGTGGGCAGTGGAGGTGGGATGTCCCAGCCCATGTTCAGCATGGTGCTGAGGCCTTGTACTGGCAGCCATGATGCTGTACAGGAACAGGTACATCCGATTCCCCAGGGCACGTGAGTTGGCGGCAGTGAAGGGTGCATTCTATGCCCTTGGACGGATCCCACACGTCGTTGGTGCCATAGATTGCACCCATGTTGGCCTTGTCCCACCACAGGCCACTGAGCAGGTCTTCCGCAACCGGAAGCACACGCACTCCCTGAATGTGCAAGTGGTGTGCCTTGCGGACATGGTCATTTCCCACGTGTGTGCAAAGTTCCCAGGCTCGGCCCATGACGCGCACATCATGCGCAACAGCATATTACCACGACTGATGACCAATCTGCAACAGGACCGTGGCTGGATTGTCGGTGAGTATGTGGAGTTGTGTAGCGTGCTGGCTTAAGGATGCTGTCTACTGTCCTGTTTGAATTGCAACGGTTCTCTGTGTCCCTCACGCCCAGGTGACTCGGCTTACCCGAATGGGCCCTGGCTGCTCAGTCCATTACGAAATCCTCGGACCCCAGCAGATGACCGCTACAATGAGGCACATGGGAGGACCAGACGTGTGGTCGAGCGTACCTTTGGCCTCCTTAAGTCCAGGTTCAGATGCCTGGACCGCACCGGGGTGCGCTGGCGTACTCCCCACAGAAGGTGTGCCAGATAGTGGTGGCTTGCTGCATGCTGCACAATCTGGCTATTCGAAAGCAGATCCCCCTAATTGTGGATGACGGAGATCAACCAGGGCCCCAGCCTGCAGACCAGGACAGCTCGAGTGAGGAAGACAGCGGAGAGGAGGAAGCTGTGAATGTCCGTCAGCAGCTCATCGCCCGCTACTTCACTTGACGGTGAGTGTCCATGTACGACGGCTGATGTGGCTGTAGTTGTGCAGGTGTCTGTGTGCTGTGTCACGGAGGCCTTTTGTTCACTGTGTGCTGTGTGTCAATGGTCCATGTCCAGGTTTGTATGCCACTGACGGTGGCTGTGGCATTGTGCCCTATTGCTCTGTGCGATGTGTGTACATTGCTTGTAGTTGTTGACATGTACTGTGTGATGGGTGTGTGACACACTCATTGAATGTGCTCCTGTTCTGTCTTCCCCCTAGGTCCCTACAGCCCCTCCTGTCCCATCGCCATGCCACACATCCGATGCTTTTCTGCTCAAGGTGGCGGTTGATCATCGTGCAATAAACACAGTGCACAGACAGCAGTTTGTGTAAAGGTGCATTTATTTTCAACTGTGACATGTCATTGTGTGCAAGGTGATGACATGAGTGTTGCGTGCAGTGACAATGAGCTGTCGGCCATGGCTGCGTGATGCTCAGGGTGTACCCACTAGTTCTATGTCCCTAGTCCAACAGACACATGCCATTCTGATGGCTGTGTGGGGTGGGATCGTAGTCCAAGTCAATGCAGTGGGTGGTCAAGGATGGCTGGCTGCCTCACTTGCGTCTGGAGCGTGCGAAGTCCTCCCGGGACATCTGTTTCCACTTCGGACGGCCCCTTCCACGTTTGGGAGGGGGTGTGGTGGCGACCTGCTGGTGGTGGGTGAGGTGTGCTCACTGGCTGTGGACGCAGGGGAAGTGGACACTGCTGCCCGACCCTGAGCCCTAGCAGGTGGTGGCGGAGGTGGTGTTGCTGGCCTTGCCTGTGACCTCACCGCCACCACCAGCTGGCCCATGAGGTCCACGAGTTGGTCCATACGGGACACGAATTGGCCCATATGGGCGTCCATGGACCTCAACACCCCCAGGACCTCCCGCGTGTCGGAAGCAGACCTGGCCCATTGTCCTTGGGCCTCTTCATAGGCCCCAAGGACTCTGGCCATTTGAAGCAGGGCATGGCTCCCAGGGGAGGCTGGCATTGGCCTGACCCTGCTCC
The DNA here is from genome assembly GCA_963921515.1 of Calotriton arnoldi. NCBI lineage: Eukaryota > Metazoa > Chordata > Amphibia > Caudata > Salamandridae > Calotriton > Calotriton arnoldi. Next base: position 1,428,403 of record CAWUFW010001779.1, on the reverse strand, counting down.
TCCCACCAGTACTGCTGCCACCGGCCTGCCCACTAGCCACATTGCTCACCACGGTCCTCGCTGTGGCTCCCAGGGTGGACCCAGTCGGCCGGACCACCACTTGCGCTGGGGCTGGGGCCAGTGATGACGTGGTGGTGGTCGCGGAGGTGGTGGTTGTTGCGGCGATGGTGGTGGTTGCGGCAGTGGGAGTGGCCGCCACAACAGTGGTAGTGGCCGCAACGACAGTGGCAGCAGGGGGCTGTGAGTGGTCATCAGCCCTGGATGATGGGTTGGTGGGTAGGAGAGTGCCTGGGGTGCGGTTGGGCCCTGCCACACCAGATGGGCCTGCTGGGTGGTCCGTGTCCGAAGAGGAGGACAGATCCTCCACATCCGTGAGTCCTTGTTGGGGGCTTGCAGGCTGGCTGTGCTGGCTGCTGTCTCCATCTCCAGCATCCAGCAGTTCGTCACCTGTGGGGGAATGAGATATGTTATTGTGTTGCACATGACAAAGTATGTATAGGTTGTCTGACATCCACAGTTCGTGCACAGTCGTGCACAGGTTTCCCGGAGCCGTGTGTGTGGCTGTGCTATTTGTTGTTGTGTGGGCATGCCAATGGGACTGTGTGCTGTGGACATGTGGCATGGGACGGATTGGCAATGCCGATGGGTGTGTTGCTGTGCTCCTGCTTTTTGTGGCTCTGGTGTATGCGGACTCCAGACCCATCGTGGAGGTTGGTTTGTACTATGCTCTTGGGGTTCAAATGTAACGCTTCGAAACGCAGATGGCAAAATGGGGGTCAGCCCCCTGAAACGCATTTGAGATGAACTATGCTTTGGGGGTACATACTGTGTGCCATGGGTGCAGAACGTGACATGTGTTGTGGCAACATGACAGTGCATGGTCTGAGGTGTGTGTATGTCTGACATACCCTGCATATTTGCTGTCTGTTGTGATTTCTGGCCATGTAATTGGACGCATTGTTATGAGTGAGTGATGGTTGTGTGCCACACGACGTATTGCAGATGGTCCAATTCCTTGGTGTGCGTGCTGCCCTGTGCCATGTGCATCACTGCAGTGCTCGGGGTGTGTGGCCCATGTTATGTGTGTAGTTGCTCACAGTGTGACGTGCGCTTCATTCACTACTGGCACATGATTTATCATGGGCATGTTTCTTTGCGTGACTACTGTATGTGGACCAGCTGTTCGGATGACATACCTTTCATGTGACTGGGGCTGACGGATGAGATGGATGGTATGTTGTATGTGCATTGTGTGTCTGTGTGTTTGATGGGTCCAGTGGTGTTCGTGTGCATTTATGTTGTTCCACGCTGTTGCGTCTAGTGTGGTATGTCTTACATGGGCATAGTTGTGGGATGTGTGCTTGACAGGCAGTGGGGCTACATGGACAGGACTTCGATGGTGTTGCAGTTGTGTGTGATGGGTTGCACTGTGCCTGCCGTGTGGTTCTGTAATCAGTGTGACTTGTGCATGCAGACGTGGCTCCTTGGGTGTTGCTGTGTCTGTGATGGGTCATGTGGGGTGTGACTCTGTGGTTCATGTCCGTGTGCACATTGTTCACATGGTTGTGGCAGGGAGCAGTGCTGCGTGTTCCTCTGCTACTTGACATGTCCCATGTGTTAGTCGTAATTCAGTCCTCATGCCTCCAGTCACCCCGCCCTGTCCAGTTTCCCACCTGCAGGTTGTTTTTGAGCGTGCACTGGACTGGATGCAACATGGTTATGGGCGGGGGTGCTCCATGTTGCAGGTCTGTGGGGGTGGGGGCGGTGTTATGGGTCGTGGTGATGGCTGGACACCCACTGACACCGTTTGTCCTGGGGCGGGATGTCTACCTGTCGGCTGCCGGTGTGCACTGCAGTGGCTGCTACGTGGGTGTGGGGTGTGGGCTGTGCTCCTCCTTGCTGTGCTGTGGGACTAGGGGCCTGGTGGGTGTTGTACTTCAGCTGTCCCCCTCCCACCCACTGCCTCTGTGTTGCGGCTACTTACCTGTTACTTGTCGGTTGGTGCAGCTACGGCTGCCACATGGGTGTGGGGGTGCTCCGCCTTGCTGTGCTGTAGGACTAGGGGCCTGGTGTGTGTTGTACTTCAGCTGTCCCCCTCCCACCCACTGCCTCTGTGTTGCGGCTACTTACCTGTTACTTGTCGGTTGGTGCAGCTACGGCTGCCACATGGGTGTGGGGGTGCTCCGCCTTGCTGTGCTGTAGGACTAGGGGCCTGGTGTGTGTTGTACTTCAGCTGTCCCCCTCCCACCCACTGCCTCTGTGTTGCGGCTACTTACCTGTTACTTGTCGGTTGGTGCAGCTACGGCTGCCACATGGGTGTGGGGGTGCTCGTTGTGGCGCTTCTGGAGTACTAGGGGACCTGTTGGTAGTTACGTGGCTGGCTGGGTGTACACATGCCCCCATGGTTTTGTTAGTTGATATGTTTGGGCTGTGTGTGTGGTGGTGCCTGTTGCATGTGTGAGTAATGTGTTGTGTATTGTGTACTGGACATGGGGGTGTTTGTCCCTCGGAGCTATGGCATGGTGGTAGTGCATGTGAGTACATAGCGGTGTGCTGGTATATATTTGTTTGTACTTACCAGCCTCCACTCCCCCTGGTAATCCGGTGAGGATCTCCGGATGGATGATGACTCGCACCTTCTCCTCCCACGCTTTGAAGGTCTTGAAATGCGCGGGATTCCCTCCGCCAGTCGTGGCAGCCAGCTCTCGGTTTTTGCTCTCCTTCTTCTTGACCAGGCTTTTGATGTCGTTCCACCGTTTGTTTATCTCTCCTCTGTTTCTGGGTACGGTCCCGACTGCATTGACCTGGTCTACAATTCTGTTCCACATTCTGTTTCTGGTGGCTAGTGGTGTGTGCTGGACCTGGTTGCCATAGATTTGTGTGTGCACCTTGACGATCTCGTCGACCATGACCGTCAGCTCAGTGGAAGTGAACTTGGGCATTCTGTGTGATGCCATGGTGTTTGTGGTGCTGGTGCGGTGTGTGATGTGTGATGTGCAGGGGGTTTGTGGTGCCGGTGTTTGGTGGTGGTGGTGGTGGTGGTGGGTGTGATGTGTGCGTATCTGTGGTGTGCTGCTGTCCTTGCTGTGTCACTGTGTCCTCTCCTCTCCTCTCTGCTTTGCAATGTTGCAAGGGGTTGTGGGCTGCTTTTGTACTTACCTGTTTGGGTGTGTCCTGATGGTCTGTTGTTTTCAGGTGTGTTGTGGCCGGTGTTCTGGGCTTTGTGGTTTATTTGTTTGTCCAGGGGTGGTGTGTTTTCGGGATGTGTACTTTGTCTGTGTATTTGTGCGTTGGTTGCTGTGTGGACTTGTTTGCCATGTTGTGTGTGTTTGTTTGAGTCCGGGGCTGTTTCTGTGCAGGGACGTGGCCGCCATGGCTTCTGCCGTGTCCATTTTCTTCAGTGTTGTTTACGCTGGCGGGCGGTGTATTTGTTGTTTTTCCGCGCTCATGTCGGTGCGATCGTAATTTCACGTGCGGTGTCTCGACCGTAAGGGCGGGCGGTTTTGTGTTGTCGTGCGTCTTTCCGTCCGTGGCGGGCGGTTTGACTCCGACTCGGGCATGGGCTGGCGGTATTTTGTGTGTTTTTTCCGCCGCTGGCGGTTTTCGGTTCGAGGCATCATAATTGCTGGGTCGGTATTCAGAAGGTGTAGGCGGGCGGATTTTTGCCGCTTTCATGGGTGGCGGATTTTTTTACGCCCGGTATCGTAATGGGCCTTATCGTTGTTAAAAATATCGATTTTTTAATTATGTTATGTATTTTAGTATATATTTTATATGTATGTGATGTCTTTTTTTGTATAAGAATTGTTTGTATTTTTATCATGTGTTAAAATTTTAGTAGTTATTAAATTATTTTAATTAGAATTTTGCGTTTTTAGTTCCGTAGCGGGTTGTGGGTTTATAGGGGAATAGGGTGGGAAGTAATTTAATTATATAAAATGTATAGATTATTTTTAGTTGTTATTAATATTTTTTTATTTGAATTTTGCGTTTTTAGTTCCGTAGCGGGTTGTGGGTTTATAGGGGAACAGTTTAATTGAGATGTTATAGTGTTAAATGTGTAAAGTAATTTATTATGAATTAATTAATAATTAGTTGTTAATTAAATTTAAATAATTAATTAGTAATTAATTATGGTCATTGTGTAATTAGTTTTAGGTGTGTGTTGTGGTGTTTATAGGTGTAAATGGTGGGAAGGGTGGGAAGTAATTTATTTTTAATTGATGAATTAATAATTAGTAGTTAATTAGAAATTAATTATGGTAATTGTGTAATTAATTTTAGGTGTGTGTTGTGGATATTATAGTGTTAAAGCATGTGTATTTAATGAATGTTTATTATTTTTTTATTAAAAATATTTTTTAAATTAATTATGTTAATTATGGAATATCTGGGCTTAATCTAGGAGAAATCTGAATTGGGGTGCGCATTGGGATGCTACCAAACAGAAGGCCCTATTGCAGGCCAGCTGCCTGACAAGATTCAATGGTAGGTTCGGGGAGCTATCTCATATCCCACTATTAAAGGCTTTTGAAGGGAAGATACCTCCGCTAGGCCTGTATGGGGGAGAGGTTTTTTCCCGTGATCCAACCTATGAATGGGATAGATTGGAAGGGGTAGTTCTTAAAAGACTTTTATCACTCCCCCAAGGTACCATGGTTCAGGCCATAAGGAGAGAGTGCAATCTGGTTTCTTGGAACATGGCAGCCTCTACTCGGGCTCTAAGATATTTTAACACATTGTTGGAGGATGATGAGGTGGTTAAAGTCTCCAAATTGTGTTGGGAAGAGATCCAAAGCAGTGAAAGGATGTGGGCAAAGGCCGTAAGAACCAGAATGATTGCACATAGGAATCTCCATTTAAATAGTGGTACAGTCACATCTTGGCTCCCCTTTCCAGGCAAACGAGCACTGAGAGAATCTGCTGCTACGGCGTCTGAATCGATCGACTTAGTGCATCTAAAAAAGAGATCATCCATTAGCCTCTCAAATGCTACATTGGGCCAGGATAGCGTCTTTACTTATCTATCACGGTTACCAGACCCAGGATTGAGGAATGAAATATTAAGGGCTAGGGTGGGATGTGATCCAATTTACTCATCCCGCCCACATAGGATCGGGGTGCAGAATAATAGTGGCCTCTGCCCCTTGAAAGTTAAATGTACCCTTATGCATATTCTTATGGATTGCATCCTCTATTATGCAAATCGAATTAAGTTTTTAAGACCCTTGTTTTTTAAATATGATGCTCTCCATAGGAATAAAGCTGTGGAGTTATTGTCTGAAATGCGTTATCTTGATGTGGCACTTGGACTTGCTCGGTTTTTATGGTCTGTCAAACAGAATTTTAATTATGAAATGTAGGGGTTGGGGGGTAGGGTAGCTAGGAGGGGGTCCTTTTAATGTTTTAACTGTAAAGTGTGCCTTGTTTTAGAATGTTTTATGGACAATTGTCTAAATAAACTTGTTTTTGAACCTGAATTATGGAAATAAATTTATATAAAACTTTTGAAGTGTTTTTTTATTGGTGGGGTGTTATAGGATGGGAAATAAAATAAATACATTTATATTTTAAATAATTTTTTTGTTTGTTAATATTTGCTCCTTTTAAATAATTATTGTTTATAAATGTATTTATTAATTTATTTTATATAATATTTGTAGCTTTTTGTTATATGTAATTTATATAATAATATGTGTTCTTTTTATATGTTTAATATATTTAATCATATATTTTTTTAATATTGTTTATTTATTTTTATGATTTTTTAATTTTTTTTCTATTGTTTAAATGTTATTAGTAATTTGTGTTTCTCTGCTATGCAACACGTTCCCTAATGTTGCACTCACTGGAGTGGGAAAAGTCATTTTTACCCCTCCGCTATCCAGCACTTTCCCTACTGTTGCACTCACTGGAGTGGGAATAGTCATTTTTACCCCTCCGCTATCCAATACTTTCCCTACTGTTGCACTCCCTGGAGTGGGAATAGTAATTTTGACCCCTCCGCTATCCAGCACTTTCCCTACTGTTGCACTCACTGGAGTGGGAATAGTCATTTTTACCCCTCCGCTATCCAACATTTTCCCTACTGTTGCACTCACTGGAGTTGGAATAGTAAATTTAATTCCTCCGCTATCCAACACTTACCATAATTTTGCATTCACTGGAGTGGGAATAGTAATTTTTACCCCTCAGCTATCCAACACTTTCCCTACTGTTGCACTCTTTGGAGTGGGAATAGTAATTTTTGCCCCTTCGCTATCCAACACTTTCCCTACTGTTTGTTTTACTGGAGTGGGAATATTAATTTTTACCCCTCCGCTATCCAACACTTTCCCTAGTGTTGCACTCACTGGAGTTGGACTAGTAGTAAATGTAATTATTTTGCTATCCAACATTTTCCCTACTGTTGCATTTATTGTATTGCGAAATGTAAGTTTTAATTATTTTAAATAATTAAGGGGCTCATTACGATGGCGGGCGGAAGCACAACCGCCGTGCTGGCGGATGCAAAAACCACCAGTTACCGCCGGCACGCAGCAGTCCACACGCCCGTCCAATTACGATGCGAAAAGTAGGCCAAACACCGCCGGCAAGCCAGCAACACCGTCCGCCATCAAAGTGCGCCCGTACACGTAGCGGCGCAGCCCAACTGACACACACCGTCCGACGAAACACGTCCCGCCCGGCGTATAAATTACGATGCCGCAAAAAACGGCTCCCACGGCTAAGAGACACCGCACGTGAAAGAGAGGCGGTAACACGGACGCAGAGCACGGACAACGAAGAAGCGGCACCCCGAGCATGAATCCAGCACTGCAGGCCCTTCCCATGCTTCTGCTGATGCACCACCAAGGACGCAACGTACCGCGGAGACGCAGGTAGGCACACACACAACAAGTGCACGCAAACAGCGCACACAGTGCAAGGGCGGAAAAAGCGGACAACCCCCACCAGCGCGTGTACACTACACATCCACCATTGCATCCACATATGACACACAGGCCAAATCGTAACATCGCGGAACACATGTGTACACACCACCTGGGACTAGGAACCAACCACCCCGTCACGGCCCCAAAGCGCCGATGACGCCGCCACACATGCGCACAACGCAGAGGCCAACCGCAGCGCCATGCATGCGTCGCACACAGACACAGGGACACAACCAAGCAGCACACACATCAGCCCCACCCCGAACGCACATGACACGTGACAGGCCTGCCACAGACATGTCCCCAACGCCCAATTCACGGACAACACCCAACGCCACATAACCGACGCACACATGTCAGTGAAGTCACGCAACAGCAGGACACACCCCAGTGTAACAAACATGGCGTAGCACACAGCGGCGGCAACACCAACTAGGAGAAGCAGGGCCCCTTCGGGAAGAGGAACGCCAGTACCACACTGAAAAACCCATACCACCCTGCACATATGAACAAGACATATAAAACGGAACACCAAAGAGCACGGGGACCGACAACAGGTGGCCCAAGAATAACATTCACACACAAGGCCCAACGCAGAGCGGAAAGGCATCCTGCCGCCCACACAAGGGAGAGCAGACAGCACTGAATGACCTTCCATTCCAACACCGAAACCACAGCCCTACGACAGAAGCCGGTGAATACAGCCATTGTCCAAGAATAGACCAACACAGGCATGCCGAGGAGACCGACCACAGGGCAGATAGCGCATATCACAGAAGCACACAACGGACGGGGAAGAAAGAAGAAAACACTCCCCCATGTCGGCCACATGCAAGTTAATTGGAAGGAGTCACACATCACTGACCTTGAACTGTCTGAGAAGCATGTGGGAAGAGGGCCCGTGTCCTCCAAACAAGCAAACAGAACACAAGTCCTGTCTCCCTACGACTACACAGAGCTCACAGCAACCTCGGAGCGTGCACATTGCAGACTGCACACACAGCCGGAGCACGCCACCACAACGCACCGCTGCGAAATGGCAACCGCAACACACCTACCCAACTACGCCGAACAGCTCAAGCTGTACAAAACCAACCTGTTTCATACATTGGGATGCGATCTCCTGTCCCTGCTGAACGTAAGTTACCGACTGACTTACCGCATCACATTGTTCAGCTGCGTCATGCCCGTCTTCTACTGTCGGAGGTGTCCCTACCAGCATCCCGTCGAGATATGCCTCTCCAACCCGGCATGTCTGAAGGCGGACCTGCTACCACTACTCCTCCCTCTGGACGCACACGACAGGGCCTGCTCTGCCTATGGGGGCATGGCGTATGTGGCCAACATCGCACCCGCACTGAAATGGGACCACTGTGCCTCCACACGACGGATCATCGAGAACAGCTACATCGAATGTCACCCAGCATGCCCCATCATGGTCCTCCAAGGGACAACTTACGAACAACACCTTGACAGCCACCATCCGCTACATTGGCTGGCAAACATGTACACCACCAATGACATGGAAGCCCTGCTGGACGGCATCGCATACCTGACAACCTGTAAATACGTCGGACCACAACGCAGGTTCCCCGAGTGACCTATGATGTCCAACCCCGCACCCATGCTTAGCTTCCGCACGGACTGGCCAGTCACCACCACAACAGCCATACCAAACGACCGGCAACTGTAACCACACCATCAACGACATCGCCATGACATCGGATATGACCGGGACATGCACACTGTTCCCCATCACATCCAGGAACACCGCATGCATCGTGGGAGGCAGTGGCATGGGCTCTGTGTATCGCACCCACATGGACGGAACTGCACGAACAACCAGGACACGACATGGATCCAGCGCACATGGACACACACACCGCTCAGTGGACATGAATAGGTCGCCTGGAGTCTGTGGGTGCTGCACCCCTCCCACCCCCGCCCCGGGAATCCCATACCAGGACCTTTGCATGGACGACAAGTGCATACAACAACAACACGACCCCAGTGACTGTGACATGTCCAGTAACCACCACATTGCAACAACAAGTGGCACGCCGCTGCATGCACGCAAGCACATGCCCTGATGTCATCTCACATGCACGCGTGCATGAGGAACAACCGCAGCAAACCTGTCACATGGAACTGAGATGGACTGTGCCCATGATGCCAAGCGGTCTGGTAGGCTACATGTATACCGTCTGTGTCAAAGTCCGCAGCTCCGCAGCTATACGTAAATGTACATTAGCACAGCCTTGGCCAAGCAGATGTCACTCTGAAGCCCACATCCCACATGCAACAGCCAATCACATGTAACCCCACACCCTATCCCATTTGCAATCATGCTCAGTATATCCTCAACATGTATTCCGCTGCCAGTAGTGTCCACTATACTGCATCACAGAGGACAGAAGACTCAATATAATGTTTGAAACCAAAACTGTCTCCGCTGACTCATTTCACATGTACGAATGAGAGAGGATGAGAGTATGTGAAGTACACGGCAGTCGTGACATGACCATGTAGTCCACTGGTATTGGATGTCAACGCAAATGAGTAGCACAACTGTGGAAGACACACATGTGTCGTGTGAAGTCGTATGGACGCAGTGCACAGGTGGGTGGGTGTGACGGGTAGATGCGCACATGCCAAGTTGGAGCACGCCGTGTTGGGAGGGGTCATGAACAGTACACCACCGCTTCCCTGGGCATTGTGAGAGGACACCTGTCGGGGGGAGTGAACACGTGTGTGCACAGCAGCCGGGCACACGTACATAGCGGTACCAGGCGCACCTCAGCCCACCCTCTGTGGACAAGCTGGATCCTGTTGTGCGCCCGCCATGCCCCTTGACAAGGCACACACAGCCCCAGTCGACCAGGTGTAACCCCAACATAGTCAATCCGCACAGGCGATACAGGGCACGGGATGGCAGTGGAGCATGGTGTGTGAGAGGTCTCCTCGCGCTCCTCCTGGTCATATCACGCAGGCAATAGAACCTCAACGTCTAGCATGGCAAAAAGTCAAATGGAAGTGTAGGGGGACGCACCACAGCACGAGCAGCACTGACGTCACGGGAGGTGGCTCGCACCATCCCATCCATTGCCCATCATACCAACCACGCCACATGCCATTGCGACTAAGTGCAAGCGCGTGCGCCACCACCCCCGAGCCCTCCCCAGAGAGGCCAAAGAGTGAATGTGTGGGCCATCAGCCACAGACGGACGCGGCATGGCCGCAAGGGCAGCCACAGCCACTGGGTGTCGCAGGTGGCGGATCCGGAAGGCGAAGACTGTGATGCATAGTCCATGCAGGCCGGGTCTCCATTTGGGGCACCACGCAGGTGGACGGCGTCCCGCCACACATCATACCCTGAGACAGCCCACTCGTGCAACTGGACCCACACATACACTCCTTGCCCTCTCTGGTGCGAGCTTGGGGCTGCCTGTGCAAGCGCTAGCCTGCAGTGAGCATGCATATTGGGGGCGAGGGGAGGACATGAGGGCTGGGGCGAAGATGACTGTATCACTGTCAGTTAGTACAAGGGATGACCCAGATGTGGAAAGGAAGAGACGTGTTCCGTGTGTACTGCAACTAGTCGCCAATCCAACTACCCCCCATGTCCGGAATGTAAGCCCGCACCTAGGCTCGCCCATCCGCCACATCGAACATACCACCAGCACGACAACCTTCCCATTCGAAACACTGACTGGGGGTGGCGACCAGTGAACAATCATGTGTAGCCTACCCACGCGTACATGTGGGCCCTCCATGATCCATGTCACCTGCGGCAAAGACATGACATGCGCAATGAGGGAAGTGAGGATAGCTGTCCGCCCCACGCACAGAAGGTGCATCAGCTCCACAGATCCAGCAGCGAGTCCAGCAGGGGTCACATGTGCAGGGGCAGCTGTGCCTGGTGTGAAGGCACATGCATATAGACAGCATATCGACCAATGTGTAGTCTGCCCACATCCACAGTCCATCATCATGCGGACATAGGAATTGAACACAGGGCAACACATCTTAGTTGGTGCACCCACCGTGACCAACAATGCGCAATCATCGACGTACCCGCCCTGTGCATGGCCCCCCACCCAACGGAGGCACATCCAGTGCCACCATCCCACACACACAAGCCTTCCACGGAACATGCTGTGTCCAATGCTCAGTACAGAGTCAGCGCCCATCTGGTGGATCCTGAACAGGAGACACATGCACACACATGCCAGCTCCCACTATGTACGTCTGCCACCTGGCACGTGCAATGTAACCTCTCACCTGTGACGTGTGACTGCAAGCACACAGCCGTCTTGGCATGGGGCTGTCAATGTGGACACCTGTCAATGTTTCGGGAGGTGTGATCCGTACAGTGCTGTACATAGGGTGCAGTGCTGACACCTACTACTGTCTCATATCCCCTCGTGCCACAGGTCCCACTTGTATTGGCCGCTCAGCCTGTGCCCACATCGTCGTCGTCGTGTGCCATACTCATCCAGCCTCGGAAGCAGTTCCATGCTCAGCAGACACTCATGTTGCCGTGGCGTTGCCGCTTGACGAATATGCAGTCAGTCCCCATCAGCACGCCACGCAAGTCATTGGGGCCTAGATCCCCATGTGCATGCACATGGCAGTGGTATGTCTCACTTGCCATTGCCATTGTTGGGAGACCTGTGTAAGTGTATTGTGGCCGTGCCGTCCCAGCTTGACAGCTGGGCTGTGGCTCATGTGCTTGCTCAGTCATGTCAGTGATGTGTATGCGAAATTGCTATGTGTTGTGTTGCTTTGACATGTGTCCTCTGCCATTTTCCCCAGGCGGAGACCGAACATTGACCGCCCATACCAATTGCTGGCGGACATGGACGATACAGAGGTTATTAGGAAGTTTCGGCTGGACAGGCCAACCCTGCATCGACAGTGTGCCATGTTAGAGCCCCATCTCCGTCCCCGCAGGGTGTATCCGACTGCTGTCACCCCCACGGCTAAGGTGATGGCCGCCATGCATTTCTTCGCCACTGGGTCATTCCAGCACACAGTGGGCAGTGGAGGAGGGATGTCCCAGCCCATGTTCAGCAAGGTGCTGAGGGATGTACTGGCAGCCATGATGCTGTACCGAAACAGGTACATCCGCTTCCCCAGGGCTCGTGAATTGGCGGCAGTGAAGGGTGCATTCTATGAACTTGGCAGAATCCCACACGTCGTGGGAGCCATTGACTGCACACATGTTGGCCTTGTTCCACCACAGGCCACTGAGCACCTGTACCGCAACAGGAAGCACACGCACTCCCTGAATGTGCAAGTGGTGTGCCTTGCGGACATGGTGATCACCCACGTGTGTGCCAAGTTTCCAGGCTCGGCACATGACGCACACATAATGCGCAACAGCATCTTGCCACGACTGATGGCCAATCTGCAACAGGATCGTGGCTGTATTGTCGGTGAGTATGTGGAGTGGTGTAGCGTGCTGGTTGTGCGATGCTGTCCCCTGTCCAGTTGGAATAGCAACGGTTCTCTGTGTCCCTCACACCCAGGTGACTCTGCGTATCCGAATGGGGCATGGCTGCTCAGTCCATTGAGGAATCCTCGCACCCCAGCAGACGATCGATACAATGAGGCACATGGGAGGACCAGACGTGTGGTCGAGCGTACCTTTGGCCTCCTCAAGTCCAGGTTCAGGTGCCTGGACCGCACCGGGGGTGCACTGGCGTACTCCCCACAGAAGGTGTGCCAGATAGTGGTGGCGTGCTGCATGCTGCACAATCTGGCCATTCGTAAGCAGATCCCCCTCATTGTGGATGACGGAGATCAACCAGGGCCCCAGCCCGCAGACCAGGACAGCTCGAGTGAGGAGGACAGCGGAGAGGAGGAAGCTGGGAATGTGCGGCAGCAGCTCATCGCCCGCTACTTCACTTGACGGTGAGTGTCCATGTACGACGGCTGATGTGGCTGTATCTGTGCAGGTGTGTGTGTGCTGTGTCAGGGTGGCCGTTTGTTCACTACGTGCTGTGTGTCAACGCTCCATGGCCAGGGTAGTATGCCACTGTTGGTGACTGTGGCATTGTGCCCTATTGCTCTGTGCGATGTGTGTACATTGCTTGTAGTTGTTGACATGTACTGTGTGATGGGTGTGTGACACACTCATTGAATGTGCTCCTGTTCTGTCTCCCACCCCTAGGTCCCTACAGGCCCTCCGGATTCCATTGCCATGCCACGCATCAGGTGCCTTTCCGCCCAAGGTGGCCGTTGTATTCCGTACAAATAAAACACAGGGCACAAACAGCAGTTAGTGAAAAAGGTGCATTTATTCCAAACTGTGACATGTGATTGTGTGTAAGGTGATGACAAAAGTGGTGCGTGCAGTGACAATGAGCTGTCGGTCATGGCTGCGTGATGCTCAGGGTGTACCCACTGGTTCTATGTCCATAGTCCAACACACACATGCCATCCAGCTGGCTGTGTGGAGTGGGATCGTAGAGCAAGTCAATGCAGTGGCTGGTCAAGGAAGGCTGGCGGAAGGCTGGCTGGCTGCCTCACTTGCGACTGGAGCGTGCGAAGTCCTCCCGGGAGATCTGTTTCCTCTTCGGACGGCCCCTTCCACGTTTGCGAGGGGGTGCCTGCTTGCGACATGCTGGTGGTTGAGGTGTGCTCACTGGCTGTGGACGCAGGGGAACTGGACACTGCTGCTCGACCCTGCGCCCCGGCAGGTGGTGGCGGAGGGGAGCTGCTATCCCTGGCCGGGTCCTCACCGCCACCACCAGCTGGCCCATGAGGTCCACGAGTTGACCTATACGGGCGTCCATGGACCTCAGCACCCCCAGCACCTCCCGCGTGTCTGAAGCAGACCTGACCCATTGTTCTTGGGCCTCCTCATAGGCCCCAAGGACTCTGGCCATTTGAGGCAGGGCATGGCTCCCAGGGGAGGCTGGCGTTTCCCTGACCCTGCTCCTCCTACCAGTCCTGCTGCCACCGGCCTGCCCACTAGCCACATTGCTCACCACGGTCCTCGCTGTGGCTCCCAGGGTGGATCCAGTCGGCCGGGCCACCACCTGCGCTGGGGCTGGTGCCAGCGAAGACGTGGTGGTGGTGGCGGCGGTGGTGGTCGGTGCGGCGATGGTGGCGGTTGCGGCAGTGGTAGTGGCCGCAATGACCGTGGGTGTGGCCGCAATGACCGTGGGTGTGGCCGCAACGACAGTGGCAGCAGGGGGCTGGGACTGTTCAGCAGCCCTGGATGATGGGTTGGTGGGTAGGAGGGGTCCTGGGGAGCGGCTGGGCCCTGCCACACCAGATGGGCCTGCTTGGTGGTCCGTGTCCGAAGAGGAGGACAGATCCTCCACATCCGTGTGTCCTCGTTGGGGGCTTGTAGGCTGGCTGTGCTGGCTGCTGTCTCCATCCCCAGCATCCGGCAGTTCGTCACCTGTGGAGAGAATGAGATTTGTTATTGTGTTGCACCTGGCGAAGTATGTATTTGTCGTCTGACATTGGCAGTTCGTGCAATCTCGTACATGGGTTTCCCGGAGGCGAGTGTGTGGCTGTGGCATTTGTAGTTGTGTGTGCTTGGCAATGGGACTGTGTGCTGTGCACATGTGGCATGGGACGGATTGGCCATGCCGATGGGTGTGTTGCTGTGCCCCTACTCATTGTGACTCTGGTGTATGCGGGCTCCTGGCCCATCCTGGGTCTGGTTTGTACTTTGCTTTTGGGGTTCATATGGAACGCTTAGGAACGCATATGGCAACATGGGGGCCATGCCCCAGATTCGCATTTGGGAGGGAAGATGCTTTTGGGGTTCAAATGGAACGCTTAGGAACGCATATGGCAACATGGGGGCCATGCCCCAGATTCGCATTTGGGAGGGAAGATGCTTTTGGGGTTCAAATGGAACGCTTAGGAACGCATATGGCAACATGGGGGCCATGCCCCAGATTCGCATTTGGGAGGGAAGATGCTTTTGGGGTTCAAATGGAACGCTTAGGAACGCATATGGCAACATGGGGGCCATGCCCCAGATTCGCATTTGGGAGGGATATGCTTTTGGGGTACATGCTGTGAGCCATGGGTGCCGAACGTGACATGTGTTGTGGCAGCATGACAGTGCATGGTTTGAGGTGTGTGCATGCTTGACATGGCCTGCATATTTGCTGTCTGTTGTGATTACTGGACATGGCATTGGACGCATCGTTATGAGTGAGTGATGGTTGTGTGTGAAAGCCAACGTATTGCAGTTGTCCCATCTCCTTGGTGTGCGTGCTGCCCTGTGCCATGTGTATCACTGCAGTGCTCGTGGGGGGGGTGTGGCCCATGTTGTGTGTTGTTGCTCACAGTGTGTCGTGCGCTTCATTGACTTCTGGCACATGGTTGGTCATGGGCATGTTTCTTAGCGTGACTGCTGTATGTGTGGCAGCTGTGCGGATGACATGCCTTTCATGAGACTGGGGCTGACGGATGGGATGGATGGTATGTTGTATGTGCATGGTGTGTCTGTGTGTTTGATGGGTTCAGTGGTGTTCGTGTGCATTTCTGTTGTTCCGCTCTGTTGCGTCTAGTGTTGTTTGTCTTACATAGGCGTAGTTGTGGGGTGTGTGGTTGACAGGCAGTAGGGGCTACATGGACAGGACTTCAATGGTGTTTCGGTTGTGTGTGATGAGTTGCACAGTGGCTGCCGTGTGGTACTATTTTCAGTGTGGCTTGTGTATGCAGACGTGGCTCCTTGGGTGTTGCTATGTCTGTGATGGGTCATGTGGGGTGTGAGTCTGTTGTTCATGTCCGTGTGCACATTGTTCACTTGTTCGTGACGGTGGGCGGTGCTGCGTGTTCGTCTGCTACGTGACATGTCCCATGTGTTGGTCGTGTACCGGTCCTCATGCCTCCAGTAATCCAGCCCTGTCCAGTTTCCCACCTGCAGGTTGTTCGTGCGTGCACTGTACTGGATGCCACATGGCTCTAAGCGGGGGTGCTCCATGTTGCAGGTCTGTGGGGGTGGGGGGTGTTGTGGGTCGTGGGGGTGGCTGGACACCCACTGACACCGATTGCTGTGGACCGTGATGTCTGCCTTTCGGCTGTCGTTGTGCACTGCGGTGGCTGACACGTGGCTGTGGGGTGTGGGGGATGCTCCTCCTTGCTGTGCTGTGGGACTAGGGGCCTGGTGTGTGTTGTACTTGGGCTGTCCACCGTCCCACCCACTGCACTTTGTGTTCCTGCCACTTACCTGTTACTTGTCGGTTTGTGCAGCTGTGGCGGACACATGGGTGTGGTGGGTGCTCGTTGTGGCGCTTCTGGCATATTTGGGGACCTGTTGGTGGTTACGTGGCTGGCTGAATGTACACATGTCCCCACGCATCTTACAGTTGTTCTGTTTGGGCTGTGTGTGGTGGTGTCTGTTGCATGTGTGTGTCGTGTATTGTGTGCTGGACATGGGGGTGTTTGTCCCTGGGAGCTGTGGCATGGTGGTAGTGCATGTGAGTACATAGCGGTGTGCTGGTATACATTAGTTTGTACTTACCAGCCTCCACTCCCCCTGCTAATCCGGCGAGGATCTCGGGATGTATGATGACTCGCACCTTCTCCTCCCACGCTTTGAAGGTCTTGAAGAGCGCGGGATTCCCTCCGCCAGTGACGGCAGCCAGCTCTCTGTTTTTGCCCTCCTTCTTCTTGACCAGGCTCTTGACGTCATTCCACCGTTTGTTTATTTCGACTCTGTTCCTGGGCAGGGTCCCGACTGCATTGACCTGGTCTACGATCCGGTTCCACATTCTGTTTCTGGTGGCTAGTGGTGTGTGTTGGACCATGTTCCCATAGATTTGTGGGTGCACCTTGATGATCTCGTCGACCATGACCGTCAGCTCCATGGGCGTGAACTTGGGCATTCTTTGTGGTGCCATGGTGTTTGTGGTGCTGGTGCGGTGTGTGTTGTGTAATGTGCAGGGGGTTTGTGGTGCCGGTGTTTGGTGGTGGTGGTGGTGGTGGTGGTGATGTGTGCGTTTCTGTGGTGTGCTGTTGTCCTCGCTGTGTCACTGTGTCCCTCTCCTCTCTGGTTTGCAATGTTGCAAGGGGTTGTGGTCTGTGGGAGTCCTGCTTTTGTACTTACCTATGTGGGTGTGTCCTCATGGTCTGTTGTTTTCAGGTGTGTTGTGTCTGGGGTTCTGGCCTTTGTATTTTTTGTTTGTCCGGGGGGGTGTTTTCGGGATGTGTACTGTGTTTGTGTATTTGTGCGTGCCTTGCTGTGTGGACTTATTGGCCATGTTGTGTGCTATTGGTTTTGTGAGCGGATGGTTTCTGTGCAGGGACGTGGGCGCCATGGTTTCTGCCGTGTCGATTGGCATCGGCGTTGTTTGCGCTGGCGGGCGGTATATTTGTGGTTTTCCCGCGCTCATGGCGGTGCGATCGTAATTTCACGTGCGGTGTGTCGGCCGTGAGGGCGGGCGGTTTTGTGTTGTCGGGCGTGTTTCCGTCCGTGGCGGGCGGTTTGACTCCGACTCGGACGATGGCGGGCGGTATTTTGTGTGATTTTTTTCGCCGATGGCGGTTTTCGGTTTGTGTAATCGTAATGGCGTGGACGGTGTTCAGACGGTGTATGCGGGCGGATTTTTGCCGCTTCCATGCCTGGCGGATTTATTTACGCCGGGTATCGTAATGGGCCCCTAAATGTTTTAATTTATTATAGAATGTTTTTTTATTTTAAATTATTGATATATAATTATTTTATTTTTATATAATTTTAAAGTTTAAAAATTAAAAAAGATAATAGTTAAATATATGTATACGTATAAATTATGTTTGTGTGTTTATATTTTTTTAAATTAAGTTTGTGTTATATTTAGTTAAAATGTATATTACATTTAATGTATTTTGTTAAAAATAATATTAATATTTAATATATTTATTTTATTTTATATATATTTTTAAATCAATATTTTTACATCTATATTTTTTACTTCAATATTTTTGATTCAATATTTTTGTACTTACCTGTTTAAGTATAGGGAGTCAATATTTTTGCATTCTATATTTTTGTCATCGATATTTTTAACATCGATATTATGTCAGTGAACCGTAACATTTATTATCAACAGTGCATATCACCATTTGCCATTACGATACACATTATGTTGTATCGATCTATATGGTACTCCTAAATAATTTTAATCCTGTTTCAAATAAAAAACAATGATTACTCTCCCACAAAGATAATATCTTCTTCTTTTCTGTCGTTAATGCCAAAGAGTTGGCTGTACAAATCGCTGCAAGTTAATTTCAACGTTGGTCAGGAATCTTCACAAAGTAGTGAAATTAATCGAAGCGGGCCTGAGGGTTTTCCCCATCTTGCTTAACTTACAAAATAGGTGCCTTGTCTTACAGTCAAGAGCCTCTTTACAGTCAAAGAGATATGTTGTTAATCATTCTTGCATAGAGTCTATTTAGGTTTGGTGGGAAATGGATGACCAGTGGTCCTTATAGAAGGTTTTCTTCTTAAATCTCCCTTTACTAATGAAGGTAGTGCTTTACATAGTGCCTCACCTTCCAGAGTGCCCTGAGAGAAATTTTACAATAATACGAGTGTCATCCAGAAAGTAATGTCGGTGGTAATCTGTATAGTTTAATCAAGTATCTTGGAACCTGGGATCGCAACATTTCTTTCAGCAGCAAAATGACTCATAAATTTGCAGTGAGCTAAAGGTTGACAATATAAAATGCTCTCATACTGAAATACTTCATACAACATGTCTGTTGACATTAAATGAAGGCCTGGAGAATTTCCTATTAACACTTTTACTTGTTTATGTGGTCATGCTAAAGAGCAACGTAAGAGATCATAATTTGTTAAATGAATGATGTATTCCCCACCTGTGTTTCCTTTGATACTTCCTGGAAAATCCTAACAGTTGTTGTTAGTTCTGGCTAGAGAGGTATCTAGGAGCTTATAATGTCTCTAGAGAGAAGGGTAAAAGGGCATACCAGACAGCATTCAAGTAACCTAATAAAAGAAAAAAGAATAGTTGTGTAATGCATGCAAATAATCTATTGACAAGACTCCTTGGCTAGCCTTGTGAAGACTTTCATGGCTCCATTCTAATATGGCTACTTTGTAGCGAACCATCAGTATCAGATTAGCATTGAGGCAAGTCTTTCTTCTATGTTTGTGGCTCGAGCCAAAAGACCAGACCTGATTCAGCTGCTCACTGTCTACACAGTCTGTCTACAGTGTATGGAACCTCTATCCACCATTGACGTCAGCCTTACTCTTTCCCCAGCACCAGAGCCTACTTTGACATGTTAGACTCAACTCCACAGAGGTGAGGAGGAATAGCACTCGTTACAACGCATGCGTTTTCTACGCATGCCATTACAACGCAAGTCGTTACAACGATGCTTTGTTACATCGCATGCCATTACAACGCAAGTCGTTACAACAACTTCCTGTATGGGGGGGCGCTGGAGTTTGGAATAGTATAATTTACTATTCCAACTCCAGTTTGTGGAACAGTAGGGAAGGTGTTGGATTGAAAATCCAACAAATCCAACACCTTCTGCCCCCTACAGCAAGTCGTTGTAACGACTTGCGTTGTAATGGCATGCGATGTAATAACGCGTCGTTGTAACAACTTGCGTTTTAATGGCATGTGATGTATCGCATGCGTTGTAAACGATGCTTCCCGTTCTTTGAGGAGGATTCAGCTGCTGCCTTTCTCACTCAGCAGGAGGGTGAGACAGTGGGCATTGAGAATGACAAGGACTTCAGCATCCCTGAATGTGGCCAGACACCTGACTCTGAGTGCAATAGGGGTAGGTCAACCCATATAATCTATACCATATCAATATTATCGCCCACTTTTGTATCTTTTAATCAGACCATGTTCCCATATCAACTGATCGAACACCCAATTCCTAACGCTCATGTTATTAGGGCTTGATATATACCTTGTGTAAGGTAATGATGCCTCTTTTGCATGATCACCCACAAAGTTTGAACTGATGCTGCTGGTTTTTGACTCTGAGAGTGCACTGAGGCTTGCTAGTCAGACCTCAGTGCCAGTGCTCTGGCCCGTGAAAGTGTATGTTTAATTGGCTTATACCCAATTGGCATAAGCTAATTTTCAAGTCTCTAGTATATGGTACCAGGGGTACCCAGGGCCTATAAGTTAAACCATACCCCATGGGCTGCAGCAGTCATTGTGCCACCATAAATGTGACAAAGTAAAATATGTCTCCCAGCCTGCTACTTCAGACTGTTAGAGCAGTTTTAAACTGCTAATTCGACTTTGCCAAATAAACTAATGACAAGGTACAGACCTTTATTTTTAATATATATAGGTAACCCCTAAGGTTGGGCTGTTGAGTCCTAAAGATGGGTGCTGTATATTAAAAAGTAGGACATGCATTTTTGTATGCCCTAACAGTAAAACCCCCAAATTGTCATTTTTACTGTAAAACGAGTAGTAGCCCCAGTGGCAAGTACAGGGTTACACACTGACAACTCAGCTGTGCTAACTTCTGAATAGGACTATTAAAGTTGGTACTTCAAGGTATCAAAAAGAATTGATACATTAAACCCAACTTAATACCCTAGTCAAATTTAATGTCACTTTTGAGTAAAAGGCAACTTCAGAAAGTTGCCACTCTGTTGATCAAGTTTTCCAGTGGCCATTTACAGTTGCTGGCCATGAGACAGTCTTCTGTCCTCCTTGGGAAAGGTGTGAACAACTATAACGAAAAGAAACAATACAGGCCTGCCGTTGTAAGAGGTGTTACCTCTGCTTTCAAGAAGCAGATAGGGTGTGAGCCCAAAATGGTGGACACACATGAGAGAGAATGTTTCTTTGCTCTGGTAGACAGGTTGGTGTCGCGGACAGAGAGGGGAAAACAGTGTTCAAACCTCTTTTCCCATTGGTGTGTAGGCCTCAGGTAGCCACACCTCTTGAGTAGGCTACCAAGCTCCACATACAAAGAGAAAGGTTCTGCCGTCTTGGGAGTGGGCAGAATATTGCACTCTGGGATAGCTAGATGCCACACTTTGCAGGTAGTCGTCATTCAACAAAGGGGACTTGGTAGGCTATTGGCTAGTTGTCACCGCATCTCTGAGGGCAAGTTGTGGGCGTAAAAGTGGCACCTCTGGGACCTAGACTTCTGATCACGCCTGTACTGGAGAGAGGACCAAAAAAGGACAGCCTGCCGTTCCCTGGACCTGGCAAAGAGAGGCTGCGTCAAAGACTGGACTAACCTTGCCGCTCCTGGGCTAGCAAAGATAGGGCTGTGCCTGTGGTGCTCTGTTCGAGAAAAAGTCATCTCTTGAGCCCCAGGCAGAAGTGTAGAATTCCAAGAGTCAGTTAGTTGACTTCCTGTTACAGGTCCAGGCCCACAAAAGCTTAACATGCTGACTTGGTGACCACAATCACTTAGTCAATGCCGAATGCTTAAGTGCAGCCTAGGAGACTGAGCCCCGATACTCAAAAGTTGCACCCAAGTCTGCTGGACCCATGAGATTCATCAAAGTTCAGAATGGTTTCCCAAGATGGGCACAATCCGCAGTTAAAGGGAACTGCTGGTTTGGCTGTGACCCGAGACCTGTAGACCAGTGGCAACTGTTTTAAGGCTGGACTTCATCTCGACTTCGAGAGACATTGATCTCTGTGGCCAAAGTCACCCCACTGTGTTTGTTGACCGACGGGTGGCCCTAGGAAAAACCCCGTTGACTGGATAAGCATCCTCAGCATCTTGCATTCCTTGCATCAGCTTCAATGATGTCTATGACAGTTTGCCCATAGAGCCAGGAACTGGACTGGAGACTGCTTTGACTGCAAGGTAACTGTCCTGCTAAGCCTGACTGGCCGCTGTGACTTGCTCCCGGCCAGAGTTGGGTGCCCAAAGGGGTCGGAGTGCCCGAATACAACTTTATATAAAAAGCTTTCAAAGAAATCGCTAACCACAGTAGTTGCCAATACTTGTTTGCATTTTGAGTGAAAAGCAATGATTTATGATTCGCTTATAATTTACATGTCCAGAACCTTCCGTTGGATTTTGTTCATTTTGGTGTGTAAAAATTAATAAAAATAAGACCTATTTTCATAAAGTAGTGTCAGATTTCCTTTGTTGCATTTCTTTCTTACTCATTTATTTTGGTACTTTTAAATGCTTTGCACATATTCCTTTATTAAAGCCTGATTGCTCGAAGCCACAGCTACTCAGTGTTGAGCTAAGGTTTTACAAATGAGCCTTACTGAAATGAAGACGGGTTTGTGAGTTTATTACACAGTGAGATCGCACAACCACACCACATAATAAACCACATTTCCTCACACCTTACACAATCTATAGCCAAGGAGGGTCAAAGGTTCACCCCAGTCGTTGATTATTGGAAGTGTCATACACATATTGATCAGCCCACGTTCATCAGCCATTAGTTGACTGTAATTGTCAGCAATGACGTATCAAGTTTTTCCTATTTACGAACATACAGGCTATTAATTAGTAAAGCAGTTGTAGGCGTCCACATAGGGAGGTGAGAGCAGGGCAATGGCAAAGGAGTCTACCTGCCTAGATTGTGCCAAGCCCCCACCCTCACATAGCCATGATTAACATGTCTCTAAGGCCCTGTACACTGATTTGGGACCTCCATGGAAAATGACTAGACTGTGTATATTTGATAAAGAGAGAGAGGGAGAGAGAGAGAGCGAGAGAGAGAAGAGAGAGAGAATTGTGTTTTCATCACACCAGTCAGTGATCTCATACTTTTTTCTCAAGTCACCCTAGGCATCTGATGATCTTCCCAAACCCCTTTGCCCCTTTACAATCATTCAACCTCCGGTGTGATGAGGTCTATGTAAGGTATAATGGTGTTCATTTTTGTTACAATGGTGGTATATTTTGGCCTAGTGTAGACATCCTGGGAATATGGTGCTCATGCTCTTCTGCAACATAATGCCTGCCCTGGAATAATGGTGGTAATTCTTATTGTATTGCAGCACCCATGGCATATTGACATCCATTTCTGGCCTAATGCTGGCCAAGGAATATTGTTGACAATTCTTAGCAAATTGGAAGCATCCATGGCAAGGTGGTAGCCACCTCTTACATAATGCTGCGCTCAGCATAAGGTTGGTACTTACAGGCAAAATTTGGGAACCCATGGAATGATAGTACCTACAAATGGCTGATGTTTGTAAATCTAGGCATATTGTGGGTATCCTTGGAATAGTGGTGACAACCGCAGGCATAACACTTGCCATGGCATCAATGGCATGGTGATTATCATCTCATATCATAGTGGCAATTCTTTGCACATAGTGGACATCCATTGACCGACACTAAGTAAAGCTGTGGATGGCATTTTCATACATTTCATGGGATGAGAAAAAGAGGCTCCTTGTATCTTAGGGGCCGATTACGATGGCGGTCGGAAAACCATTCCGCCCGCAGTGGCAAAGGGAAAAGACCGCCCGCATGGCCTGCGGCACCACCGCCGATCACATTACGATGCACCGCCAGAAAAATCCGACTGCCGCGGTCGGAACACAAGAAACACTGGCGGCGCACATGCAGAAAAGCCGAAATACCTTCCACGGCGGTCGGATTCACTGCGGAAAGCTCACAAACCACCGATACACAAGCGGAATTTCCACGAGTGCAATTATGATCTTACCGCGGTGCCTGCGGTACGACCGCTTGTTTCCGACCCCTTCGATTGACAGCAATGATGAATGGGAGAGCTGGAGGAATGACCATTGCAGTCCGACCACGGTGTTCGCGCGGAAATAGTAATGGCGGTCGAAAGCAACTACACCACAAAACCACCAAATGTGGCTGTGTATCTGGCTCAGCCAATAAAAACAGCTAACACACCCCATTGACACATGCCCCTGGCAAATAAGAACTACAAATCCCAGCTCAACACAGACAACACACCTGACATGACTACTCAGTTTGGACCCACCCACATAGCAGACCATAAAACCAGCCCCTGCATGACCACAATTCTTTGCACAACTCCAGAACTGAAGGGCCCAACAATATCACACAAAGGATAGGAAACCCTGCACACATCACACCATCACAAACACACACACACCACACACATCACCACCACCACCACCACCTTCACACCTGCACTCTTAACCACTCAGCACATCACACACCATGGCACAGAAGATGCCCAAATTCACTGATGGTGAGTTGTCAGTCCTGGTGGATGAGATAATAAGAGTTGAGCCATATATTTTAGGAAGCAGGGTCCAACAGACCCCATCAGCCAGGCAAAATCAAATGTGGCAAAGGATAGTTGACAGAGTCAATGCTGTAGGGCAAGTTCCACGCAACAGGAAGGAGATCAGGAAGAGGTGGACTGACCTCAAGAGCAAGGTCAAGGAGAAGAACAGCAAGAACCGTGAGCTGGCAAACCGGACTGGCAGTGGCCCTCCCATTCCACCAAGAACATTCAACGCATGGGAGGAGAAGGTGCGTGGCATACTGCACCCAGAGAGTTGCACTGGAATTGAGGGGGGAATGGAGACTGGTAAGTACCAACAAAAGTCTGCCATAACACTGCTATGTAGTAGCTTGCACAACTAAAAAGCAACACCTCCTAGGCCCAAATGTACTCATGTCCACCACACTCCCCCCAAACATGTCTCACAGATCCCACAATAACTCCCTTTCATTCACCACAAAGGTGCATAACAATATTTACATGGGGGCACATGTACAGGCAGCCAGCACTACAACTCCCAACAGGCCCTTTTGTCCCACAGCTGAGCAGGATGGAACATTCCCCACACCCACAAGCATGGGTCAGCCATTTCCCTCCAATGTGTAACCTTACAGGTAGGTAGCCATCTCAACAGGGAGGGGTCTTTGTGGCTGGGAAGTCTGCACTACAACTCCCAACATGCCCCCTTGTCCCACAGCTCAGCAGGATGGAGCATTCCCCCTCCCCCAATCATGGGCCAGCCATTTCCCTCCAATGTGTAACCTTACAGGTAGGTAGCCATCTCAACAGGGAGGGGTCTTTGTGGCTGGGAAGTCTGCACTACAACTCCCAACAGGCCCCCTTGTCCCACAGCTCAGCAGGATGGAGCATTCCCCACACCCCCAAGCATGGGCCAGCCATTTCCCTCCAATGTGTAACCTTTCAGGTAGGTAGCCATCTCAACAGGGAGGGGTTTTGTGGCTGGGAAGTCTGCACTACAACTCCCAACAGGCCCCCTTGTCCCACAGCTCAGCAGGATGGAGCATTCCCCACACCCACAAGCATGGGCCAGCCATTTCCCTCCAATGTGTAACCTTACAGGTAGGTAGCCATCTCAACAGGGAGAGGTCTTTGTGGCTGGGAAGTCTGCACTACAACTCCCAACAGGCCCCCTTGTCCCACAGCTCAGCAGGATGGAGCATTCCCCACACCCACAAGCATGGGGCAGCCATTTCCCTCCAATGTGTAACCTTACAGGTGGTAGCCATCTCAACAGGGAGGGGTCTTTGTGGCTGGGAAGTCTGCACTACAACTCCCAACAGGCCCCCTTGTCCCACAGCTCAGCAGGATGGAGCATTCCCCACACCCCCAAACATGGGGCAGCTATCGCATTGCTCTCCCAAAACTTACACGTAGGTAGTGACTGCATGTACACCGCCATCCTTTTCTAAATGCATGTAGCCACATAACCACATCAGCACTAACATGTCAGCCAACTTGGCATAGTTTTAAATGCCGCATCCAGTGTGCAGACATCTAAGTGCACGTAGCTGTCACATATTCTGAACTCATACTCACCAAGTCACAAGTGAAACAAATGCATCCCACAATTATGCACAGCAGAAAATGCAATGTGGAAGTGCCATGGTGTCTGAGCATGAAGGCCCATCTCAACACCAAACATGCATGGTCTACATGAAAAAAAAGGAAAGTACATGTGATTCCAAAGGTATGTATAACATGACAATGGTTCCTTCTAGCTCTGTTGAAATAGATGACATGAACAGCTAAATGAAAAGACGCACAACAGAAAGTTGATGTCACGCAATTAGGTAGATGAGGACATGTCCGTGTAGTTACACTATCTGTACACTGCACCAAGTTTCAATTCACAACGGACACAATGGACTAATAAGGTATGTACCTCAACGTCATGTCATGGTGCACAGTATATAGCAGGCATACAAAGTCATTGCATTGTAAAGTGTGTGTTGTATCAAATGTCTCAAACAATTGTCTAACATCAAGCTTGTTGCGTGCAACTCAATTACCATATGACCTCTGTTCAACAGGAGATCAACAACTAACTGCAGAGGATGACACCAACATGCGGAGCCAGTCTCCCCCCCTGGAACGTGGACTCTCGGATGCAGATTCCCCAACATTCTCGGGCGAGGATTCTCAAGCTGGCCCCTCTGGTGTGGCAGGGACTAACATGTCTCAAGCCCTCATTGTCCCCACCACCACCACCACCACCACGGCAAGAACAACTGTGCTGCCCCCTGCCACTACGACCTGTGTGGCCTCCACCACCACCATCACCACTGCTGCTTGCAACACACGCCCTGCCACGGTGGTTACCAACACCACCACACAATAACAGCATGCCAGGGAGAGTGTGCCAGTGCGTCGGGGGACTATGCCACAGGTCCGTGTCAGGAAGGCAGGTGGGAGTACAACTGGGGCAGAGACACAGGAGGACAATGACCCTGAATCCCTGGCCACCATTGCAAGAGTCCTTGGTGCCTACCAAGAGAACCATGGAGTAATGGGCCAGCTTGCTGAAGACATGCATGAAATCCGCCTGCTGCAGCAGTCCATGGACACACAGATGGGCCAACTTGTCAACCTTGTTGGCCAGCTAGTGGGTGTTCTGAGGGACAGACTCCCAGCCCCAAGTGCAGCTCCACCCCCCTCCAGTGGATTGCCTGCTGTGCAGCCCAACATTCCAGCTGCAGCCACAGAGAGGGGTGTGTAGGAGGAGAGTGAGTTCTCAGACACCACTGACCCTGCAGCAGATGCCCCCCCTCCCAAACGCACCAGGGGCCGTCCGAGAATCCACAAGGGAGGATTTGGTGGCAGGCCACCATACCAACGCCACTCACAGAGCCAGCCATGATGGTATCTTGTTGTTCCCCTTTGCATTGACTATGTTGACTATCCTTGCCCACATTGCCATGTTGATGGCCTGAGTCTGTTGGACTGTGTGACTTCAGCTTTGTGGTGACTACACTATTTGTCTCAACTACCATGACTGACAACTCATTTATTCACTGTTCACATTTATGTACATATCCCCTTCACTTGCACAAAAACTAATTTCAAATAAACACTCTTCACATACCTATGTCTGTGTGAGCTACATGTTTATTCCAGTATGTACAATGACAAATCAGATTTCAATGTTCCAACAGCTCTGAAGCAGAGGAGGCATTGAGAGGGTGAATGAACCTAGAAAGACACAAGAGAATGACATTTACTTATCAGGTGACGCCTTTACAGCAGAAACACAACACTAGGCATCAAGGTATAAAAACAAGCACCCATAGCAATGGTCAACAACCTCAACATACACATGATGTACCTGGATACAAATACCCTGTGCCACACACATCATCCCTTATCACACACACAACAACAGCCAGCAGTTAAAATTCTCTATGCCTTGATACTAACATCCAAGCAAACACACAATGTCACTTGTCCACAAAGTCACTTACATTCAAGGGAAGTAGTTGGCAATAAGCTGTTGACGCAGGTCAACACCTTCCTCTTCACCACTATCGTCCACACTGGAAGTGTGTGGGTGTGCAGGAGGGGGCATCTGCTGCTCATCGTCATCCATGATCAGCGGAACGGCTTTGCGCAAGGCAAGGTTGTGTAGCATGCAGCATGCTACAACTATCCGGCACACCTTTTGTGGGGAATACAACAGTGCACCTCCGCTCTTGTCCAGGCACCGGAATCGGGACTTCGGGAGGCCAAAAGTGCGCTCCACCACACGTCGTGTCCTACCATGTGCCTCGTTGTAGCTGACTTCACCCGGGGTACTTGGATTCCGCAGTGGGCTCAGCAACCACGGCCTGTTGGGATACGCTGAGTCACCTAGGTGTGACATACACAGAGAAATGTTGTGATACAAACAGTTGACGAGAACAGCATGTCACACACAGCACACTACTTGACTCAGTGTACTCACCTACAAGCCATGCACACTCTGGATGTAGATTTTCCATCAGCCGGGGTACAATGCTGTTCCGCAGGATGTAGGAGTCATGGGCGGAGCCAGCAAATTGCGCACAAACATGGCTGATGATCATATCAGCTTGGCATACCACCTGCACATTTATGGCATGGTATTGCTTCCTATTCCTATACACCTGCTCACGTGCCTGTGGTGGGACAAGGGCAATGTGTGTGCCGTCAATGGAACCCCCTACATGAGGAATGTGGCCAAGGGCATAAAAACCAGCCTTCACAGCAGGCAAATCTGCTTTATTTGGGAATCGTATGTATTGGTCCTTGTATAACATCATTGCGGACACCACATCCCAGAGCATCATGCTGAATGTGGCTTGCGACATCCCACCGGCGCTGGCCACCGTGTATTGGAAAGAGCCCTTAGAAAAAAAATGCAGCGCTGCCATGATCTTCACTGTTGGGGATAGGGCAGTTGGATATGTTCGTTGAGGCCTCAGATGGGGCTCCAACTGAGCACACAGCTCTTGCAGTGTAACGCGATCCAGATGAAATTTCCGGATGATGTCCACATCCTCCATGTCCGCCAGGACTGTGAAAGGCCGGTGCACATTTGGTCATCGCCTACATGAAATGGAAGAGGACTAATGTTATTCAAATTACATAATGAGATGTGTCCGACTTCTCACATCTTGACTCACGCAGCAGAAACAATGAACGTACTCCAACAATTGCTTAATCCACAACTCAGATGCAGAGACACCTTCACCACATGTGTTTTTACAAGTGGACATGTTGTACATACTGACTACCCCAAAAACATATTCAGAGGTTGTGAATGGTACACCAATACATCTGGTGTCCCCAGGCCTAGGAGTAGGTGACACAGCAGAGGTATGAGACAGCAACACTGCTGACTCATATGTAGCTGCTTTACCTGCCACACCTTCTTGCTTAAGTTGCACAGACCACTAGTTATCATCACAATGTGCACAGTGTGTGTAAGCTGATCACATATCCTACTTAAATCAGCTATGGGCACAGTAAAATACCACCATTATGTGTTCAGGCAATCATTACTGTTGTTTGATTAGCCATCTCACACATTAAGTTGATTTCAAAGATGAGACAACATCATACAACAAATAGATGTACATCCACACACATATCATAGGTGACGTGAGTAAGTGCATGTCAATGCATGTCACATTTTCCACAGACATGGCATGTGTAGGCATCAGTGAGTTGAATGTCACACCAGCATTCATTGTACAAAACAAGTGCAGTAAGACACTATGGAGGCATAGTGTTCAATTGTTAAAATTGACCATTGCCATTGCTAGTGCATAATGTGTCCATAACCGCGGTAGCCGTGCAACGCCACCGCGGGGCCGCTCATTGGCCACACTTGCAAGATGCAGCATAGCGGTAGCGACCGCCTGTCCTCCGCGGTGTGACACCACCAATGCCATTGCAGACAATGGGACCCGCGATCGCGGTAGTGAAATGCTACTTTGGAAACCGCGGTAGGCGTGCACCGCCACGCCGCTCATTGGCCACACTTGAAAGATGCAGCATAGCGGTAGCGGCCGCATGTCCTCCGCGGTGTGACACCACCAATGCCATTGCAGCCAATGGGAACTGCGATCGCGGTAGTGAAATGCTACTTTGGAAACCGCGGTAGGCGTGCGCCGCCACCGCAGGGCCGCTCATTGGCCACACTTGAAAGATGCAGCATAGCGGTAGCGACCGCCTGTCCTCCGCGGTGTGACACCACCAATGCCATTGCAGCCAATGGGAACCGCGATCGCGGTAGTGAAATGCTACTTTGGAAACCGCGGTAGGCGTGCACCGCCACCGCGGGGCCGCTCATTGGCCACACTTGAAAGATGCAGCATAGCGGTAGCGACCGCCTGTCCTTCGCGGTGTGACACCACCAATGCCATTGCA
This sequence comes from Calotriton arnoldi, assembly GCA_963921515.1. NCBI lineage: Eukaryota > Metazoa > Chordata > Amphibia > Caudata > Salamandridae > Calotriton > Calotriton arnoldi. The sequence goes on along the minus strand of CAWUFW010001779.1, from coordinate 1,398,364 downwards.
GCCAATGGGAACCACGATCGCGGTAGTGAAATGCTACTTTGGAAACCGCGGTAGCCGTGCACCGCCACCGTGGGGCCGCTCATTGGCCACACTTGAAAGATGCAGCATAGCGGTAGCGACCGCCTGTCCTCCGCGGTGTGACACCACCAATGCCATTGCAGACATTGTGACCCTCGATCGCGGTAGTGAAATGCTACTTTGGAAACCGCGGTAGGCGTGCACCGCCACCGCGGGTCGCTCATTGGCCACACTTGAAAGATGCAGCATAGCGGTAGCGACCGCATGTCCTCCGCGGTGTGACACCACCAATGCCATTGCAGCCAATGGGAACCGCGATCGCGGTAGTGAAATGCTACTTTGGAAACCCCGGTAGGCGTGCACCGCCACCGCGGGGCCGCTCATTGGCCACACTTGAAAGGTGCCAGCCAGGTGGACCAATTGCAGCAGCTGCCTGCCACTGATACCAACCCAGGGGCCTTTAAATCTCTGTGGGAGAGCCACACATTTCACATGCATTCAGACACTGCTGACTGCCATTCCTCTACAACTGCATATTTTTCTGTATCCTGGACCCAGTGATGGCGAGAACAGAGAATGTCAGGGCCCGTCTCTTCACTACAGAGGAGCTGTAGCTTCTGGTGGACGAGGTCCTTGCACAGTATGGGAGGCTTTTTGGTGCACCAGATGTACTGGTAAGTGTTCCTGATTCCAAGTGTGAGAGTGATCAAAATGATACCATGATGTTGCTGTGCAGTAGTATGTGCCTGTGAGTGCAAGTCGATGTACAGGCATCCTAATAGTTACCATGGCATGCTCCATACATGTTCTGTGGAAATTGAATTTGATAATGTGTAGAAAATGGACACTCCTACAGCCATTCTTGCACAAACTTAATGAACATGTTGGTCTGAGAATAGGTGATGTAAATGTGTGTTACACTGCCATGCATGCTAACTTCATGTCAATGGTGTCTGTAGGCTTATTTCCACACCTACATAAGTTGATTGAAGGTAGGGGGAGACATGCATTGTTTAAACAGCCACACAGATACGATGGTGTTCTGAAACAGTACAAGTCGGGACTAATTTTTACTGTGCCATGTTATGTAACTGTCCACTCACTCTTCACAACCTCATATGTGACTGTTGAAATGTATATTGGAATGGAGCACTAACTTATGTGTGTTGAATATTTCTTAAGTGCACTATGTTGATGTGAGCATCATGCACAATAGTCCAATGCATGAGTGGAACCCACTTGATGTTAATGCAACTATGACACTTCACATCAATGTAAGTAGTAGATGTCATCCTTACATTGATTTGAACATGTGTTCAGTCTCGCATGTGTTGGCACTTTTCACCCTCTCATGCTGTACATCCATGTGATTTATCTGAGGGACCATGTTGAACCGCAGTGTGAGTTCCTCTGGCCTGCACAGACACTGTCCAATGTTACTCTGAGCCATGCCTAACTGGACTGAGTCAAACATGTGTTTAGTCCACACACCTAATACTCACTGAGCCATCATAGTCCTGAGAATTGCACAATAGAGGACTTAACATTGTGAGAAGGGCGTGATAATGCAGATTATGTCCCAATATGTTTCCTGAAAAATGCATTGAGCCATTCACAGGCCAAGGGCATCGAGGGGTGTGTAGTGGTGGACACAGTGAGTCTGCCACTACACTTCATTAGCACTGTATTGCATGTCATGCTCACTCACATACTGAATCACAGATGAGGGCCTTCTGCACAAAGCTGTCTGTGCTGCCATTGTGCATGTGTATGAGATGGCCATGTACTGTGTGCTGCGTCATACATGCATTCATTTCTATGTAGTATTGTAATGAACATGTACTATGTGTCATGCTGTATGGCCTCTGATGAAGATGTAGCAATTTGTGTGCCATGCATTTATGTTCTCCTGTGCTGACACACAGTGTGAATGACACAGGGTCCCTGATACTTCCTTTTCTTGTCTCCTATGCCTGCAGCTGAAGGTCCACCAGCGTAAGGCCACATGGAAGAACATTGCGCGGAAGGTGCGGACTATGGGTGTATCCAACAGATGGCACACACACTGCCACAAGAGGTGGGACGACATCTCCCGTCTGAGCAGGACCGTGGCAGAGATGACGGTGGGGCTGGTCCCTCGCAGTGGCAGGTTGGCGCGCCGAACCATGACTCCACTAATGTCCCGCATCTTGTCTGTGACACAGCCAGAGCTGTATGAACGTTTGAGGGACCATCAGCAGGGAGTTAGTGGTGAGTATTCTGCATAGGCTGACTTTGGGTGTGAGTGACTGCTTGAATGGCGACCGGGAGCCATTGCTGATCTTGCTGCTGTGTACATTTTTAGGAACTACTTCTCAGTGGCCTATGTGTTGAGTGCAGGTGTCATGTATTTTCCCATAGATGGACTTGATCATGTGTTTCATACAATGGCCCTTGACATTGCAAGATGAGATGTGGCCTTATGACATCTTCTGCATTCTGGGTGTCATGGCCATCACCAGGCAGTGTACAGCAGTGTGCATCATGTCAGTGTGCATTTAACGATGTGTGCACTGCAGGACTTGTAAATGGTGTGAACTACACATCTGACACCAACGTGCAACAGTCTGCGTGATGAATTTCTCAACTTGTTAGACATCAGTAGCTCATGGACATTCTTAAGTACAAATTTGAATCTGTATCTGTGTTGTCCCCTTACAGTGACTGCATATGTGACAGAGGCAACATGCTGAGATGTATGCCTCTCTCACATACAGGCACGTGGGTATGCTTGCAGAGATGTTTATGTTGGATTACAAGGAGGCAGGGACCTGCTATTTGCCGGTGTGAACCTCACATGGCTCATTGATGTAAACAATGCATATTTCCATGCATCTTTTGTGTTTAGCATGATTGTTGCACATGCAGACTGCACAGGGTGTTGTGCAACTTGGGGTTGTCATTATCTAGTCTAGTTCTGTGCTTACATTTGATGTTTGTGTGTATGGCACTGTACTGAACCTATGTCTCTGTCCATTGCAGCATCTACCGAGTGCACGGAAGGCCATGATACGGACACCAGTGCTGAAGCATGTGGCACGCATGATAGCCATGAGATCACTGACACTGAGGTGACCAGCGCCTCGGAGGGGGACAGGAGTGTCCTTGAGGACTCACGCGCAGAAAGCACAACCTCAACATCATCGGACTCCAGTGGGGAGTCAGCGACAATGGTGGTCACAGGGAGTGGCAATGCTGCCTCTTCCTCCACCACACATCGGCCAGTGCCCACCATCCTGGCTACTACCACTAGTGCTGTCCGTGCCCGCAGGGCTGTTAAGGGTAGAGTCGCCTTCACCCCAGGCACCGCTGCCCCTGCCCCTCTCTCCCCTGCTGCCCTCAGTGTTGAGGCGGTAGAACTCTTGCGCCAGCTGTGTGTGGGTCAGACAGCTCTCCTAAATGCTTTCCAGGATCAGGACAAGAAGTTGGGACAGGTTCTGGCATTTATGGAGGGCATTCATTCGGACGTGGGTGGGCTACACAGGACTGTCCAGGGTTTGTCCTCCACCGTGACGGCAGCCATTCAGCTATCACAGCATCCAAGTCCAGCCCCAATGCCTTCACCAACCACTCCTGCCAGTGGCAATCCCTGAGGAGAGTGACCACACAACTGAGCCCTCAGGCCCCGAGTCGTCGACACCCAGCACACGACAGCAGTGCTCCAAGCATGCCAGACCACAGACACCATCCCCAAAAAGTGACACAGGCACACAGGGACGCAAAGAAAAAAGCCCTTCACATGACACTCAGGGGCATCAGGCAAAGAAGCAGGCCTCTAGCTCACGGTCCACAAGATTGCACCCATCACAAGAGACTCCCATCCACACAACTGCTCCAAGTGACAGACAAACAGTTGGCATGCCTGCTGTGGTGCTGGTGCCGCTGAAGGGAAAGCCCACAAAGCAACCTAAGACTGCTTCACCCAGGACCTCTACTCCCACCCACACCCCTGTGAAGCGTGGTCAGGAGAGCAATGTGAGTGGTTCACCAGGACCACAGGGGATGGAAGGCAAAAGGCAAGCTAAAAGCAAGGCTAAGTCCATATCCAGCAAATCCCCACAAGGAGGGCCACCTGCACCTGTCACACCTTTGGTGGAGAGGGACTCTGTTGTGCCAGCCACACTTCCCACTACTCCCAAGACACTTCTGCAATATCGGATACCCAAGAAGTGTAGAGGCAACCATCAACATTCACCCTCACCCACTGTGTCTCACGGCAGCGTCTCTCCGCCTCCACGTGCCACCATGCCACCCGGTCCGAGCAGCCCTACACCTGCCACAGCCACTACTGCCTCTGTGTCTCACGGCAGCATCTCTCTACCTCCACGTGTCACCATGCCACCCGGTCCAAGCAGGCCTACACCTGCCACAGCCACTACTGCCTCTGTGTCTCACGGCAGCATCTCTCCGCCTCCACTTGCCACCATGCCACCCGGTCCAAGCAGGCCTACACCTGCCACAGCCACTACTGCCTCTGTGTCTCACGGCAGCATCTCTCCGCCTCCACGTGCCACCATGCCACCCAGTACGAGCAGGCCTACACCTGCCACAGCCACTACTGCCTCTGTGTCTCACGGCAGCATCTCTCCGCCTCCACGTGCCACCATGCCACCCGGTCCAAGCAGCCCTATGCCTGCCACAGCCACTGCTGACTCTGACTCTGATGATCCTCTCTCTCCCAGGTCCAGTTCCGCCAGAGGCCACGACAATCAGCCACCTCCCAGTCCAACTGACAGGCAAGTCTGAGGCACAGACCCCTCCCATACCCATCTCTCCCACAGCGGTGCCTGGACTGAGCTTTGATAGCCCCGGTGCTTTGGTCATTCACATGGCAGTGTACGGTGTTACACATTCACTGTAAACATTTTCATGCACACATGTGCATTGTTTGGACTGTGGACTGGCCAATGGCCTTTTATTTGTTTGAAATTTTGTGACTATCAGGATATTTTGCAATAAACACTGTTACTCCTGTCGTATCGTTTGTTACTGCCCTTGCTTAATTAAACATTTTGATGTGTGGGTATGGATAAATGTGCCACATGCTCTGCATGGCACTTCCACATTGCCATTTACTTCATTTACTTTGTCATTGTTTGGCAAACGTAACACACACTTTTGGTCTGCTTGACTCTGAGGTTTGGGGGTGCAATGATGTTTGTGGGTGTTGATGTACTCTTGCAATCATCATTCGCTGTGGATTTTAGTATGATTGTACACGTCATGTTAGGGGGCTATACCACAACAGAGGTGAATTCTACACACAGTCTAACTTGCGGGGTGTCCAAGGTTGGTGATGTCTGTGTGATGTGTTTGGATGTGTGAACAGCAGTGTGTGTGTGGTAATCTTGTGTAGGCCTGTCTTCGTACTCACATGGGTATATTTGGATGTGTGCAGTTGAGTGGTCACACAGTGTGCTTGGCCTGTCCTTGTCAGTGGTGTTGAGGTGTATGTGGCCCTGTACATGCCAACTACAGACGTGTTTGTTCCAGGTGTGGTTTGCCCCCTCATACTCATCTTGGCAGTGGCAGGAGGGGGGTTTAACACCACAAGCACCTTTTTGGCATTACTTTGCAGGTGGGGTTTGCCCCTAATACTCATCTTGGCAGTGGCAGGAGGGGGGTTTCACACCACAAGCACCTTTTTGGCATTACTTTGCAGGTGGGGTTGGCCCCCTAATACTCATCTTGGCAGTGGCAGGAAGGGGCTTTAACACCACAAACACCTTTTTGGCATTACTTTGCAGGTGGGGTTTGCCCCCTAATACTCATCTTGGCAGTGGCAGGAAGGGGGTTTCACACCACAAGCACCTTTTTGGCATTACTTTGCAGGTGGGGTTTGCCCCTGATGGAGCAGGCTAATTGAACATTTTTTAACCTCCTAATATTTACGTTAAATAAATTAACACACATGTTCGTCTTAGTGAATAACCAACCATGTATGTTACATGTAAAGGGTTAAAGGTAACACGCTATATATGTGCAAACTAATTTACTTACAATTGTTAACGTGGATAACATAAGTCTGACAATTGCGTACTAATTAGAATAATAAATGCATGATTTGTGCTTGGAAATAAACTGTGTAGTGGCAAAACAAAGCGTTGGTAAGTAAGGGATGGCTTTATATGTCGCTTTTGCTAGGTAATACCTAATTGGGGTACGTAGAATGACGGGAGGGAAACGAAAAGGCTTATATTCTTTATTCTTAACTCTGTTTTGTTTATCTTTATAATAGTGCGCTTAGGCCTGTTGAGCAGCGAAATAAGATGGCCGCCATGAGTTAGAGTACGCCGGCGCGAGAGGGGTTACGAAAGAAAGAAAGGCCGTGAACAAGAGGGATCATGTGATCATTCCAAAAGCCTAGGATGGAAGCGTGCTCAAGGCTGTGATGACCTTATCGCATAAACGTGTGCCAAAGCAAGACAGCAAAAAGCGTGAGAAGTCGCAGTGAATAAATGAATGGACAATAAACTGACCGACTGAAAAGTATCAGAAAAAGATACAGTTTGAAAACCATGAACTAAGGAATGATGGCGTGAACCCGTGAGAAACGACAAGAATATGAACTTGTCACAAAGAACTGGTTGAAACAAGGATATTCATGAGGAGATGTATACTGACCCGAATGGACCAATTAGAGAGAATCTCGCCATAAAGATGTAACATTTTCACTTAGTAAGCTAGTATTAGGGTATAAGAAGACCTACTCTTAGAGGGGAGGGGTTAGCTGCTGTTGCCGTTTTTACGAACTGATGCTGCGGCTGCTGCTGTTATTTTATATTTTTGATTGAGCATGAGACGCTGATATTGGAGAACTTTTTTATCCTAATAGATTTTTTCATTTAAAACATTAGACTTTTATTCTTAAAATACTAAAGGGAAAGGAACGAGAAGGCCTGTTTTTCCAGGACAGATAGATAGATCTTTTGGGAGTTCTTGCTGTGACGAACTTTATTTTTCCATCTAATAGGTATGCATTGCAATTTCAATTTATTCTTATAATGATGCTAAATGTAATAATCTGAATAATAAATTTGAAACTTATTCATGCTTTTAAACTTTATATAAACTTTATTATCTTTAAACAATGAGTCAGTGGTTCTTTAGCTCAATGATAAATGTAAATGTTTAAAGGTTTATAGTGGTTGAGCTGGTCTTAATCACCATCAACTGATTCCTACTAGTTGGTCCATCGACCAATGAGCGGAATACCTTAGAGCTTGAGAAGTGTAATGTCGTCTTTATAAAAAGGTATCCCGTCTCCTTCCAGCATATCATTTAACTGTTTTTCTCCTAGGTAAGAACGGATGAAATCCAGGGAATAAATGAGTGAGTGAATGTATATGCGGTGTTATGGGCCCCACCGTCATATGGATATAGTTGTGTTTAAGAGGAATATTTGCACCTGGACGTCCAAAGACATATAGGAGAAGAAATTTTATTGATAGCGCTGGATCAGATTTCTTGGTAGCAGAGTTATGGTTACTATAGATTAGTTTGGTGATTATTGATTATTGATTATTTTATGTCTAACATTCTATGTTGAGTCGCGTTATGTTATATGTAAGTCAAAGTTTTAACGCTTCCGGGAAGTAGGAAGTGGAACATGTGTGGCAAAGAGAAGTCACATGGAATAGTGCATTGTCTGAGTTCATATTGGTGATAACACAGGTTGTGTTATGATAGGGACATTTTCTGTATAAAAGGTGCGTGAGTGAAATAGCAACCGGTTTTCTTGTGAAACTCTGGCCTTAATTCTCAGGAGCAGTGTAGTCTCCGCATGTGTTTTATCCCCAGAGAAACGGGTTTACTCCTTGCTTGAAAGAAGGGTAAGGTAGAGGGAAGTGCTACACTTATCGAACGAAACTGTATTCTTGCAAGCTAGAATAGGCTGTCACCTTTGTTTAGCGAAATCAGACAATGGAAATGTGGTTTTAATGTTGTAATTAACAAAGAAATGGAGAAAAGTAAATTGCCAATAAATTTTGTAAAGGAGGGGTCAGGAGCAGAACGGACGTAGACAAAAGCCGCGCTGGGATTGGACAGTGCGCTAGTCATACAAAACTGACGTAGACAAAAGCCGTGCTGGGATTGGACAGTGCGCTAGTTACAGAAGCCGCTCTGATTGGAGCATTGGTGTGAGTCGCGCTGGGATTGGTCAGATAAATCAGTGACGGGATAGGTCCGAATAACGCATAGAGAATAGTGTTGAATCGCGGACTTTTGAGAAGGGAAAGAAATTGTGAATCATGGCTTATTATGAGTATGGTAGAGAGAAAACGTCATGGATGTCTAAAGTTAAGAATTTTTTTAAGAAGGACAAAAAGGTAGTGACTAGAGAGGGACAAGTAATTCCTCCGCCGAAGTCACCAGCTTCGCACATGATGTTGAAGTACGGATATCATACCTGCATATGGTTAGAAAATTGGACTAAATATACTAAAAATGATGGAGCATTGGCTTTTCCTGAGAATGGTTCATTTAGTGTAGCTGTACTTCGGAATTTGAGAGAGAAAATGGCAATGCTTGAACCTAAACCTAGACCGACACAGTTTGAAGCATTAAGTGAATGGGAAGATGAGATGTATGAACGAGAAAGATTCAGAGGATTAAGAAATCATGAGTTTGTACCCGGAAGGTTGTGGGGAGTGAATCATGAGGACAGAATAAAGCGTTGGAGATATGCTAATATGACAGGAGGTTTGTTTCCGGCTTTTACAGTTGAGGAAGAAGCAAAGAGAAAGTGTACAGAGAAAAAGAAGCATGTGGTTACTGAAAAGTATGGGTATGGTGGTAGTGAGACAGAAGATGAATTGCTGGAAGATATTCTAAACAGAAATCCACCTCCATACCAACAGAATTCTGCGGTGGTGACACCTAATGCACCGCCAATGGAAACTGGGAGGAATAAAAATCCAGAACGAGGATATGAGATAATTAGGTCACAAGATCAGTTGAAAACTCCACAAAATGAGAAGACAGAAAGTGACAATACAACTGAATTGGCAAAAACCACAAGAGAATTAACTGAAAAGATAAGAGAATTAACAATGAATATGGAAGCTGTAACCGTACCAGTAACGATAGGTCCAGTAATACCAGTTTTTGAGAATCAGAAAATTGAAGAGCAGTCTTTAGTCATTCTTATGAATTCACACTTGCAAAGTAGGAAAGAAGGGATGGAATTTGACAGTGAAGGTGCAAGAAACTTGGTTAGTACATATAGACCAAGCCCACCTACAAATTTAACGATAAATGAGAATGAGTTTAGGAGAATACCTATGGTAACTGAGTCTGCATCGGAGACACCAGAAAGAAGTAAAAATTGGATAGAATTAAATAGTACGCCTGTAGGGCCGACTCCAGATGAATTGAATGAATGGATGAAAACTTTAAAAACGAAAGAGACAGAAACAAAACCATTGGATGTAATTAGGTTAAAAATAGACATGGAAGAATTGATCTTAGGGACAATTGGCACAGAAAAACTGAAATCTTATCAGGATGACGAGATTATGTTCTTATGCAAGAGCATTACATGGAGAGCTAGAAATTTACATGACAAATTAGAAGAAACAGCAAATGAACTAGGAGTAGAATTTGTAAAAGTGAGAACGTTGCAAAAACCATATAGAGTAGATTTTTGCGAAAAGATATAGAGAATTTGAACACATCAGGAAGATTAACCCAAATAAAATAATTCATTGTTTTACTGAGGAAATGGGGTGATGTGGATAGATGGAGAAGCAGATGGACTAAAAGGAATGAGAAAGTGACAGACAAAGCGTCTTTGGCTTTTGCGGTGACAGACAAGGAATCGATGGTAAGGGAGTACCCGATGAGAGAAACTCCAGGAGGTAGTTATGTGCATGTTCCATGGTCTAGACAGGATATACTGTCATTTACAAATGACTTCCCAAAATTGAGAGAGAAGCCAGTAGAATGGTACAGACAAGTGGAGAGATTTGTTAAAGTTTCAAAGGTGTTGTGGATAGATTTGGATGGGTTGTTTGACATAGTAGTACCAGCTGATTTGTGGACAGAATGTAAGATTACAATTGATTGGCCAACTGTAGAATATCCAAGAGATACTAAAACAGGAGCGCCAGGACCAGAAGTGATGAGGAAATATGATCAAGTAATTACCTTTTTGAAGAATAAGATTCCGCCCAAAGAAACGGATTGGGTAAAAATAGACAGAACCACACAGGAAAGCAAAGAATCAGTACACGCATACTATGAGAGGCTACTGTTAGTTTTCAAACAGTATAGTGGCTATGAGACATTAAATGAAAAGGATATGAGTCATTTTGTATATAGATTTGTTTATGGTTTGAAACCAGAGATAAGTGAAATGATTAAACAGCATATGATTTGTTGGCAGAATAGCACAGTTTATGAAGTTTTGAGGTATGCTAAATATTGTAGTGATGATATTGAGAGCAGACAGCGTAAATTGAAAGAGAAAGCAATGTGGGCACAAGTGAAAGTTGCAGAGAAGCAAGAAGCTCAATTGAGTAATCCTGTTAATGAGGCAGGACCGACTAGGTTTAAACCAAATATAGGTAAAGGAAAAGGTCAAATGAGCATAGAAGAGGCAAAGAAAAAGTGGCCATGCCACAACTGCGGAAAGTTAGGGCATTGGAGAAACGGGTGTAAATTTCCTCCAAAACCTAATACGGAAAATCAATCATTAAATCCACAGGTGCAGAGTGAGGTAGTTACCCAACAAAGTCAGGTGCCACAACCACCACTTCCCAAGAGTGTTAATCAACAGAAATACAGTGCAGAAACAGGATTCTACGGAGGAGAGCAGGTAACACAATTGCCGCGCGCAGCTGCCATATCTCAGTACTGGCTACGACAGGATGGTGATGAGTCGGATGAAAGTTTATGACGGTGCCTAGGAGAGGAGGAAGAGTGCGTGCTTGGCGCAACTCTAGAGGTAGATCAAGCAGGGCCATTTGTGGATGGAGAAGTGAATGGTGCAAATGTAACATTCCTTGTGGACACTGCAGCTACCCGTTCTACTGTTAGGTCAGTGGAAATTCCAAACCTTCCTCTCTCAGGTGAACATATCCAAGTAGTGGGTGTTTCGAATCAGCAAATTAAGGCGCCTCTTACTAAATTAGTGGAGGTAAAAATTGGTCCATTTAGTGAAATGCATCGATTTGTGGTATGTGATTGCAGTCCTGTGAACCTATTAGGACGCGATTTGCTTTGCAAGATGAACTGCACCATCTATTGTACGCCAGATGGAATTGCATTTCAGACCCCAGATGAGGATGTATTGTATAAAATGACCATGGTAAAGTTAGAATCAGAAGCGAATGATTTATTTCCCATATTTGATGTAGAGAAAATCCCAAGTGAACTGAAAGAAACAGTGAAACAGGAAGTGTGGGACTTCACGGGAGAAGATATAGGGTTAATGAAAGAAGTAGACCCTGTTAAATTTTCTGTTAAAGAAGGAACGAGTTACCCAAATACGCCACAGTATAAATTGACACCAGAAATAATTGAAGGAATAACACCCGTAATAAACAAAATGATTGAGCAAGGGATTCTGAGAGAAATAATGAGCAGTCCATGTAATTCGCCGACAATGGGACTGAAAAAGCCGAATGAAACATATAGAATTGTACAGGATTTGAGAAAGGTAAACAAAATTGTTGTGCCTTGCTGCCCAATAGTGCCAAACCCTGCTGTAATTCTATACCAGATTCCACGCGAAGCAGAATGGTACACAGTTATTGATTTGTGCCATGCATTTTTCTCTATTCCATTACATCTAGATAGCCAGCCATTATTTGCGTTCAGGTTCGGAGAGCGTATTTTGGCATGGTGCCGAATTCCTCAGGGGTATACAGAAAGCCCCTCGATCTTTAATAAGATTCTAAAGAAATCATTGGAAGATTTGAAAATGCCAGAGAAGTCAGTGATGGTTCAGTACATTGATGACCTACTGGTGGCATCAAAAACAAAGGAAGCATGTGTTAATGATACAATTGCTTTGCTGAATCATTTAGCAAAAAGAGGACATAAGGTGTCCCCATCGAAGTTGCAGTTTTGTCAACAAGAGGTCCAGTATCTAGGGCATAAGATTGAGAAGGGAGTGCGAAAGGTAACAACAGAAAGAATCAAAATAATCCAAGGAATGAGAGCTCCAATGACACAAAGAGAGGTAAGAATGTTCCTAGGAATGGTTGGATATTGTAGACAATGGATAAGTGGATTTTCATTAATTGCAAAACCATTGCAGAGATTGACAAAGAAAGATGTAAAAGATCCATTTGAAATGAATGACGAGGAAATGAAAGCATTCAGAGAACTAAAAAGGAAACTGTGTGAAGCTCCGGCATTGGGAATGCCTGACTATGAGAAAGATTTTAAATTGTATTGCAGTGAAAGAGATGGGTGTGCGTTTTCAGTCCTGGTGCAGAGACATGGAAACATGAAAAGACCCATTGCATATTTTTCAGCTGTTTTAGACCCAGTAGCGAAAGCGTTGCCTGGATGTTTGAAAGCAGTTGCTGCTACTTGTGTAAGTTTGGAGCAGAGTGAAGGCATAGTGATGGGATATCCACTGAGAGTATATGTCCCTCATTCTGTGGAAATTCTGTTGACAAGAACCAAAACCCAATACATGACACATAGTCGGCTGACTAGGTATGAAAAAGTAATTTTGAGTGCAGACAATGTGACCATTGACAGATGCATGAATGTGAATCCTTCAACATCATTGCCAGATGAGGAGAGTGTGATTGAAATGGATGAAGTTGATCATGATTGTCTGAATGTACTCGAATATTGTACAAAACCGAGACCTGACATACGGGATGAGCCTTTAAAGGAATCAGATTATATTCTGTTCGTGGATGGCTCTTGCTTGAGAACGAATGATGGAGTTCTAAGTGCAGCATATGCAGTTTGCACAGTAGCTGCTGTAATGGAAGCATCTTGTTTGAAAGGGATACGTTCTGCCCAAGAAGCGGAGTTGATAGCTCTAATTCAAGCATGCAAGTTGGGAAAGAATGTTCGAATAACAGTTGTCAGGGATAGCCAATACGGCTTTGGAGTGGTGCATGATTTTGGCCAGATCTGGTCTCAGAGAGGTTTCTTGACGTCTGCAGGGTCACCGATAAGAAATGGTGAATTTGTGAAAAAGTTGCTTGAGGCGATACAGCTGCCTAAACAGATTGCGGTAGTGAAGTGCAATGCACATAAAAATGGGGAAGACTACATAACTGTTGGTAATAAGTTTGCTGATGAAATTGCACAGTATTGTGCTAAAACTGTGGTCTCATTGAACCGGAACCAAGAAAGAGAGCATATTTAATGTCCTTTGCTTTTTTACTAACCCTGTTGAGACATGGGATGAGGTGAGACAATTACAGGAAGCAGCAGATGATGAGGAAAAAGATAACTGGATAAAAGCAGGATGTAGAAAACATGAGGAAAATGATGTTTGGGTTTACCGGGATGAAAGACAAGTTATGCCTGATAGCATGATTTCTGACATGGCACGGATGTACCATGGACAAGCTCATATTGGGAGAGATTCAATGATCAGACTTTTAGACAAACGTGGTATAATCCAAAATTCAGAGCCATAGCTGAGAGTCTTTGTCAAAGGTGTCTTATTTGTCAACAGCTAAATCCAGGAAGAAAGACAGTAGTGAGTCTAGGAACAATAGGACGAGAGGGAGGTCCTTTCACGAGAATGCAAATGGATTTTATTGAAATGCCTCCGAGCAATAGACTAAGGTATGTCCTTGTAGTCGTCTGTTTGTTTTCCCGTTGGGTGGAAACATACCCGACCAGAAGGAATGATGGAATTACAGTAGCAAAACTAATGCTGCGAGAATTCATTCCAAGGTATGGTTTTCCAGTAACGATTGAAACAGATAGAGGAACACATTTTCAAAATGAATTGGTTCAATTGATTTGTGAAGCCCTTAGTATTAAACAGAAACTGCATTGTGCATACAGACCAGAGGCTTCTGGAATAGTAGAGCAAGTGAATGGAACAATTAAGAACAGACTAGGTAAAATGTGTCTAGCCACAGGACTCAAATGGCCAGATGCCTTGCCATTAGTCTTAATGACAATCAGAAGTATACCGGAAAGAAAGACAGGACTCAGTCCCCATGAGATAATTATGGGACGAGCAATGAGACAAGCACATGTACCTGTCAACAAACTACTGACTATAACTGATGATCTGGTGCTGGATTATTGCAAAGGATTGGCTGATGTGGTACGTTCTGTGTTTCATCAGGTTGGACCGGATGCGACCACTCTTGAAAGAAAACCGGCTCACGATTTGAATCCAGGAGATTGGGTCCGCATAAAAGTCCATCGAAGAAAAACTGTTTGGTTCCTCGTTGGGACCAACCACGACAAGTGATCCTGGTAACAACAACTGCAGTCAAGTGTGCTGGAGTGAAACACTGGGTACATGCCAGTCACACCATCAGAGTTCCAGATCCTGAAGCTCGACCTGTGAGTCGACATCTGGAAATATCTGATACCAGTTCAGCATCTGATGTAGAGGAAGAGACGAACAGGGCTCCAGAATCTGAAGATCGACCTGTAAGTCGACATCTGGAAGACCCGAGTACAAGTGCAACGACAGGAGGAGTGGAGGAAATAGCAGAAGTTCCAGAATCTGAAGATCGACATGTGAGTCGACATCTGGAAATATCAGACACCAGTTCAGCATCTGATACAGAGCATTCGGATTGTGAGGAAAATCTGAAAAGAAATTTGATAATATAGAAGAAGAAACTGAGCAAAGAGACAGTAACAGTGAGCAACCAAGTACAAGTTGTGGTGAGAACACTTCAGAGACAATATTAATAGACGAAGATGGGAGAGTTTCAAATAGAAAGTTAGAAGAATCGGAAGATCCCCGAGGAGCAATAGGGACAGGTCGGCGAACAAAAGAACAGGGAAATCTAGACACAGATAGAGAGATTGACACAAATTCGGAAGAACCTCGAGGAGGGACAGAAGTAGGTGACCAAAAGAAAACACGAGAAAAACCACAAATAGATTAAAGAAATGAAATTATAAAATTTAAGATAAGAGACAATAAAGGAAGAACTGAAACAGAATCAGAAGAAAGTGGAGAAGAAGGAAACAGGAAACTAGAGTCGAGAAAGAGAACTTGGAGAACAGAAAGAGAGGAAAAAGAAAGTGAACCAAAAGGCCAAGAAAAGGAGACAATTGGCCCAACGAAGTTAGAAAACTGAGATACAAGATCATAAGGCTAGATGGAAAAAGTGCAGAGCAAGTAAATGAGATAACCAGTCAAAAGGAACCAGAGAAACAAGGTGGAAAACACTTGCAGAAAACAAAAAGAATAAAGAAAGCAAATCTGAAGTATAAATCGCCTGAATGGTTATACATTGCCCTGACTGATATCAAAGAAGAAGAGATCACTCACGAGAACCCGGAACAAAGCTACACGTTAATGGGTGAAGGTGAAGTGCAACAAATCTAAAGAAATTTGAACGAATTTCTACCGGACTGGACATAACACTGGATTTGACAGGAAAGAGTTCTGAAAAGAATTAAAGAAAGTCCCAAACAAGACAAAGTGAAAGTGCAGGGTGGCTAAGAGGTCATTTCTGAGGTGTGGTGACACATTTTCTGTACATACTATATAATAGGTAATAGAACAAAATGGTAGATACTAAAAATAGAACATGTAGATGTGAGTTCTTACGTAGATGGTGTAAGATGTGCTTCTTTTGTACAGGATTATTAATGACCGTATGGATTATTTTAGCAATCACCATTCCAATAAGATTAGCTGTAGAAGAAACGTCTATATTAAAGAATAACACAGAGAAAGAAAATGGAGCTAACATGCAGGAAACAGCTATAGTAAAAAGTAGTGCAGAGTTGCATAAGGACAAATCAATAACAGATTTTTCAAAAAATGTTTTTACTAAATTATTATATGAGTATGTAGAAACCATGGATGTGAGAGATTGTTATGTTTGTATGCAATTACCTGCGTCTGTTGCAGAAGGTGTGACCTATCATCACCTTCCTTTGACGTATGGAATAACATGTGGGGGTCGATTCCGATTCGGGCCGGAAATTTCTCCGACCGAGCCGGACCCGGAGAGATTTCCGACCGAATCGGACCCGTGCAGTCCGACCGAACGAGTCCGATGCATTCGTATGCCACCGGACACGAGTCGGTCGGACTCCCATTGAACTCAATGGGAGCCGGTCGTACAACGCGTACGCGGGCTCCCATTGCCTCAATGGGTGCGAGGCGGACAAGGGCGCCCCTACAGCGAGTACGCCGCGGGCGCTCGCGGCGTACACGCACAGGTAGGGGACCCTTGGGTCCCCCCTGTGTGCGCCTCGCGCGGCTACGCGTACAGGGGGGTCCGACACGGACCCCAAAGTACGGCTCCGACAGCTCTTACGAGCCGGAGTGCGCGGCTCGGTCGGACTGCTCGCGGCGCGCATCGTACTTACCCGGCCGGGAAACGTCTCCATTGCGCGGTGCGACTCGGGTCCGACCGAGTCGGTCGGAGCGGTTCGAGTCCGAGCGAGTCGGTCGGAGTTGTCGGGACGCCCGGACGAGTCGGTCGGCGACCCGCATCGTACTCGCTCGGCCGGACCCGCGTACGGTTCGGTCGGGAAACAGGCTTTCGCATGGCTTTTTTCCCGACCGAATGGTATTGGGTGCGCCTCCGACCGAGATCGGAATCGGCCCCGTAGTGTTTTAGCAAGTCTATTTTACAAGACAGGGAGATTAGAATACTATTATACTGACATAGATAAGATTTTTGCAGAGATTCCTATAATTTCTGAACTAAACAAAGTAAAAGAAGCAAGGATGTTTGGCGAATATTTTTAGAAGATAAAGTTCTAACATTAGATGATATAGTTAAAAACAACCTTACCTGTGAGCTAAGAAATGAAGAAAAGGTGTTTTTAGAAATGGTTGAAGATAGAAGGGTAAAATTTCAAAGACAAGTGAAAGAAGAGACAAAAACACTTCTTTGGGCGTTTGAGGAAGAAAATCATGACAAGAAAAAGACAAATGCAGCTATGTCTCTGGATTGGCCCCAACAGGGAAGGTTGTGCATTAGAAGAAATAGAACAAGATATGACAATTATTTCGTGGGTTCCAGTGATTGCCAAGACAATTATAACATTTTAGGAGGTTGGGGATTCAAAGGGGGAAAGATCCAATATTTCCTGGGATCTACTATATTTGCGGTAACAGAGCTTATTACAGGCTGCCGGACCATTGGTATGGATCATGTTATTTAGGCCTGGTCTTTCCAAAGATTTTTCATATAGACAGAACAGAAAAGGGAACACACGAAATGGTAAAGACATTTACACGTAGGAAAAGGGAGAGCTTTTCAGAAATAGTAGGTGATGTTTTTGGAGCATTGATACCAGCAGTGGGAATATCTTTGAATGCATTTAAAATTCGGAAATTATCCACAGTAGTAGATCGTTTATCTACAGATACTGCTGGAGGGTTCTTGATGGTAAATACCGAAATGGTTGCCATGAGAGCTATGGTGATGCAAAATCGACTTGCCCTTGACATTCTTTTGGCAAAAGAGGGTGGAGTCTGTGGAATGCTGAAAGTCCAACATTGTTGCACTTACATTCCAGATAAAAGTGAAAATATACAAAAGTATATTAAGAATATTACCAATTTGCACAAAGAACTTCTTCCACTGGAGGTTGAAAATGCATTGGGAAAACTTGGTAAGAGTTTTTCCTCAGTAATAAATTGGTTTAATAGAATGAGTAGATTAGTAATAGGGAAAATAATAATAGTAGCAACTATGATAATAATAATAGTTTTAGTACTGAAGCTAATAATTACATGTATAAAGAGAAGAAGAAGGCAAAACAAAATAGAAAAAGAAAATAAGATAAACAAAGAAAGAGAAAGAGAAATGGGTGAAATAGAACTAGAAGAAATAAAAGAAAACATGTATAAGAAGACAAAGAGACAAGTTGAAAGGGATACAGTTGTGTAAAACTAACAAAAACAAACGGACAAAGAAATATGCTATCTGATAGAATTGTATAAAAGGGGGGAGTTGATGGAGCAGGCTAATTGAAATTTTTTTAACCTCCTAATATTTACGTTAAATAAATTAACACACATGTTCGTCTTAGTGAATAACCAACCATGTATGTTACATGTAAAGGGTTAAAGGTAACACGCTATATATGTGAAAGCTAATTTACTTACAATTGTTAACGTGGATAACATAAGTCTGACAATTGAGTACTAATTAGAATAATAAATGCATGATTTGTGCTTGGAAATAAACTGTGTAGTGGCAAAACAAAGCGTTGGTAAGTAAGGGATGGCTTTATATGTCGCTTTTGCTAGGTAATACCTAATTGGGGTACGTAGAATGACGGGAGGGAAACGAAAAGGCTTATATTCTTTATTCTTAACTCTGTTTTGTTTATCTTTATAATAGTGCGCTTAGGCCTGTTGAGCAGCGAAATAAGATGGCCGCCATGAGTTAGAGTACGCCGGCGCGAGAGGGGTTACGAAAGAAAGAAAGGCCGTGAACAAGAGGGATCATGTGATCATTCCAAAAGCCTAGGATGGAAGCGTGCTCAAGGCTGTGATGACCTTATCGCATAAACGTGTGCCAAAGCAAGACAGCAAAAAGCGTGAGAAGTCGCAGTGAATAAATGAATGGACAATAAACTGACCGACTGAAAAGTATCAGAAAAAGATACAGTTTGAAAACCATGAACTAAGGAATGATGGCGTGAACCCGTGAGAAACGACAAGAATATGAACTTGTCACAAAGAACTGGTTGAAACAAGGATATTCATGAGGAGATGTATACTGACCCGAATGGACCAATTAGAGAGAATCTCGCCATAAAGATGTAACATTTTCACTTAGTAAGCTAGTATTAGGGTATAAGAAGACCTACTCTTAGAGGGGAGGGGTTAGCTGCTGTTGCCGTTTTTACGAACTGATGCTGCGGCTGCTGCTGTTATTTTATATTTTTGATTGAGCATGAGACGCTGATATTGGAGAACTTTTTTAATCCTAATAGATTTTTTCATTTAAAACATTAGACTTTTATTCTTAAAATACTAAAGGGGAAAGGAACGAGAAGGCCTGTTTTTCCAGGACAGATAGATAGATCTTTTGGGAGTTCTTGCTGTGACGAACTTTATTTTTCCATCTAATAGGTATGCATTGCAATTTCAATTTATTCTTATAATGATGCTAAATGTAATAATCTGAATAATAAATTTGAAACTTATTCATGCTTTTAAACTTTATATAAACTTTATTATCTTTAAACAATGAGTCAGTGGTTCTTTAGCTCAATGATAAATGTAAATGTTTAAAGGTTTATAGTGGTTGAGCTGGTCTTAATCACCATCAACTGATTCCTACTAGTTGGTCCATCGACCAATGAGCGGAATACCTTAGAGCTTGAGAAGTGTAATGTCGTCTTTATAAAAAGGTATCCCGTCTCCTTCCAGCATATCATTTAACTGTTTTTCTCCTAGGTAAGAACGGATGAAATCCAGGGAATAAATGAGTGAGTGAATGTATATGCGGTGTTATGGGCCCCACCGTCATATGGATATAGTTGTGTTTAAGAGGAATATTTGCACCTGGACGTCCAAAGACATATAGGAGAAGTAATTTTATTGATAGCGCTGGATCACCCCCTAATACTCATCTTGGCAATGGCAGGAAGGGGGTTTCACACCACAAGCACCTTTTTGGCATTACTTTGCAGGTGGGGTTTGCCCCCTAATACTCATCTTGGCAGTGGCAGGAAGGGGGTTTCACACCACAGGCACCTTTTTGGCATTACTTTGCAGGTGGGGTTTGCCCCCTCATACTCATCTTGGCAGTGGCAGGAAGGGGGTTTAACACCACAAGCACCTTCTTGGCATTACCTTGCAGGTGTTGTTTTGCCACCTATTACTCATCTTGGCAGTGGCAGGAAGGGGGTTTCACATCACAAGCACCTATTTGGCATTACTATGCCTGTGTTGTTTTGCCACATTACACCTGTGAACTTGTTCACATACATCACTATCCCTGGATATCAGATGGGCACACATTTTGATGTTGAACAGGGTGGGATGGTAGGAGCTGTGATGGTATCAGGTAATGACAGCTGCTACCAACAGAGGCACACAATATACATTTGGCCCAGGGCCAACACAATCCTTACACGTCCCTGTGACTGCCCATGCGTGCCGCTGGACCTGCCTACTGGATTGTGCGGAACTTTTCCCGCATCTTCACCGCTGCAGTGACGTGACCGGGAGGATGCGGTGATGACGTTGTTGATGGATGACCCCGATGCGGAGGTGTGGCATTGACGTACCTGCGGTGTTGTCGACGGCGGCGGCGTCTTTGTTGATCGTGGATCAGGAACAGCAGTGGTAGGGCTTGTAGAGCAGGATCCATTGCGGTAGCGAACGCGTGGAGTTGTGTGTTATTGCCGTTTTCCTCCGCAGTATTGCTTCCGCCGTGTTTCAATGGGTGGTTTCTCCGTTGCGGTCCGATTGCCTATTTGAGGCATTGTGATTCGGACGGCGGTCTGCACGTCATTCTGCATGGCGGTCTCCCGCTATTGGCTACGTCCGCCCTCGTCGCGGAACCAAAGTACTGGCGGTACTAAAAACACCGCGGCGGTAGGGATTTGGCCTATGTCTGCCCATCGTAATATGGCGGTCGGGGATTCGCGACCGTGGTTGGCAAAACAGCACCCGCCAGGCCGGCGATCCGCCCGCCATCGTAATCGGCCCCTTACTCCTTTAATGTCACACTACGAGCCAGGCTAAATAAACATTTTGAACATGTCCCATTCAACAATCCAACCATCCGTGTACTTGCATATTCATCGATTAATCCAACCATTGACTCATTCTAGCATTCACCAACTCATTGATCAACATAAATACACAAATAAATTTGCCAATCAATAAAGAAGCACATTGACCTCACCTGGTTAGACAGATGGGCTGTATGTAGGAGGGGGTGGTCACGTTAGTCCTCCACAGGGCCCCATTCGCACGAGATATGCCAATATGGGCACTCAAACCCTTCGTGGACATAAAGAACACTATGCCGATGAGAAAATGGAAAGACGGAGGATGCAAAGTACTGGGCGATTTATATCTGGGGGGCCAGTTATTACCGGGAGGATGCAGAAGATTAATTTGCACTGGGTACAGGACAGTATTTACAGTACAGCAAGATGTTGGCCACAGCCTGAGAGCTCTGTCCTAGTTTCCCAGAGGAACCTGCACCCTCTCAGACATTGAATGGACTGTTGGACATGTTTGGGGGCTGGAGACTGATCCACATCTATACAGAGGCGATTCGGGAAGATTCCCGGGCGATCACCCCGGAAGCACATGCCAAATGGGAGGAAGGATTTGGAGTCGTTATATAATCACGTGCCTGGGGCAAGGTGCATGAGGAGACGCACGTGGTTAGCTCTAACGCCCGTTTTAAACTCATACAATATATTTACATACACCAACTGTACCTTACCCCTTGGACCTTACATGCTATCTACCCTAAAACGCAGGATGGGTGTCCACGTTGCAGAACACCCAAGGTCGACTTTTTACATATGGTATGGCACTGTGTAGACATCATACCCTTTTGGAGGGAGGTCCTGATGACTTTAAACAGGGCCACTGGATGGGAGTTTGAGGGTACCCCCCGGGAGGTTTGCTGGGCCTTCTTCCCACCCTTATTAAAAAGAAACGTAGCCGTAAATTCCTAATGTTGGGGCTTTTGCTTGCTAAAAGGCGAATTGCTATCAAATGGCTGAACGCACACCCACCGAGCCACGGGGAGTGGCTGCGAGATGTATCGGAATGGGCAGTACAGAGAAGGTCAGAATGAAACATATTAGGAAAGACGAGAAACTGGAGGATGATACACGGGCGTGGGGGCACATGCTCCTGGATTTTCGCGAGGGAGGGGGAACACTGATTTGTGAAAATGTGGTTGAATGATAAATGGTAAAACTGTACGACATGTGCACTGTTCTGCGTTGCTATACTGTGATACCTTGACTGCCATCCAGAGTCCAGACAGTAAAAATAGGAAGAATGCCGACTGTATTAAACGATGCCACCTTGTCATGCACATATGCCTAGTTCTAAAGTAGATCTACTATGTTATTATACCTGAACTGCACTGAGGGGGAGGGTGGAGGAAGAACTGAGTTTGTATTAAAATGTTCATGATGTGATAGCATATCGGGTACAGAATATTTGCTGTAATAGATCCAACATGCTGTGAAACTAAAAAAAGTTTAAAACAAAAAAAAAGAAGCACATTGGCACACTAAGGGAGATCTGAGCAAACTAAGAGAATGCTGGCAGTCAGATCTGGGAGACATAGACGACGAAGACTGGAGGGGTGCCCTACAATTCCCTTGGTAGGTGGCGATACAGGCTTGTCTCCGCCTGATACAACTTTAAATACTTCACAGGATCTACTACACCGGGACACAAAATAGGATGGACAGAATGCAACAAGTGCCTGCATGCATGAAGTCAGTGGGGGTCCTTCCTTCACACAATATGGTTGCCAAGCTACCGTTTGCAGCAGCTTCCTGCCTGCAAACGCTCTTGAAGGGACAGAAGAGACACTGTGGCAACCCGGGTTTGGGATTGTGAATGGGAGGTAGGGGGGGGAGTAAGACTGTGCATGATTCAATGTTGAAGTGTTATTTGATTTGATAGGATAAAAATTATTAAGCTTTAAGGTGATCCATTCGGTCACTAATACCGTGCCCCTTGCCAAATCAACAAAATTTGGCTTAAAAAATAAAGAAACGCATTTACTTATTAGAAAAGCCATACCTATTGGCTTTGCCAAATACTCGTTAGAAAGTGAAAGCACAATTCAAAAGCCCCTGGAATTGTTCAACCCATCTCCATCTTGCACATGTGCTCATATTTCCTTTTAAAACAATACATTCCACCACCAGAATTATCTGGATTCGTTTTTCCACAGTGATAAACAGAAACTTTAGTTGACAAAGCTTATTTGTTGTTTTTTTGTCCAGGCAATATATGAATAGGAGCCCTTAATGGACCTTGTCCCTTATTACTTCCCTAATCAATGTCTTGTGGCTTCTCCTCATTTATTTGCAAATGTTATCGGAAACATATCAAATGCAAGGCAGTCCTGAATTTATAATAAGATAGCCTGGGCTTTGAGTATCAGAATATACAGACAAAACCTAGCCTAGATGAGCTCCTCACAAATCAAATTGGGAAAACTGAGAGCTTAAAACTGTTGTGTCACTCCCTGTTATTTTTCAAAAACAAGAATATATAGGAATTATTTTCCTCTTGGTGTTTTTATCCTCAGTGTGGAAGAAAAACAATTGAACTTCAAATGTTTTTGGAAGCAGTTAATTCCGGGCAGGACATGTGTCGGACCGCTAACACTCTCCCAACCCACCTTCTTATTTTTGGTGTCCAAAAGGCTTTCAATTGTCCTTGTGTAAACCGGATTAGCATTCATATATTCAACAAGGGCCTATTTTTAATAATTTTAGCTAGGAAAGTGAAAGAGCTCTGTGCAAGGAGCAGGTCACCTTAAAGAAGCCCCATAGACTCCGATACCTACAAAATAACATACAAGCAGAAGTTAGACACAGTACAAACAAAAATCGACCAACAGGAAAGTGATTCTCAGTAACAAGCCAGGAGCAGGCCCCATGGCTGCTAGAACACCTTGACCAACCAGCCAGTGCTTAATATGTTTAAAAAAAAAAAATAAAGGCGAGGGCCAAAAGTCTTTCTTAGGTGTCCGCCTCCATCAAAGCCAAATGCCAGGGTTGACAAATACAAAGGCCCAAATTCACAAAGATGTCACACAATGCAGAGCAGCATCGAAAATAGGAAAGCACCATAAAGCAGTAAAGCCCGATATCTACTAAGATATGGCACCGTCCTGCTCTCTTCCTAGCGCTAGAGCACAATCAGGCTGCCGAGCGAAAACGCACCCACCTTTGCACAGGAGTGCAAAGGTGTTTGCCTCATGTCTAGCATAGATTTTACACTAAAAAGCTACCCTTTCAGTACAAAATATTATGCCAAGACAAATGATAAATCTTATCCCACTTTGGATACAAGCTGTATCGATCAACACACATGCGAAGTGGGAGAGGTTTGGAGAAATAAAAGCATTTCTCTTTTATATGTTTGCCTCAAAGAGGTGCTATTTGTTAGTGCAAAACCATGTCTACATTTGTTAGTAGATAGGGTTCTACATCAAAAGCCATGGGTGGTTGCATGGGAATATACTAACCATGGAACACCCCCTTGACGCAAAGTAACTCTCAGTTCGTTTCAGGCAACTTTCCAGCGCAAAACACGGTTTGCCCTGAAAGTAAATAAAAAATAAATATTTTGGGCTGATTTGCGTCACTTTTGTTGTTAGTAAATGTGCCCTCAAGACTGCCTGGTTTTGATTCCACCTAATGCCTCTTTCTTCCACAACCCTACACTTTCTGTCTCTGTAACCTAAGTTCGTTTTCATCTATGATTTCACCCCTTATCAGTGTTTTACTATCTTTCTTGACCTCCTCTTTCCTCTGTTTTTTGCTCTCTCTTGCTCTGGGTCAAAGTCTGATGATGAAAGATTGTGCCAGGTCCACACAAAAGAGTGCAGATGTCCACCACCTGCACAAATTAAATCTGCCGCCTGATTCATGGAGAATAACTAATATTGTGGTCTTCCCTAAAAAAGGGAAACCGCTTGATGATAGAAGTTCCTATCGTCCAATATCACTCATTAATGCGGATGCCAAAATCTTTTCTAAAATCCTGGCCTCCCGCTTAGCTCCCTTTATCCACAAGCTGGTATCGGCTTTGTTCCTGGACGAGATACAACGGCTTACATCGGCACTGCTAACGCGGCTCTCGATGTCTCGAGTAAACTCAATATACAAATGGGCATGATTATGCTTGACGCGGAAAAAGCGTTCGACAGAGTGGCCTGGGAGGCCTTATGGCTTACCATGCAGTCACTCGGTTTTGGTCCCAGGTTCATCTCTGCGGTACAGAAACTGTACAAGAAGCCGGTTGCTAGAATCAAAGTGAATGGCTTGACATCTGCTAACTTTGATGTACAACGCGGGACACGACAGGGATGAACCCTGTCACCTCTGTTATTTGCTCTTTACATCGAGCCATACATAAGGCACTTACTGCTTAACGGAAGGATCTCTCCCGTTAGTCTTAATGGTATTGAACTCAAGGTTACAGGGTATGCCGACGATATTGCGGTCTACTCCACGAATCCGGCCGATGCCATCACACACATTATGCAAGAGGCTGAGCTATTTGGCTCCTTTTCAGGCTATAAGCTAAATGCCACCAAGACCCAGACAATTGTTAATTTTCAAGCTGATGCTCTTCCTACAACATTGGGGGTTACCCGGTGTGTAACTTATCTTGGGGTATGCATCTGTAGTCAGGTTAATGATATTATTACATTAAACTACGATTCTCTTTTGAAAACTGTCGCAGCCAAATTGCGCAGCTGGCATCGACAACCATTAAGTGTTTATGGGAGATGTAACGTTATAAGAATGAGTATCCTCCCTAAATTTCTATATTTATTTCGCTCTATACCACTACGCGTCCCACCGTACTTCTTTAAGAAATTGATTAGTGTTATAGGCAGTTTCATATGGGCGTATAAGCGTGCCCGGTGGGCTCTCAAGTTTATGAGATTAACATATGTAAAGGGGGGTTTTAAGCTCCCAGATTTTCAGTTCTATTTTTGGGCTTCTTTTGCCGGTCGGCTTCATGGCCTGCTTTGCGGACTGGATGCCGGCCCAGCATTGTTACCGTATCAGCTTGCTGGTGGCCCAATAGTGGGGTTTATGTTGTATAAAACCGCTGGCCCTAATTACTTCAAGCGGGTAAACTTTAAGGTAATTATAGATATAAATCGGATTTGGCTTGACATCTGTAAGCAATACTCTTTCCGGGCGCACCATCAATACACTATGCTATGGGGTAATCCAATGATGCCCAACATATTCCAGGATCGTACTGGTAAAGTCTGGCAATCTAAGGGCATCACCCGACTGGGCCAACTTTACGATGGACAGGGGTTTCGGTCTTTTACTGCACTTAAGGACGAATTTGGCCTCTCGCAAAAAACATTCTTCAAATACTTACAGGGTAGGGATTATTTTATACGAGGCAAGAAGTTAATTACATTGCCAAACTCATCGGAAATACTGGCCGGATTATATACATGCACCAGTGGGGGGGTAATTGGCTCAGTTTATCAAAAATTCTTGGCCCAGGCTAGCGATGATAGCTTACATATCGCGGCTAAACTCAGCCGTGTCCTACAGGTTGAAATAGCTGCTGAGGATATTCGGGAGAGTATGGAAGTACTTGATCAAGGGGTAACATCAGTTAATTTAAAGCTGCAACAGCATCGGGCTGTATATATGCTGTACTACACTCCGGCGGTTATATCTAAGTGGGCTTCTGATAATACGGAAAAATAATTTTGTCCGAAATGTCGGCTACATGCGGCAGACCTTAGGCATATGTTTATTGATTATCCAAAGCTCGACGTATTCTGGAGGGGGGTTACTAGGATTCTCAGTCCACTCCTGGGCCCTAATTATCAGCTCACTGAAAAATAAATTTTTCTGGGGATCAGAAGTGGGGCTGTTAGTAACTGGAACCTCCTGGCAACTATCATTATTGTTTGTGCCCGTTTGTGTATTGCTAGAGCCTGGGTAGATGTTATCAGTCCAAGTATTAATGAACTATGGGCTCTACTTAAACAGGTTTATGAGATGGAACTAGCTTTGGCTAAAACTAGGGGACCGCGTTCTTGGTTGAAATTTAATCGGATTTGGACTGACCAGTTATGGGAGTAATAAAGCGTTGATAACCCATGACGGAGGTTCATTTTCGTCTATGTCTTTTACTCTTGGCTTTAAAGGTAAAAGATCTTCAATTTTTTTTTTCTCTCTCTATTTTTCTTACTCTTTATTTTTTATTTTTTTCTTACTTTTTTATTTTATTTTATTTCTTTCATGTCTTCCCATCTAATGTCATGTATATAATGTTTGTTTCACTTATGGGTAAAAAAAAAAAAAAATCTGCACTTACCCTGTTCCTCTTAATGAGAGACCAAATAAGAGACCAACATAGAGGCTTCAATGCCGTAATATCAAGATAATGTTGAGACACAAACATACAATAAAAAAATATAGAAAACCCAAATATTGCCATCCTATACATAAAACGCAAAAACTCAAATACTAACTACAAAAAGTAGTCATAGCAAATATCGAAAACAACAATAAAGAAATGCAAAATATCATCGACACAATAAAATAAATAAAGAATTACCAAATATTGTCACAAATAGCAAAATTATTATATATTTTTTAAAAAGACATGCACCATTTAATTAAAAACAAACTTTCTGAAAACATTAAAACAATTTCCCACCCAATTGCCTTACTAACCTTGCAACCCACTCCTAAAATAGTCACTAACAAAATAACATACAATTATACAATAAATTATTTTAATAATACTAAACATTGCAGACATTATAATTTATACGATATTTGAAAAGTGAATATTAATTACAATGCTATAAGAATAATGAAAAAAACGATATTGTTACATGTGAGACAATATCCCACAGTATATGTGACATCACAATATTAGTGCAAAAATATTAAAGACTGATGAGATTTTTGACACGATGATAAGGTAGAACATCACAGAGAGAGAGTGAAGAAATGAGAAGAGAGAAAGAAAAAGAAGAAAACAACGGGGATGAGTAGAAGTTGGGTTAGAGCGATCTCTGGGGGAGCTAAACACAAACAATAAAAATAACAATTTCATGGGGAATAGAAATTGAAATCAAAATCAACCCATTGGTAAAAAAATAAGAAGACATATATTTGGAAAATGGCATCACAATCTAAATGTAGTGGACTTATACCAATATCTAGGAGTATGGCAATATAATGTGACAGAAATTAAAACTCCCCTAAATGCATTGAAACTAAAAGCTATCTATAACATGAAGTACGGATAAACTGCGTAGCCACCTCAGCAGTATCTTTTGCTCCCTGTTTTCTTTGCAGATTTCAACCCAACAATAATGTACAGTTCAATTGTGTTTGTTAAACAACTTGAATTCAGGGTTTGGAGAAAATCGCGAGCAAAAGACTGAGATATATCTTCAGCCTTCCTAACTCTGCTCCGCCAGCACAACTATGGCTAGATTTTGGCCTTTTGAATATAGTGCCCAGTAAGGATGTACAATATGCCAACTGCTGCTATCGACCGAGAAATGCAAAAGAAGGCACTTTAAAATCAATCATTTGGAAAGAGATGAACAACCTGCTCATAAA
Source organism: Calotriton arnoldi (assembly GCA_963921515.1). Classification (NCBI taxonomy): domain Eukaryota; kingdom Metazoa; phylum Chordata; class Amphibia; order Caudata; family Salamandridae; genus Calotriton; species Calotriton arnoldi. The sequence continues at coordinate 1,369,843 of CAWUFW010001779.1, read as the reverse complement.
CAAGAAAACAATATTGAAACAGAATTTTATAGAGAATCTCAATGCAGTTCAACATTCAAGAAGTATGGAGAAGCAGCATCAGCTTCTTTGATTTTAGAATATCACTAAAAGATAAAGCTAAAATAAAATCCTTTGGGGACAATTTCTAAAGGGTGTCAAAATACAAAAGATCAAATCTGTTATAGCCTCCTATGAAATTCCAGAGCCCAATAGTATCTTAGGACCAGGTCTTTAAGTGGGCCGTATCCTGCCGGTGCTCAGCAGCGGCGGCTCTAAAAAGCAGGTGCTGAGACAGGTACCTATTGGGCTTTCCATTGTTGCCCTTACCCTCTGGGTGAAAAAAAAATGGTAACTCTGCAGCAGTACCACCCAAACTTTAAAGAGACTTATTATAGTTTGTTCCCAGTCTGATTCTTTCCGAACTTTTTATTTTTTTGTGGTTGACTTGATCGTAATTGCAAGAATACATGAGAGGAGAGAAAACAAGCATTTGCAATGCAATCGGTCTCGCCTTTCGGACCTTATATGTATTTAGCTATGCAGCACATAAGCCTGGGTACTGAAACATCTACTGTTCATTAACATGGAGGGAAGTAAGCACCAAACTGCGTGACTCGCCAGGTATGGGAACACATGGAGAGAAATATTGCCTTTCAGCGGGAAATGGTATAGTCTAAAGCTCTCTTTTTAATGTAAAATCAGGGCCTTCGGTGGTCATATCACTGAAAATACAAGATTTGAAAAAAGTATTATTGTCTACTGACAATTTCTATGGACTGGAATCTAGAGAATGCTAAATGGATTCTGTTATTTTATTGACCTCTGCTGATCGTTTTCTATCAAGAAAGTTAAATAGAGGCAGTTGCCAGAAAAATAAAAAAAAGAAAGTCCCTCAGCAGAAAGCAGTTCTGGTATTTTACTGACCTATACTGGTCGTTTTCTATCAAGACAGTTAAATAGAGGCAGTTGAACAGAAAAAAAGTCCCTAAGCGGAAGCAGACAAGTCCTAGGGCTGATCTCCAGAGCCCACAAAGTACATACACATATAAGTATATACTAAAGTATATACAAGAGGTCTTGAATGCTCGACCTAAAAAATAGAAGAGATGGGAAAGGGAGAATCGTGAGGTAAAGAGACAAAAAAGAGGAAAGGGAAATAAGAGATTAACAAAGGGGAAAAGTACAGGAAAAGGAAAACGGGAAGGAATGAGAAAAGATGGAAACAGAAGGAGAAATGTTTGAGAGGAAAGAAAAAAACAAAATAAGTAAGGGAAAGCCAAAGAAGGGGAACTGGGGAATTAGGAAAGGAAAGTCATTGAGAAAGAGAGAAAGGGTGAAAAAGGGCAATGGGAGAAAGGAAAAGGCAAAAGAGGGAGGTTGATGAGGAAACCTAAGGAAAAGGAGAGAGGCATATGAAAAGGAAGAACATATGGTAGGGGAGAAAAATGGAAGCAAGTGTTCGTACCTAAGTGGAAAATTTAAAATGACACAGATTAACTTTAGAAGCCGATTGAAGTGTGACTGTTATGAGATATTTCTTGAAGGCCATGGAGCTGAAAACATCCATTGTGCGGTTCACTGACACAATATCGACACCAAAAATATCGATGTAAAAATTATCGATGTAAAAATATAGAATACAAAAATATCGACTCCCTATACTTAAACAGGTAAGTACAAAAATATTGAAAAACAAATATCAATGTAAAAAATATAGTTGTACAAAATATCGATTTTGTATATATATATAAAATAAAATAATAAATATTACAAATATTAAATAATAAAGTTCATTTAAAAAAATGTATTAAATGTAATATACATTTTAACAAATATAACAAATAAACTTAATTAAGAAAAGTTAAACACACATACATAATAATTAATATTTATATATATATATATTTACTTTAAAACAATTAAACTATTAATTTTAATTTATTTTATAATTTTAAAATTATATAAACATTTACAAATATATATATATATATACCAATAACATCAAATCTAATAAAAAAACATTCTATTATAAATTAAAACATTAAACTATTTAAAAATCTTTAAACTTAAATTTCCCACTACAGACAGTGCAATAGTAGGGAAAGTGTTGGATAGCGGAGGGGTAAAAATTACTATTCCCAATCCAGTGAATGTAACAGTAGGGAAAGTGTTGGATCGCGGAGGGGTAAAAATTACCATTCCCACTCCAATGAGTGCAACAGTAGGGAAAGTGTTGGATAGCAGAGGGATAAAATTTACTATTCCAACTCCAGTCAGTGCAACAGCAGGGAAAGTGTTGCATAGCAGAGGGGTAAAAATTACTATTCCCACTCATGTGAGTGCAACAGTAGGGAAAGTGTTGGATAGCGGAGGGGTAAAAATTTCTATTCCCACTCCAATGAGTGCAACAGTAGGGAAAGTGTTGGATAGCGGAGGGGTAAAAATTACTATTCCCACTCCAGTGGGTGCAACAATAGAGAAAGTGCTGGATAGCGGAGGGAAAAAATGTACTATTCCCACTCCAGTCAGTGCAACAGCAGGGAAAGTGTTGAATAGCGGTAGGGTAAAATTTACTATTCCCACTCCAGTCAGTTCAAAATTAAAAACAAAAACATAAAAATATTTAAAAAAACAAAATAAATATATAAATATGTTGAAAATTAAAATACAAATAAATGTAATATTAAAAAAAAACATATTATAATGTTAATTACATATGACAAATACTTACAAATATTATATTAAATAAAATAGAAAATAAACTTCAAACAAATAAATATTTTTAATTAGAAAATATTTAGAAAAAAACCCATTAATTATTACATAAATTTAGTTTTATTTCCTACCCTATATCACCACACAAATCACAACCCACATCTAAATTTAAACACAAATGTACTTCCATAATTACCATAATTAATTACCAATTAAGGGGGGCGTGGCTTGCAAGCCGATGGCAACGGACGCGTGAGCTCGGAGCTCCGCGCCGGCCCACTGAATTATCCTGCCTAATTGCTGTTGCCCCGGTCCCGGGGGTGCAAACTGGACCCCGCTGTTGCTGACCAGAACCTGGGGCTGCAGCCCGGGGGTCTTGGGTGCCCGCGACACTGCGGGAGTCCGCTGCAGTGGAGCGCTGGGCTTCGGCCCGAGTCGACAAGATGGCGGAGCGAGTTGTGTCGGAGTTCCCGGCGGCCGCAGAGCTGGCCTGCTCGACCCTTGCGGCTCCCTGACTTGCTCCGGGGGCTGAGTGGGGGCATTGGTCACCTGCCCTAAATCGGTGGAGGCTGCCGCACTGAGAACCAGGGGACGCGGCGCTCCGCTGGAGGGGTGCCTCGCGCGCTCTCGTGGAGCCCTCGCATACCTGCTTGAAGACGCCGGTGGCGGCGCTGCGGCCGGACCGGAGACTGCGGGGGTGGCGGCGCCTTCCTGGCGTGAGCTCCGGAGGGGGCCCCCTCGCTGAGGCGCGGGCCGGGGGCGACTTGCCATCCCCTGGCCTAGAACACAGAGGGGCCGGCGCCATTTTCACAGGCAAGTGACGATCACTGATTCCCAGCTGCTGCGCCTTGGAGCATACCAAACCCTCCACAGGCCGCTGGGTCGGGGGGGCCCCTGCTGCAGGCGGTGACGAGATGCTGCACTACATGCGCGACGATACGGCGGACTTGCTGATGGGAGTGCTGGTGCCAGGGATTGGAAGACGCAGTTGAGGATGCCCCCCTGCATGCTGAACATCCCCGCTCGCTGCCTGGGACTGTGAGGCGTGGGGCCCGGGTGATCACCTCCAGGGTGCCTGTCCCTGCACCGCCACGAACTAGTGAAGAGGGCGGTTATCGCCCGACTTTCGCTGCGTGAGCCCGTCGCTCTTGGGCCTTGATCTTACTGGAGGGGCGGCTGAGACCTGACGATTTCGGCGCTGCCGCACGTTGCAACCCCTTCCTGAGGAGTAACGGGAGCCATAGAAGCGGGGCGCTCCGTACCCCTGACTCTGCTGTGGAAGGGTGTGGCTGGACACTGGTGGCTGGAGATTTCGGGCCATTGCTAGAAACCAGTGGGGACTGGTCGGGAATAGCGCTGCCGCACTCTTAGACGGATCCATTGTCTCCACTTGACCCAGAGACAGCGCTGGTGTACAGGGTTGCCGAGCTGCGCCTGGAAGCTGGTAATACCCTCACACGAACATGGGGAAGCCCAGGGGCAAGCAAGTGCTGGTTCCCCCGGATCACGACGACCTGGCTCAGGAAGACAGGCGACCGGGCTCACCTGAGACGCCCGTTGATACTGGAATCCAACAGCAGCTGGCTCAGATCCTACAGGCCATAACAGACACTAGAGATATCCTGCATCAGGACATTGCCAATGTGGCGGCGGGTCTGGGCCTTCTACGGGCAGAACACACCAAACTGGCCGAACGGGTGAAGCAGACAGAGACATCCCTGGCGCACTTGGCGCCGGTGCAGCAGACCCTCTCTGACCAACTGGGGGATATCTCCCACAGAGTGCAGGCACTGGAGAAGAGAGCTGAGGATGCAGAAGGGCGTAATCGAAGAAATAACATAAGAGTACTGGGCCTTCCGGAGGGGATAGAAGGCTCTAACATGATCACGTACCTGGAGGGCTGGCTCTGTGATGTAGTGGCCCCAGTGAGGACTCTTTCAGATCATAACCCGCTATTACTGCATATACACTGGGCTCCAGTGCGCTCGAAAATCCCGACGTGGCGCCTCAACCCATAATTGCTAGAAGATCAGGCTTTCGCGAAGTGGTGGGCACTGGCATCACTCACTACTTTCAGGAAAACACTGGTACTGCATCGTCGACTGCTGTAGAAGGGGATGCCTTTAAAACTGTGATACGAGGTCACTGCATTACTAATAAAATGGGAGTGCGTAGGGTGCTCTTGCAAGATATAGAGACAGCAGACCAGCGCCTGCGCGCGGTGGAGCAGGAACGGCCTGGACGGCCTGATCGACAGCAAGATCTGGTGGAGGCGAGAGAGACTGTCGCTGCGCAGGTCGAGAGCCTGCGCTGTTTTGATCATAAAAAATATCTAGCCCGCGCTCATGCAGAACGAGACAAATCCGGGGCGTTACTGGCTTGGCTAGCTAACCCAGCTCGGCGGGGGACTGTCATACTGGAGTTATGTAGTCCAACTGGGACGGTTTGTTATACCCAGCAGGGGATTAATGATCAGTTCTTTTCCTATTATACGGATCTTTATCGGAGTAAGGTGACACCGAATGATGGGGCCCTTGAGGAGTTTATAGCTGCAGCAGATCTTCCTACATTAGACAGGGACCAGGCGGAGCTGCTGGGTCAGGATATAACCATTGGGGAGGTACGAGAGGCGATTAAGCATATGGCGCGGAAAAAGACTCCTGGAGCGGACGGCTTGCCAATTGAGTTTTATCTTACATACACAGATCTCCTGGCTCCTAAGTTAGTGACACTTTATAATGAAGCGAAACGAGCGGGACAGCTGCCTGCCACCACTCGCGAGGCGATCATTATTCCACTACTGAAACCGGGGAAGTCTCCCTCAGATAGGACGGCTTATCGTCCGGTGTCTATGCTCACCACTGATTGCAAGATTTTAAGTAGGATCTTGGCAACTCGATTGCTTCCGCACATGGCACACTTAATACAAAGGGATCAAGCGGGATTCATTCCGGCCAGGAATACAGCCATAAACGTGAGACGCCTGCTTCGTATCTTAGATGCTGACACTTACTCGAAAGAATCCGCTGCTATCCTGGCAGTGGATATAGAGAAGGCATTCGACAGTTTGGAATGGCCGTATTTGTTTCAGGTCATGCGAAGCTTTGGCTTGGGGGACGTATTCGTGGCTTGGACGTCTCTCTTGAACAATCAGTCTCGGCTAGGGTTAAAACTGGTGGATTGATCTCAGACGCCTGCGTCGTGAGCCGCGGGACGAGGCAGGGCTGCCCACTCTCCCTCTCTTATTTGCTCTGGCCATGGAGCCGCTAGCGGCCCAGGCCAGAACGGGCCTACGATATCCTGGGCTTTGTGTGCACGGTCAGTCTCACTATATTGCGTTGTATGCCGATGACCTGCTCATGTTTCTAGCTAATACCGAGGGTGCCCTCATTGGAGCAAAGAGTTTACTGCACAACCTTAGCACTGTCGTTGGACTCAAAGTGAATTGGGCGAAGTCTTGCCTGTTTCCTGCTGCCTCACTGGCTGATGGCGCACCAGCTACGCACGGGCGCAATGGGAACATCAATGCATGACGTATCTGGGGACCCGAAAATATATCATACCCACACTGCTTTGCTGGAGGGTAATGTGGGTAGAGCCATTAGAGGCCTTAGGAGTAATCTTGAGTTTTGGGGAGTGCTCCCTCTTTCGGTGGCCGGCCGAGTGGCCCTCCTTAAGATGGTGGCCCTCCCCAGGCTGCTGTATTATTTCCGGACCTTGCCGGTTTGGATACCAGCGTCAATTTTTAAGCAACTTCAATCACTGATTACGGGGTTTCTCTGGGCCGCGGGCAGGCGGAGGGTGGCGCTGAAAATACTGATGAGGCCGAAATCGGAGGGTGGGCTGGCGGTCCCTGATTTTGAAACGTACTACCTGGCGGCCCAGCTGCAGTGGCTCACCCAAGCAGTAGCATCGGAGTTTCGGGGGCAGGGTGGTCACGAGGGTGAGCAGACCTCTGGGCAGACACTCCCCCGAATTATTTTACAATTACCGTTACGTCTTAAGTCACTTACTCAAGAATTGCGGACGCTACGGCTCTGTTGGAATAGGAGTCAGAGAAGAGCGCAGATCGCGCGTCCTTATGCTCCTGAGATCCCCCTGGCCATGTGCACAGCTCCGCCACATGGGGGTAATTGGGCAGCGCTGACTGACTGGGCGGAGAAGGGACTGACTACATTAGGGGACCTATATGATGATGGTACCTTGCTCCCCTTTGGGGCATTACAAGAACGGTACGATCTGCCCCGCGGGGATTTCTTGCTCCATTCGGCGCTCACTGCGGCCATTCAAACGCATTGGAAAGAGGGGCTGAGTGAACCGCAAACCTCAATGGCCTGCCAGTACGTAGTACTGGCAGCAGGAACCTTTAAAGCGTGTCACCTGCCTATATCGGCGTATGACGCACGAGGCACTGACTCCATTGCTGTCACTACGGCAAAAGTGGGAGGAGGACTTAGGCGAAGAGATTCCTGAGAAAGCGTGGGCAGAGCTGGTAGAACGGGCGTGGAAAAGTACTAGAAATGCGCGCTTCCAACTGGTGCATTTCTACATACTACACAGGGCATACCTTACCCCAGCAAAAATGTATAAATATTTCGACACACACTCGGCAATGTGCCCGCGATGCAACACGGTGGGTGCGGATTTTCGCCACATGATGTGGGGTTGCCCCCAGCTAGGGACCTATTGGGAGGAGGTCGTTACACTATTGCAGGAAGTCACAGGTAGGGATGTAGAGACCACTATAGTCCTTTGCCTGCTGCACTGGTTCCCCCACACCTCCAAGAACAAGATTACAAGCAAATTTCTGGGTTTGGGCCTTCTTTTGGCGAAAAGAGATATTACAGCTCAATGGAAGTCCAAGAAGGGCCCAAGCGTTCAGAGATGGCAGGCTGACCTCCTTAAATGGGCGGAGTGTGAGGGAACCGTTAGATTACAACTAGCTAAACCGGCCAATAGTGAAAAAGCGATAGAGGCAGCAAGGGCTTGGGAAAACTTAGTAATCTTGCTCAAAATCCCAGACACGGCTTCGAATGATGAACTTGTCGCTGTTGACCCGGTCGCCCAGACCTGATTGCTTTATACTCTGTGTGGGTGTAGATATCCCTGGCATCCTTGATCACAGCTGCCTCTGACTCTGAGGGAATATATTGTTGATTGATGCACTGTACCATCATAGAACCCAATTGTGATGCACCTTACCGTTGGCATGATTATTGTTTATATGTGATACGCCAGGGAGGGGGAGGGGTAAGAGGGAGGGGAGGGAGTTCGCCTAGTAGCAGCAAGGGTACGGCAAGAGAGTTTCTTTATTTTTACATTATCCCCAAAGCTAATTGGTTGCTGCTACTATATTTGTTTTCTAACTGTTGGTTGCATTTGCTTCTCTTGCAATATAGAGTGATACTCGTTATATATGGGTTTTTACTATGCCACCTGTTCTTGGATGCGACTTTGTTGTAATATTATTGCGTAAATACCCACTTGCCTGTTTCTCCTGATAACGATTGTATTGATTTGTTCTGGAAACAATAAAAACATATTTAAAAAATAAATAAATAAATTATTACCAATTAAAGAAATATTATTGATTAAAAACAAATTAAAACTAATAAAAATTAACTAACTTCCCACACTTTACCCCTATAATCCCCACAACCCACAGCTAAAATTAAACTGTAAAAAAATTAATTACACAATTAAAATTTATTTTCAATTAAAATACTATTACTATTAAACAACTAATTATAAAGTAAGTAAAATGTATTTAATACCCACACTTTACCCCTATAAAAGTAAAACCCACACATAAAAAAATAAACAAGTACATTAATTAAATATCAATTAATTAATTAATATTAATTAACAACTAATTATCAATTAATTTAACACAAATTACTTCCCACCCTTTACCCCTATAAACCCCACAACAAACACCTAAAATTAATTACGCAATTTCCATATTTAATTTACAATTAATGAATTACTATTAATTAACATCTAACTATTAATTAATTAAACATAAATTACTTTCCGTCCTTTACCCCTATAAACCCCACAACTCACACCTAAAATTATTTACACAATTCTCATAATTAATTTTCAATAAATTAATTAATATCAATTAACAACTAATTATTAATTAATAAAAAATAAATTGCTTCCCAACCTTTACCCCTATACACCGCAGAACCCACACCTAAAATTAATTACACAATTACCATAATTTACCATAATTAATTACCAATTAATTAATTAATATTAATTTAACAACCAGTTATTAATTAATTAATAATTAACTACTTCACACAATTAACACTATAAAATCTCAATTAAATAAATATTAATAAATAAAAAATAATCATTAATTTAAGAAAATTAGATTACTTCCCAACCTATTCACCTATAAACCCACATCCCACTAGGGAACTAAAAAACGCAAAATTAAATTAAAATAAAATTAATAACTACTAAACATTTAACACATATATTAAAAAATATAAACAATTCTTATACAAAAAAAGACATCACATACATTTAAAATATATATTAAAATACATAACACTAATTAAACAATCAATATTTTATACAACTATATTTTTGCAAACAATATTAATGACTTCTATATTTTTAAAATCGATATTTCTTACCTTAAATTGATATTCTTGACCACGATATTCTTGCTGTCGATATTTCTCACTTACGATATTTAGGACTCGATATTTCTGTAGTTCGACATTTCCAACTCGATATTTTGTCTGCACACCCATTGTGCAATGCCTGAGAAGAAGACTGCTAAAGTTTTATCATCAATGTGTAATTCTAATTGGTTACCTCTCTCTAGGAACTGTGTAGAGTATAGCAAATGCTGAAAATTGTATGTATTATTGTGCATTGTTTAGCTAGTTAGGGGCCCATTAGGATGGCGGGCGGAAGCACCACCGCCGTGCTGGCGGATGCAAAAAGCACCAGTTACCGTCCGCCCGCCACAGCACACACGCCCGCCCAATTAGGATGCGAAAAGACAGCCAAACACCGCCCGTACGCCAGCGACGCCGTCCGCCATCAAAGTGCGCCCGTTCACGGAGCGGCGCGGCCCAATGGAGACACAACGCCCGACGAAATCACGTACCGCCCGGCGTACAAATTACGATGCCAGAACCAAACAGTTCCTCCGGCTAAGAGACACCGCACGTGAAAGCAAGGCGGAAAACCGAACTCACAGTACGGATAGCAAAGAGGCGGACCGCCCGAGCATGAATCCAGCACTGCAGGCCCTCCCCATGCTCTACCTGATGCAGCACCCAGGAGTCAACGCACCGCGGCGACGCAGGTAGGCAGACACACAACAGGGGCACGCAAACAGCGCACACAGTGCAAGGGCGGGAAAACTGTATATGGCCCCCAACCCGACACCCCTGCGTGGACAGGACACATCCACCACTGCACCCACACATGTGCACAACGCAGAGGCCAAAGGCAGCGCCATGTATGCGCCGCACACAAACAACACAGGGTCACAACCAAACACCACACACACCAGCAGCACCCAGAACGCACATGTCACGTGACAGCCCTGCCACAGTCATGTCCCCAACCGGCACTTCACTGTTGCCAACCTGACGTCACACAACTGACCCGAACATGTCAGTGACTTCACGCCAAATTAGGACACACCCCTGTGTGCAAAACACGGCGAAGCACACAGCGGCGGAAACATCACACAGCAGAATATGGACCCCGTCGGTGAAAAGGTACGCCAGTACCACACAGAAACACCGGTGCCACCCTGCACCCAATAACAAGACATGCAATACGTAACATCAAAGATACCGGGGACAGACAACAGGTGGGACCAATTATAACACAAGGCCCAACGTACAGCGGAAAAGCAGCCTGCTGCCCACACACGGGAGAGGAGACAGCACCGAATGACCTTCCATTCCCACTGTGAAACCACATCCCGACTAAACAAGCCGGAGAAAACAGTCATTGCACCAAACAAAGCCCAACACAGGCATGCAGAGGGAAGCGGCCACAGGGCAGATAGCGCATAACACCAAAGAACATTCACAATGGAAAGAAGAAATGATAACACTCCCCCATGTGGTTCACATGCAAGTTATCTGGAAGGAGTCAGACACCACTGACCTTGACCATTCAGAGAAGCATGTGGGATGAGGGCCCGTGTCCTCCGCACAAGCCAACATAACACAAGTCCTGCCTCCCTACGACCATTACAGAATTCCCAGCAACATCGGAGGTTGCACTCTGCAGACTGCACAGACAGCCGGAGCACGCCACCACAGCGCCCTGCAGCAAAATGGCACTTGCACCACACCTACCCAACTACGCCGGACAGATCAAGCTGTACAAACATAACCTGATACAGATATTGGGATGTGACAATCTGGCCTTGCTGAACGTAAGTTACCGACTAACTTACCGCATCGCATTGTTCAGCTGCGTCATCCCCGTCTTCTACTGTCGGAGGTGTCCCTTCTACTATCCTGTGGAGTTATGTCTCTCCAACCCGGCATGTCCAAGGGCGGACCTGCTACAACTATTCCACCCCCCTGGACGCCCACGACAGGGCCTGTTCAGCCTATGGGGGCATGGCGTATGTGGCGACTATCGGACCCACACTGCAATGGGACCACTGTGCCTCCACACGACGGATAATGGATTACAGTTACATCGAATGCCATCCAACATGTCCCATCATGCTCCTACAAGGGACAACTCACGACCAACACCTTGACAGCCACCATCCGATACATTGGCTGGCAACCATGTCCACCACCAATGCCATGGAAGCCCTGCTGGAAGGTATTGCATTCCTGACAACCTGTCAATTCGTCGGGCCCCGTCGCCAGACCCCCAATTGAGCAATGATGTCCCACACCGTACCCATGCTTGGCTTACGCACGGACTAGGCAGTTACCAGTACAACCACTACACCATGCAACCTGCAACTGACACCACAACAACAACTACACTGCCATGACATCTGATACTATTTGGGAAATGCACCCTGTTCCTCATCACATCCAGTAACTCTGCATGAACAGGGGGAGGCAGAGGCATGGGATTTGTGTATGGCAACCACATGGACAGAACTGCACGTACAACCATGCCATGATATGGATCCTGCGCCCATGAACATATGCACCGGTCAGTGGACAGCAATCGTCCTGCTGTAGTATGTGAGAGCTGTCACCACACCTCCCTCTGAACGTCTGTGCCAGGACCTTTGCATGGACACCAAGTGCATCCACCAACAACATGAGCCCAGTGACTGGACATGGCCAGTACCCACCACATCGCAACAACAAGTGGGACGCCTTTGCATGCACGTAAGCCCATGCCCTGATGTCACCTCCACGCACGTGTGTATGAGTAACCATAGCAGCAAACCTGTAACATGGAACTGAGATGCACTGTGCCCATGATGACAAGCGGACTGGTAGGCTAAATGTATACTGTCTGTGTCAGTCAGCAGCACCACAGTAATTAGCAAATGTACATTAGCACACCAACGGCTAAGCAGTTGTAACTCTGAAGCCCACATCCCACAGTCAACAACTAATCACTGTACCCCTACACCCTATGCGTAATCATGCTGAGTATTTCCTCCACATGCACTTCGCTGCCAGTAGTGTTCACTATACTGCATCACAGAGGACATTAGTCCCAATACATGGCTTGAAGCAACAATGTGTCTCTGCTGATTCATTTCACAAGTACGAATGAGAGAGGATGAGAGTGTGTGAAGTACACGGCAGTCGTGAGATGACCATGTAGTCCACTGTCATTGGATGTCAACTTAAATGAGTAGCACAACTGTGGGAGACACACATGTGTCATGTGAAGCGGGAGTTACGCATGGCTCAGGTGGGTTGGTGTGATGGGTAGGTGCGCACATGCAATGTTGAAACCCGCTGTGTTGGTAGGACTCAGGACCAGTACATTGGCGCACTCCTGGGAATCTGTAAAGACCACCTGTCTGGTGACGAATGTGAACTCGTGTGTGCAGAACAGGCGGGCACACGAACAATGCCGCATCAAGTGTAGAGGTCAGCCCACCCTCCGTGGACATGCCGGATACTGCTGCGCGTCCGCCAGGCCCTTGCCAAGGCACTCACATCCCCTGTCGACCTGGTGTATCCCCAACATTGTCCACTTGCACAGGCAATCCAGGGCACGGGATGGCAGTAGAGCATGGTGGGTGAGAGGTCATGGCGCGCTCATCCTTGTCACATCACGCAGGCAACACATCCACAATGTGTAGTATGGCACAAGTCAAATGGAAGTAGTGGGGGGACGCACACATTACAAGCAGCAGTGACGTCACGGAAGGTGGCTCGCACCATCCCACCCATTGACAATACACCCACACACGTTACATGCCATTGCAACAGAGAAGCCAGCGCGTGCACAAGCAGCTCCAAGCTCGCCCCAGAGAGGCCAAAGAGTGAATGTGTGGGGCCATGAGCTCCAGTTGGACGCGGACTGGCCCGCTAGGGCAGCTACAGCCTCTGTGTGTTGCAGGTGGTGTATCCGGACTGCGGAGCCTGTCATGCATTGTCAATGTTGCCCGGGTCTCGAGTCGGGGCACCACGCATGTGGACGGCGTCACGCCACTAATTATACCGTGAGACAGACCACATGTACAAATGGACCCACACATACACTCCTTGGCCTCCCTGGGGCGAGCTTGGAGCTGCTTGTGCATGCGCTAGCTTCTCATGTGCAAATGCATATTGGTGTGAGCGAGGGGAGGCCATGAGGACAGTGTAAAAGATAACTGTTTGACTTCCAGTTAGTTTAAGGAATGCCCCTGATGTGGTCAGAAAAAGACATGTCTCGTGTGTATTGCAACTAGTAGATAAGCCGATGACCTACCCATGTCTTGCATGTAGCCCCGCACCTAGCCCCGCACACCCGACACAGCGAAATGAGTACCAGCACCACATACTTCCCATTCGAAGCACTGACTGGGGGTGACAACCATTGGACAGTCTTGTGTAGTCCACCCACGCGTACATGTGGGCCCTCCATGAACCATGTCACCTGCGGCAAAGTGATGTCATGGGCAATGACGGAAGTGAGCAGAGCTGTCTGCCCCACGCACAGACGGTGCATCAGCTCAACAGACCCAGCACTGAGTGCAGCAGGGGTCACATGTGCAGGGGCAGTTGTGCCTGGTGTGAATGCACATGCACATAGACAGCACATCGAGCAATGTGTAGCCTGCCCACATCTACTGTCCATTGTCAGGCTGACCTAGAAAAAGATCACAAGGCAACACATCTGTGTGGGTGTACCCACTGTGACCAACACTGCGCAACCATCAGCGTACTCGCCCTGTGCATGGCCCACCCCGCAACGAAGGTCACATTCAGTGCCACTATCCCTCACACACATCCCTATCACGAGTCATGGTGTGTCCAATCGACAGTGCAGAGTAAGCGCTCATCCGGGGGTCCTGAACAGGAGACACATGTAACCCACTAGGCAGTCTGTGTCGGCACCTACTGGCATTGTGCAGTCAATGTGCAGGCCAGGCCTGCTGGGACTGAGAAGGGCAGCATGGCCCCAGCCTGACTTCCACACGACCGAAAAGTGCACTGAGACCTGCATTGCCAATTGTCTGTGTCACTGGATGTCTGACATGAAGTTGCCATGTACCACCACTCGGGTGGGACAGACAGGTCAAAGCGCCCGAGAGCTCACATACCCATGCCACCTGCAGCCAGCATGGTGTGCAGTGCATGTCTGTACTCCACAGGCTCTGACTCATAGTGCTGAGGAGCAACGACATGTGTGTCCCCCACATGCACACCCACACCCAGTGGAGTTATGTAGTCCAACTGGGACGGTTTGTTATACCCAGCAGGGGATTAATGATCAGTTCTTTTCCTATTATACGGATCTTTATCGGAGTAAGGTGACACCGAATGATGGGGCCCTTGAGGAGTTTATAGCTGCAGCAGATCTTCCTACATTAGACAGGGACCAGGCGGAGCTGCTGGGTCAGGATATAACCATTGGGGAGGTACGAGAGGCGATTAAGCATATGGCGCGGAAAAAGACTCCTGGAGCGGACGGCTTGCCAATTGAGTTTTATCTTACATACACAGATCTCCTGGCTCCTAAGTTAGTGACACTTTATAATGAAGCGAAACGAGCGGGACAGCTGCCTGCCACCACTCGCGAGGCGATCATTATTCCACTACTGAAACCGGGGAAGTCTCCCTCAGATAGGACGGCTTATCGTCCGCTGTCTATGCTCACCACTGATTGCAAGATTTTAAGTAGGATCTTGGCAACTCGATTGCTTCCGCACATGGCACACTTAATACACAGGGATCAAGCGGGATTCATTCCGGCCAGGAATACAGCCATAAACGTGAGACGCCTGCTTCGTATCTTAGATGCTGACACTTACTCGAAAGAATCCGCTGCTATCCTGGCAGTGGATATAGAGAAGGCATTCGACAGTTTGGAATGGCCGTATTTGTTTCAGGTCATGCGAAGCTTTGGCTTGGGGGACGTATTCGTGGCTTGGACGTCTCTCTTGAACAATCAGTCTTCGGCTAGGGTTAAAACTGGTGGATTGATCTCAGACGCCTGCGTCGTGAGCCGCGGGACGAGGCAGGGCTGCCCACTCTCCCC
The DNA here is from genome assembly GCA_963921515.1 of Calotriton arnoldi. Classification (NCBI taxonomy): domain Eukaryota; kingdom Metazoa; phylum Chordata; class Amphibia; order Caudata; family Salamandridae; genus Calotriton; species Calotriton arnoldi. The sequence goes on along the minus strand of CAWUFW010001779.1, from coordinate 1,354,450 downwards.
TCTCTTATTTGCTCTGGCCATGGAGCCGCTAGCGGCCCAGGCCAGAACGGGCCTACGATATCCTGGGCTTTGTGTGCACGGTCAGTCTCACTATATTGCGTTGTATGCCGATGACCTGCTCATGTTTCTAGCTAATACTGAGGGTGCCCTCATTGGAGCAAAGAGTTTACTGCACAACCTTAGCACTGTCGTTGGACTCAAAGTGAATTGGGCGAAGTCTTGCCTGTTTCCTGCTGCCTCACTGGCTGATGGCCCACCAGCTACGCACGGGGCGCAATGGGAACATCAATGCATGACGTATCTGGGGACCCGAAAATATATCATACCCACACTGCTTTGCTGGAGGGTAATGTGGGTAGAGCCATTAGAGGCCTTAGGAGTAATCTTGAGTTTTGGGGAGTGCTCCCTCTTTCGGTGGCCGGCCGAGTGGCCCTCCTTAAGATGGTGGCCCTCCCCAGGCTGCTGTATTATTTCCGGACCTTGCCGGTTTGGATACCAGCGTCAATTTTTAAGCAACTTCAATCACTGATTACGGGGTTTCTCTGGGCCGCGGGCAGGCGGAGGGTGGCGCTGAAAATACTGATGAGGCCGAAATCGGAGGGTGGGCTGGCGGTCCCTGATTTTGAAACGTACTACCTGGCGGCCCAGCTGCAGTGGCTCACCCAAGCAGTAGCATCGGAGTTTCGGGGGCAGGGTGGTCACGAGGGTGAGCAGACCTCTGGGCAGACACTCCCCCGAATTATTTTACAATTACCGTTACGTCTTAAGTCACTTACTCAAGAATTGCGGACGCTACGGCTCTGTTGGAATAGGAGTCAGAGAAGAGCGCAGATCGCGCGTCCTTATGCTCCTGAGATCCCCCTGGCCATGTGCACAGCTCCGCCACATGGGGGTAATTGGGCAGCGCTGACTGACTGGGCGGAGAAGGGACTGACTACATTAGGGGACCTATATGATGATGGTACCTTGCTCCCCTTTGGGGCATTACAAGAACGGTACGATCTGCCCCGCGGGGATTTCTTGCTCCATTCGGCGCTCACTGCGGCCATTCAAACGCATTGGAAAGAGGGGCTGAGTGAACCGCAAACCTCAATGGCCTGCCAGTACGTAGTACTGGCAGCAGGAACCTTTAAAGCAGTCACCTGCCTATATCGGCGTATGACGCACGAGGCACTGACTCCATTGCTGTCACTACGGCAAAAGTGGGAGGAGGACTTAGGCGAAGAGATTCCTGAGAAAGCGTGGGCAGAGCTGGTAGAACGGGCGTGGAAAAGTACTAGAAATGCGCGCTTCCAACTGGTGCATTTCTACATACTACACAGGGCATACCTTACCCCAGCAAAAATTTATAAATATTTCGACACACACTCGGCAATGTGCCCGCGATGCAACACGGTGGGTGCGGATTTTCGCCACATGATGTGGGGTTGCCCCCAGCTAGGGACCTATTGGGAGGAGGTCGTTACACTATTGCAGGAAGTCACAGGTAGGGATGTAGAGACCACTATAGTCCTTTGCCTGCTGCACTGGTTCCCCCACACCTCCAAGAACAAGATTACAAGCAAATTTCTGGGTTTGGGCCTTCTTTTGGCGAAAAGAGATATTACAGCTCAATGGAAGTCCAAGAAGGGCCCAAGCGTTCAGAGATGGCAGGCTGACCTCCTTAAATGGGCGGAGTGTGAGGGAACCGTTAGATTACAACTAGCTAAACCGGCCAATAGTGAAAAAGCGCTAGAGGCAGCAAGGGCTTGGGAAAACTTAGTAATCTTGCTCAAAATCCCAGACACGGCTTCGAATGATGAACTTGTCGCTGTTGACCCGGTCGCCCAGACCTGATTGCTTTATACTCTGTGTGGGTGTAGATATCCCTGGCATCCTTGATCACAGCTGCCTCTGACTCTGAGGGAATATATTGTTGATTGATGCACTGTACCATCATAGAACCCAATTGTGATGCACCTTACCGTTGGCATGATTATTGTTTATATGTGATACGCCAGGGAGGGGGAGGGGTAAGAGGGAGGGGAGGGAGTTCGCCTAGTAGCAGCAAAGGGTACGGCAAGAGAGTTTCTTTATTTTTACATTATCCCCAAAGCTAATTGGTTGCTGCTACTATATTTGTTTTCTAACTGTTGGTTGCATTTGCTTCTCTTGCAATATAGAGTGATACTCGTTATATATGGGTTTTTACTATGCCACCTGTTCTTGGATGCGACTTTGTTGTAATATTATTGCGTAAATACCCACTTGCCTGTTTCTCCTGATAACGATTGTATTGATTTGTTCTGGAAACAATAAAAACATATTTAAAAAATAAATAAATAAATTATTACCAATTAAAGAAATATTATTGATTAAAAACAAATTAAAACTAATAAAAATTAACTAACTTCCCACACTTTACCCCTATAATCCCCACAACCCACAGCTAAAATTAAACTGTAAAAAAATTAATTACACAATTAAAATTTATTTTCAATTAAAATACTATTACTATTAAACAACTAATTATAAAGTAAGTAAAATGTATTTAATACCCACACTTTACCCCTATAAAAGTAAAACCCACACATAAAAAAATAAACAAGTACACTAATTAAATATCAATTAATTAATTAATATTAATTAACAACTAATTATCAATTAATTTAACACAAATTACTTCCCACCCTTTACCCCTATAAACCCCACAACAAACACCTAAAATTAATTACGCAATTTCCATATTTAATTTACAATTAATGAATTACTATTAATTAACATCTAACTATTAATTAATTAAACATAAATTACTTTCCGTCCTTTACCCCTATAAACCCCACAACTCACACCTAAAATTATTTACACAATTCTCATAATTAATTTTCAATAAATTAATTAATATCAATTAACAACTAATTATTAATTAATAAAAATAAATTGCTTCCCAACCTTTACCCCTATACACCGCAGAACCCACACCTAAAATTAATTACACAATTACCATAATTTACCATAATTAATTACCAATTAATTAATTAATATTAATTTAACAACCAGTTATTAATTAATTAATAATTAACTACTTCACACAATTAACACTATAAAATCTCAATTAAATAAATATTAATAAATAAAAAATAATCATTAATTTAAGAAAATTAGATTACTTCCCAACCTATTCACCTATAAACCCACATCCCACTAGGGAACTAAAAAACGCAAAATTAAATTAAAATAAAATTAATAACTACTAAACATTTAACACATATATTAAAAAATATAAACAATTCTTATACAAAAAAAGACATCACATACATTTAAAATATATATTAAAATACATAACACTAATTAAACAATCAATATTTTATACAACTATATTTTTGCAAACAATATTAATGACTTCTATATTTTTAAAATCGATATTTCTTACCTTAAATTGATATTCTTGACCACGATATTCTTGCTGTCGATATTTCTCACTTACGATATTTAGGACTCGATATTTCTGTAGTTCGACATTTCCAACTCGATATTTTGTCTGCACACCCATTGTGCAATGCCTGAGAAGAAGACTGCTAAAGTTTTATCATCAATGTGTAATTCTAATTGGTTACCTCTCTCTAGGAACTGTGTAGAGTATAGCAAATGCTGAAAATTGTATGTATTATTGTGCATTGTTTAGCTAGTTAGGGGCCCATTAGGATGGCGGGCGGAAGCACCACCGCCGTGCTGGCGGATGCAAAAAGCACCAGTTACCGTCCGCCCGCCACAGCACACACGCCCGCCCAATTAGGATGCGAAAAGACAGCCAAACACCGCCCGTACGCCAGCGACGCCGTCCGCCATCAAAGTGCGCCCGTTCACGGAGCGGCGCGGCCCAATGGAGACACAACGCCCGACGAAATCACGTACCGCCCGGCGTACAAATTACGATGCCAGAACCAAACAGTTCCTCCGGCTAAGAGACACCGCACGTGAAAGCAAGGCGGAAAACCGAACTCACAGTACGGATAGCAAAGAGGCGGACCGCCCGAGCATGAATCCAGCACTGCAGGCCCTCCCCATGCTCTACCTGATGCAGCACCCAGGAGTCAACGCACCGCGGCGACGCAGGTAGGCAGACACACAACAGGGGCACGCAAACAGCGCACACAGTGCAAGGGCGGGAAAACTGTATATGGCCCCCAACCCGACACCCCTGCGTGGACAGGACACATCCACCACTGCACCCACACATGCGCACAACGCAGAGGCCAAAGGCAGCGCCATGTATGCGCCGCACACAAACAACACAGGGTCACAACCAAACACCACACACACCAGCACCACCCAGAACGCACATGTCACGTGACAGCCCTGCCACAGTCATGTCCCCAACCGGCACTTCACTGTTGCCAACCTGACGTCACACAACTGACCCGAACATGTCAGTGACTTCACGCCAAATTAGGACACACCCCTGTGTGCAAAACACGGCGAAGCACACAGCGGCGGAAACATCACACAGCAGAATATGGACCCCGTCGGGAAAAGGTACGCCAGTACCACACAGAAACACCGGTGCCACCCTGCACCCAATAACAAGACATGCAATACGTAACATCAAAGATACCGGGGACAGACAACAGGTGGGACCAATTATAACACAAGGCCCAACGTACAGCGGAAAAGCAGCCTGCTGCCCACACACGGGAGAGGAGACAGCACCGAATGACCTTCCATTCCCACTGTGAAACCACATCCCGACTAAACAAGCCGGAGAAAACAGTCATTGCACCAAACAAAGCCCAACACAGGCATGCAGAGGGAAGCGGCCACAGGGCAGATAGCGCATAACACCAAAGAACATTCACAATGGAAAGAAGAAATGATAACACTCCCCCATGTGGTTCACATGCAAGTTATCTGGAAGGAGTCAGACACCACTGACCTTGACCATTCAGAGAAGCATGTGGGATGAGGGCCCGTGTCCTCCGCATAAGCCAACATAACACAAGTCCTGCCTCCCTACGACCATTACAGAATTCCCAGCAACATCGGAGGTTGCACTCTGCAGACTGCACAGACAGCCGGAGCACGCCACCACAGCGCCCTGCAGCAAAATGGCACTTGCACCACACCTACCCAACTACGCCGGACAGATCAAGCTGTACAAACATAACCTGATACAGATATTGGGATGTGACAATCTGGCCTTGCTGAACGTAAGTTACCGACTAACTTACCGCATCGCATTGTTCAGCTGCGTCATCCCCGTCTTCTACTGTCGGAGGTGTCCCTTCTACTATCCTGTGGAGTTATGTCTCTCCAACCCGGCATGTCCAAGGGCGGACCTGCTACAACTATTCAACCCCCTGGACGCCCACGACAGGGCCTGTTCAGCCTATGGGGGCATGGCGTATGTGGCGACTATCGGACCCACACTGCAATGGGACCACTGTGCCTCCACACGACGGATAATGGATTACAGTTACATCGAATGCCATCCAACATGTCCCATCATGCTCCTACAAGGGACAACTCACGACCAACACCTTGACAGCCACCATCCGATACATTGGCTGGCAACCATGTCCACCACCAATGCCATGGAAGCCCTGCTGGAAGGTATTGCATTCCTGACAACCTGTCAATTCGTCGGGCCCCGTCGCCAGACCCCCAATTGAGCAATGATGTCCCACACCGTACCCATGCTTGGCTTACGCACGGACTAGGCAGTTACCAGTACAACCACTACACCATGCAACCTGCAACTGACACCACAACAACAACTACACTGCCATGACATCTGATACTATTTGGGAAATGCACCCTGTTCCTCATCACATCCAGTAACTCTGCATGAACAGGGGGAGGCAGAGGCATGGGATTTGTGTATGGCAACCACATGGACAGAACTGCACGTACAACCATGCCATGATATGGATCCTGCGCCCATGAACATATGCACCGGTCAGTGGACAGCAATCGTCCTGCTGTAGTATGTGAGAGCTGTCACCACACCTCCCTCTGAACGTCTGTGCCAGGACCTTTGCATGGACACCAAGTGCATCCACCAACAACATGAGCCCAGTGACTGGACATGGCCAGTACCCACCACATCGCAACAACAAGTGGGACGCCTTTGCATGCACGTAAGCCCATGCCCTGATGTCACCTCCACGCACGTGTGTATGAGTAACCATAGCAGCAAACCTGTAACATGGAACTGAGATGCACTGTGCCCATGATGACAAGCGGACTGGTAGGCTAAATGTATACTGTCTGTGTCAGTCAGCAGCACCACAGTAATTAGCAAATGTACATTAGCACACCAACGGCTAAGCAGTTGTAACTCTGAAGCCCACATCCCACAGTCAACAACTAATCACTGTACCCCTACACCCTATGCGTAATCATGCTGAGTATTTCCTCCACATGCACTTCGCTGCCAGTAGTGTTCACTATACTGCATCACAGAGGACATTAGTCCCAATACATGGCTTGAAGCAACAATGTGTCTCTGCTGATTCATTTCACAAGTACGAATGAGAGAGGATGAGAGTGTGTGAAGTACACGGCAGTCGTGAGATGACCATGTAGTCCACTGTCATTGGATGTCAACTTAAATGAGTAGCACAACTGTGGGAGACACACATGTGTCATGTGAAGCGGGAGTTACGCATGGCTCAGGTGGGTTGGTGTGATGGGTAGGTGCGCACATGCAATGTTGAAACCCGCTGTGTTGGTAGGACTCTGGACCAGTACATTGGCGCACTCCTGGGAATCTGTAAAGACCACCTGTCTGGTGACGAATGTGAACTCGTGTGTGCACAACAGGCGGGCACACGAACAATGCCGCATCAAGTGTAGAGGTCAGCCCACCCTCCGTGGACATGCCGGATACTGCTGCGCGTCCGCCAGGCCCTTGCCAAGGCACTCACATCCCCTGTCGACCTGGTGTATCCCCAACATTGTCCACTTGCACAGGCAATCCAGGGCACGGGATGGCAGTAGAGCATGGTGGGTGAGAGGTCATGGCGCGCTCATCCTTGTCACATCACGCAGGCAACACATCCACAATGTGTAGTATGGCACAAGTCAAATGGAAGTAGTGGGGGGACGCACACATTACAAGCAGCAGTGACGTCACGGAAGGTGGCTCGCACCATCCCACCCATTGACAATACACCCACACACGTTACATGCCATTGCAACAGAGAAGCCAGCGCGTGCACAAGCAGCTCCAAGCTCGCCCCAGAGAGGCCAAAGAGTGAATGTGTGGGGCCATGAGCTCCAGTTGGACGCGGACTGGCCCGCTAGGGCAGCTACAGCCTCTGTGTGTTGCAGGTGGTGTATCCGGACTGCGGAGCCTGTCATGCATTGTCAATGTTGCCCGGGTCTCGAGTCGGGGCACCACGCATGTGGACGGCGTCACGCCACTAATTATACCGTGAGACAGACCACATGTACAAATGGACCCACACATACACTCCTTGGCCTCCCTGGGGCGAGCTTGGAGCTGCTTGTGCATGCGCTAGCTTCTCATGTGCAAATGCATATTGGTGTGAGCGAGGGGAGGCCATGAGGACAGTGTAAAAGATAACTGTTTGACTTCCAGTTAGTTTAAGGAATGCCCCTGATGTGGTCAGAAAAAGACATGTCTCGTGTGTATTGCAACTAGTAGATAAGCCGATGACCTACCCATGTCTTGCATGTAGCCCCGCACCTAGCCCCGCACACCCGACACAGCGAAATGAGTACCAGCACCACATACTTCCCATTCGAAGCACTGACTGGGGGTGACAACCATTGGACAGTCTTGTGTAGTCCACCCACGCGTACATGTGGGCCCTCCATGAACCATGTCACCTGCGGCAAAGTGATGTCATGGGCAATGACGGAAGTGAGCAGAGCTGTCTGCCCCACGCACAGACGGTGCATCAGCTCAACAGACCCAGCACTGAGTGCAGCAGGGGTCACATGTGCAGGGGCAGTTGTGCCTGGTGTGAATGCACATGCACATAGACAGCACATCGAGCAATGTGTAGCCTGCCCACATCTACTGTCCATTGTCAGGCTGACCTAGAAAAAGATCACAAGGCAACACATCTGTGTGGGTGTACCCACTGTGACCAACACTGCGCAACCATCAGCGTACTCGCCCTGTGCATGGCCCACCCCGCAACGAAGGTCACATTCAGTGCCACTATCCCTCACACACATCCCTATCACGAGTCATGGTGTGTCCAATCGACAGTGCAGAGTAAGCGCTCATCCGGGGGTCCTGAACAGGAGACACATGTAACCCACTAGGCAGTCTGTGTCGGCACCTACTGGCATTGTGCAGTCAATGTGCAGGCTAGGCCTTCTGGGACTGAGAAGGGCAGCATGGCCCCAGCCTGACTTCCACACGACCGAAAAGTGCACTGAGACCTGCATTGCCAATTGTCTGTGTCACTGGATGTCTGACATGAAGTTGCCATGTACCACCACTCGGGTGGGACAGACAGGTCAAAGCGCCCGAGAGCTCACATACCCATGCCACCTGCAGCCAGCATGGTGTGCAGTGCATGTCTGTACTCCACAGGCTCTGACTCATAGTGCTGAGGAGCAACGACATGTGTGTCCCCCACATGCACACCCACACCCAGTGGAGTTATGTAGTCCAACTGGGACGGTTTGTTATACCCAGCAGGGGATTAATGATCAGTTCTTTTCCTATTATACGGATCTTTATCGGAGTAAGGTGACACCGAATGATGGGGCCCTTGAGGAGTTTATAGCTGCAGCAGATCTTCCTACATTAGACAGGGACCAGGCGGAGCTGCTGGGTCAGGATATAACCATTGGGGAGGTACGAGAGGCGATTAAGCATATGGCGCGGAAAAAGACTCCTGGAGCGGACGGCTTGCCAATTGAGTTTTATCTTACATACACAGATCTCCTGGCTCCTAAGTTAGTGACACTTTATAATGAAGCGAAACGAGCGGGACAGCTGCCTGCCACCACTCGCGAGGCGATCATTATTCCACTACTGAAACCGGGGAAGTCTCCCTCAGATAGGACGGCTTATCGTCCGCTGTCTATGCTCACCACTGATTGCAAGATTTTAAGTAGGATCTTGGCAACTCGATTGCTTCCGCACATGGCACACTTAATACACAGGGATCAAGCGGGATTCATTCCGGCCAGGAATACAGCCATAAACGTGAGACGCCTGCTTCGTATCTTAGATGCTGACACTTACTCGAAAGAATCCGCTGCTATCCTGGCAGTGGATATAGAGAAGGCATTCGACAGTTTGGAATGGCCGTATTTGTTTCAGGTCATGCGAAGCTTTGGCTTGGGGGACGTATTCGTGGCTTGGACGTCTCTCTTGAACAATCAGTCTACGGCTAGGGTTAAAACTGGTGGATTGATCTCAGACGCCTGCGTCGTGAGCCGCGGGACGAGGCAGGGCTGCCCACTCTCCCCTCTCTTATTTGCTCTGGCCATGGAGCCGCTAGCGGCCCAGGCCAGAAGCAGGCCTACGATATCCTGGGCTTTGTGTGCACGGTCAGTCTCACTATATTGCGTTGTATGCCGATGACCTGCTCATGTTTCTAGCTAATACTGAGGGTGCCCTCATTGGAGCAAAGAGTTTACTGCACAACCTTAGCACTGTCGTTGGACTCAAAGTGAATTGGGCGAAGTCTTGCCTGTTTCCTGCTGCCTCACTGGCTGATGGCGCACCAGCTACGCACGGGGCGCAATGGGAACATCAATGCATGACGTATCTGGGGACCCGAAAATATATCATACCCACACTGCTTTGCTGGAGGGTAATGTGGGTAGAGCCATTAGAGGCCTTAGGAGTAATCTTGAGTTTTGGGGAGTGCTCCCTCTTTCGGTGGCCGGCCGAGTGGCCCTCCTTAAGATGGTGGCCCTCCCCAGGCTGCTGTATTATTTCCGGACCTTGCCGGTTTGGATACCAGCGTCAATTTTTAAGCAACTTCAATCACTGATTACGGGGTTTCTCTGGGCCGCGGGCAGGCGGAGGGTGGCGCTGAAAATACTGATGAGGCCGAAATCGGAGGGTGGGCTGGCGGTCCCTGATTTTGAAACGTACTACCTGGCGGCCCAGCTGCAGTGGCTCACCCAAGCAGTAGCATCGGAGTTTCGGGGGCAGGGTGGTCACGAGGGTGAGCAGACCTCTGGGCAGACACTCCCCCGAATTATTTTACAATTACCGTTACGTCTTAAGTCACTTACTCAAGAATTGCGGACGCTACGGCTCTGTTGGAATAGGAGTCAGAGAAGAGCGCAGATCGCGCGTCCTTATGCTCCTGAGATCCCCCTGGCCATGTGCACAGCTCCGCCACATGGGGGTAATTGGGCAGCGCTGACTGACTGGGCGGAGAAGGGACTGACTACATTAGGGGACCTATATGATGATGGTACCTTGCTCCCCTTTGGGGCATTACAAGAACGGTACGATCTGCCCCGCGGGGATTTCTTGCTCCATTCGGCGCTCACTGCGGCCATTCAAACGCAGTGGAAAGAGGGGCTGAGTGAACCGCAAACCTCAATGGCCTGCCAGTACGTAGTACTGGCAGCAGGAACCTTTAAAGCAGTCACCTGCCTAAATCGGCGTATGACGCACGAGGCACTGACTCCATTGCTGTCACTACGGCAAAAGTGGGAGGAGGACTTAGGCGAAGAGATTCCTGAGAAAGCGTGGGCAGAGCTGGTAGAACGGGCGTGGAAAAGTACTAGAAATGCGCGCTTCCAACTGGTGCATTTCTACATACTACACAGGGCATACCTTACCCCAGCAAAAATTTATAAATATTTCGACACACACTCGGCAATGTGCCCGCGATGCAACACGGTGGGTGCGGATTTTCGCCACATGATGTGGGGTTGCCCCCAGCTAGGGACCTATTGGGAGGAGGTCGTTACACTATTGCAGGAAGTCACAGGTAGGGATGTAGAGACCACTATAGTCCTTTGCCTGCTGCACTGGTTCCCCCACACCTCCAAGAACAAGATTACAAGCAAATTTCTGGGTTTGGGCCTTCTTTTGGCAAAAAGAGATATTACAGCTCAATGGAAGTCCAAGAAGGGCCCAAGCGTTCAGAGATGGCAGGCTGACCTCCTTAAATGGGCGGAGTGTGAGGGAACCGTTAGATTACAACTAGCTAAACCGGCCAATAGTGAAAAAGCGCTAGAGGCAGCAAGGGCTTGGGAAAACTTAGTAATCTTGCTCAAAATCCCAGACACGGCTTCGAATGATGAACTTGTCGCTGTTGACCCGGTCGCCCAGACCTGATTGCTTTATACTCTGTGTGGGTGTAGATATCCCTGGCATCCTTGATCACAGCTGCCTCTGACTCTGAGGGAATATATTGTTGATTGATGCACTGTACCATCATAGAACCCAATTGTGATGCACCTTACCGTTGGCATGATTATTGTTTATATGTGATACGCCAGGGAGGGGGAGGGGTAAGAGGGAGGGGAGGGAGTTCGCCTAGTAGCAGCAAAGGGTACGGCAAGAGAGTTTCTTTATTTTTACATTATCCCCAAAGCTAATTGGTTGCTGCTACTATATTTGTTTTCTAACTGTTGGTTGCATTTGCTTCTCTTGCAATATAGAGTGATACTCGTTATATATGGGTTTTTACTATGCCACCTGTTCTTGGATGCGACTTTGTTGTAATATTATTGCGTAAATACCCACTTGCCTGTTTCTCCTGATAACGATTGTATTGATTTGTTCTGGAAACAATAAAAACATATTTAAAAAATAAATAAATAAATTATTACCAATTAAAGAAATATTATTGATTAAAAACAAATTAAAACTAATAAAAATTAACTAACTTCCCACACTTTACCCCTATAATCCCCACAACCCACAGCTAAAATTAAACTGTAAAAAAATTAATTACACAATTAAAATTTATTTTCAATTAAAATACTATTACTATTAAACAACTAATTATAAAGTAAGTAAAATGTATTTAATACCCACACTTTACCCCTATAAAAGTAAAACCCACACATAAAAAAATAAACAAGTACACTAATTAAATATCAATTAATTAATTAATATTAATTAACAACTAATTATCAATTAATTTAACACAAATTACTTCCCACCCTTTACCCCTATAAACCCCACAACAAACACCTAAAATTAATTACGCAATTTCCATATTTAATTTACAATTAATGAATTACTATTAATTAACATCTAACTATTAATTAATTAAACATAAATTACTTTCCGTCCTTTACCCCATAAACCCCACAACTCACACCTAAAATTATTTACACAATTCTCATAATTAATTTTCAATAAATTAATTAATATCAATTAACAACTAATTATTAATTAATAAAAATAAATTGCTTCCCAACCTTTACCCCTATACACCGCAGAACCCACACCTAAAATTAATTACACAATTACCATAATTTACCATAATTAATTACCAATTAATTAATTAATATTAATTTAACAACCAGTTATTAATTAATTAATAATTAACTACTTCACACAATTAACACTATAAAATCTCAATTAAATAAATATTAATAAATAAAAAATAATCATTAATTTAAGAAAATTAGATTACTTCCCAACCTATTCACCTATAAACCCACATCCCACTAGGGAACTAAAAAACGCAAAATTAAATTAAAATAAAATTAATAACTACTAAACATTTAACACATATATTAAAAAATATAAACAATTCTTATACAAAAAAAGACATCACATACATTTAAAATATATATTAAAATACATAACACTAATTAAACAATCAATATTTTATACAACTATATTTTTGCAAACAATATTAATGACTTCTATATTTTTAAAATCGATATTTCTTACCTTAAATTGATATTCTTGACCACGATATTCTTGCTGTCGATATTTCTCACTTACGATATTTAGGACTCGATATTTCTGTAGTTCGACATTTCCAACTCGATATTTTGTCTGCACACCCATTGTGCAATGCCTGAGAAGAAGACTGCTAAAGTTTTATCATCAATGTGTAATTCTAATTGGTTACCTCTCTCTAGGAACTGTGTAGAGTATAGCAAATGCTGAAAATTGTATGTATTATTGTGCATTGTTTAGCTAGTTAGGGGCCCATTAGGATGGCGGGCGGAAGCACCACCGCCGTGCTGGCGGATGCAAAAGCACCAGTTACCGTCCGCCCGCCACAGCACACACGCCCGCCCAATTAGGATGCGAAAAGACAGCCAAACACCGCCCGTACGCCAGCGACGCCGTCCGCCATCAAAGTGCGCCCGTTCACGGAGCGGCGCGGCCCAATGGAGACACAACGCCCGACGAAATCACGTACCGCCCGGCGTACAAATTACGATGCCAGAACCAAACAGTTCCTCCGGCTAAGAGACACCGCACGTGAAAGCAAGGCGGAAAACCGAACTCACAGTACGGATAGCAAAGAGGCGGACCGCCCGAGCATGAATCCAGCACTGCAGGCCCTCCCCATGCTCTACCTGATGCAGCACCCAGGAGTCAACGCACCGCGGCGACGCAGGTAGGCAGACACACAACAGGGGCACGCAAACAGCGCACACAGTGCAAGGGCGGGAAAACTGTATATGGCCCCCAACCCGACACCCCTGCGTGGACAGGACACATCCACCACTGCACCCACACATGCGCACAACGCAGAGGCCAAAGGCAGCGCCATGCATGCGCCGCACACAAACAACACAGGGTCACAACCAAACACCACACACACCAGCACCACCCAGAACGCACATGTCACGTGACAGCCCTGCCACAGTCATGTCCCCAACCGGCACTTCACTGTTGCCAACCTGACGTCACACAACTGACCCGAACATGTCAGTGACTTCACGCCACATTAGGACACACCCCTGTGTGCAAAACACGGCGAAGCACACAGCGGCGGAAACATCACACAGCAGAATATGGACCCCGTCGGGAAAAGGTACGCCAGTACCACACAGAAACACCGGTGCCACCCTGCACCCAATAACAAGACATGCAATACGTAACATCAAAGATACCGGGGACAGACAACAGGTGGGACCAATTATAACACAAGGCCCAACGTACAGCGGAAAAGCAGCCTGCTGCCCACACACGGGAGAGGAGACAGCACCGAATGACCTTCCATTCCCACTGTGAAACCACATCCCGACTAAACAAGCCGGAGAAAACAGTCATTGCACCAAACAAAGCCCAACACAGGCATGCAGAGGGAAGCGGCCACAGGGCAGATAGCGCATAACACCAAAGAACATTCACAATGGAAAGAAGAAATGATAACACTCCCCCATGTGGTTCACATGCAAGTTATCTGGAAGGAGTCAGACACCACTGACCTTGACCATTCAGAGAAGCATGTGGGATGAGGGCCCGTGTCCTCCGCACAAGCCAACATAACACAAGTCCTGCCTCCCTACGACCATTACAGAATTCCCAGCAACATCGGAGGTTGCACTCTGCAGACTGCACAGACAGCCGGAGCACGCCACCACAGCGCCCTGCAGCAAAATGGCACTTGCACCACACCTACCCAACTACGCCGGACAGATCAAGCTGTACAAACATAACCTGATACAGATATTGGGATGTGACAATCTGGCCTTGCTGAACGTAAGTTACCGACTAACTTACCGCATCGCATTGTTCAGCTGCGTCATCCCCGTCTTCTACTGTCGGAGGTGTCCCTTCTACTATCCTGTGGAGTTATGTCTCTCCAACCCGGCATGTCCAAGGGCGGACCTGCTACAACTATTCAACCCCCTGGACGCCCACGACAGGGCCTGTTCAGCCTATGGGGGCATGGCGTATGTGGCGACTATCGGACCCACACTGCAATGGGACCACTGTGCCTCCACACGACGGATAATGGATTACAGTTACATCGAATGCCATCCAACATGTCCCATCATGCTCCTACAAGGGACAACTCACGACCAACACCTTGACAGCCACCATCCGATACATTGGCTGGCAACCATGTCCACCACCAATGCCATGGAAGCCCTGCTGGAAGGTATTGCATTCCTGACAACCTGTCAATTCGTCGGGCCCCGTCGCCAGACCCCCAATTGAGCAATGATGTCCCACACCGTACCCATGCTTGGCTTACGCACGGACTAGGCAGTTACCAGTACAACCACTACACCATGCAACCTGCAACTGACACCACAACAACAACTACACTGCCATGACATCTGATACTATTTGGGAAATGCACCCTGTTCCTCATCACATCCAGTAACTCTGCATGAACAGGGGGAGGCAGAGGCATGGGATTTGTGTATGGCAACCACATGGACAGAACTGCACGTACAACCATGCCATGATATGGATCCTGCGCCCATGAACATATGCACCGGTCAGTGGACAGCAATCGTCCTGCTGTAGTATGTGAGAGCTGTCACCACACCTCCCTCTGAACGTCTGTGCCAGGACCTTTGCATGGACACCAAGTGCATCCACCAACAACATGAGCCCAGTGACTGTGACATGGCCAGTACCCACCACATCGCAACAACAAGTGGGACGCCTTTGCATGCACGTAAGCCCATGCCCTGATGTCACCTCCACGCACGTGTGTATGAGTAACCATAGCAGCAAACCTGTAACATGGAACTGAGATGCACTGTGCCCATGATGACAAGCGGACTGGTAGGCTAAATGTATACTGTCTGTGTCAGTCAGCAGCACCACAGTAATTAGCAAATGTACATTAGCACACCAACGGCTAAGCAGTTGTAACTCTGAAGCCCACATCCCACAGTCAACAACTAATCACTGTACCCCTACACCCTATGCTATGTGTAATCATGCTGAGTATATCCTCCACATGCACTTCGCTGCCAGTAGTGTTCACTATACTGCATCACAGAGGACATTAGTCCCAATACATGGCTTGAAGCAACAATGTGTCTCTGCTGATTCATTTCACAAGTACGAATGAGAGAGGATGAGAGTGTGTGAAGTACACGGCAGTCGTGAGATGACCATGTAGTCCACTGTCATTGGATGTCAACTTAAATGAGTAGCACAACTGTGGGAGACACACATGTGTCATGTGAAGCGGGAGTTACGCATGGCTCAGGTGGGTTGGTGTGACGGGTAGGTGCGCACATGCAATGTTGAAACACGCTGTGTTGGTAGGACTCAGGACCAGTACATTGGCGCACTCCTGGGAATCTGTAAAGACCACCTGTCTGGTGACGAATGTGAACTCGTGTGTGCACAACAGGCGGGCACACGAACAATGCCGCATCAAGTGTAGACGTCAGCCCACCCTCCGTGGACATGCCGGATACTGCTGCGCGTCCGCCAGGCCCTTGCCAAGGCACTCACATCCCCTGTCGACCTGGTGTATCCCCAACATTGTCCACTTGCACAGGCAATCCAGGGCACGGGATGGCAGTAGAGCATGGTGGGTGAGAGGTCATGGCGCGCTCATCCTTGTCACATCACGCAGGCAACACATCCACAATGTGTAGTATGGCACAAGTCAAATGGAAGTAGTGGGGGACGCACACATTACAAGCAGCAGTGACGTCACGGAAGGTGGCTCGCACCATCCCACCCATTGACAATACACCCACACACGTTACATGCCATTGCAACAGAGAAGCCAGCGCGTGCACAAGCAGCTCCAAGCTCGCCCCAGAGAGGCCAAAGAGTGAATGTGTGGGGCCATGAGCTCCAGTTGGACGCGGACTGGCCCGCTAGGGCAGCTACAGCCTCTGTGTGTTGCAGGTGGTGTATCCGGACTGCGGAGCCTGTCATGCATTGTCAATGTTGCCCGGGTCTCGAGTCGGGGCACCACGCATGTGGACGGCGTCACGCCACTAATTATACCGTGAGACAGACCACATGTACAAATGGACCCACACATACACTCCTTGGCCTCTCTGGGGCGAGCTTGGAGCTGCTTGTGCATGCGCTAGCTTCTCATGTGCAAATGCATATTGGTGTGAGCGAGGGGAGGCCATGAGGACAGTGTAAAAGATAACTGTTTGACTTCCAGTTAGTTTAAGGAATGCCCCTGATGTGGTCAGAAAAAGACATGTCTCGTGTGTATTGCAACTAGTAGATAAGCCGATGACCTACCCATGTCTTGCATGTAGCCCCGCACCTAGCCCCGCACACCCGACACAGCGAAATGAGTACCAGCACCACATACTTCCCATTCGAAGCACTGACTGGGGGTGACAACCATTGGACAGTCTTGTGTAGTCCACCCACGCGTACATGTGGGCCCTCCATGAACCATGTCACCTGCGGCAAAGTGATGTCATGGGCAATGACGGAAGTGAGCAGAGCTGTCTGCCCCACGCACAGACGGTGCATCAGCTCAACAGACCCAGCACTGAGTGCAGCAGGGGTCACATGTGCAGGGGCAGTTGTGCCTGGTGTGAATGCACATGCACATAGACAGCACATCGAGCAATGTGTAGCCTGCCCACATCTACTGTCCATTGTCAGGCTGACCTAGAAAAAGATCCCAAGGCAACACATCTGTGTGGGTGTACCCACTGTGACCAACACTGCGCAACCATCAGCGTACTCGCCCTGTGCATGGCCAGCCCCGCAACGAAGGTCACATTCAGTGCCACTATCCCTCACACACATCCCTATCACGAGTCATGGTGTGTCCAATCGACAGTGCAGAGTAAGCGCTCATCCAGGGGGTCCTGAACAGGAGACACATGTAACCCACTAGGCAGTCTGTGTCGGCACCTACTGGCATTGTGCAGTCAATGTGCAGGCCAGGCCTGCTGGGACTGAGAAGGGCAGCATGGCCCCAGCCTGACTTCCACACGACCGAAAAGTGCACTGAGACCTGCATTGCCAATTGTCTGTGTCACTGGATGTCTGACATGAAGTTGCCATGTACCACCACTCGGGTGGGACAGACAGGTCAAAGCGCCCGAGAGCTCACATACCCATACCACCTGCAGCCAGCATGGTGTGCAGTGCATGTCTGTACTCCACAGGCTCTGACTCATAGTGCTGAGGAGCAACGACATGTGTGTCCCCCACATGCACACCCACACCCACTGCAGTTGTCTCTCACACACAACTTTCGCAAGGAATAGCCATGTGCAGTGTGCGTGGAGCACGGAATCCAGGTTCTCCAGCTCCTCGCTGGTGAGTGGACCTGGACATGTCCTCAGCGTCATCCACGTGTAGGTGTAGTGGTGGCAGCAGCAGCTGTCGTCGAGGGGTGCCAGGCTGCAGTGCCAGGTAGCTGTGGTCATGCCTGTCCCACTCACACACACATATTACCGCCTGGGGCCGTTTCAGTGGGTACAAGCTGCTGCGATTCGTGTACCATGTCTGGCAGCTGCAATTGCAGACGTTGGCCTGCTCCCAGCTGGCCATGGACGCCTACCTCCACAGTGGAACATGCAGGGTGCAACCGCAAGGGTCATTGGAGTTGGCCGTAAGGGCCTGGCCCATGCCGGGTACAGTCCGCTGATGCCATGTGCACCACACAGTATAATGTGCGCAATGCATCTGCAGGTGTGGCCATGATTTGCGTGTGGGTGCAGGTCCACAATGGACAGGGCCACAACATGCCGTGTGCATAGGCAGGGACAGCCAGTGCTCAGCCTCCACATGTATGTAGGAACATCATCATGTACACATTGGCATGGGAGCATGGGATATGCATATGCACACACATGCCATCTTTCACTATGTACATCTGCCACTTGGCACGTGCAATGTTACGTGTCACTTGTGATGTGTAGTTGCAAGCACACAGCCGTGTCGGCATGGGGCTGTCAATGTGTACACCTGTCAATGTTTCTGGAGGTGTGATCCATACAGTGCTGTACTTAGGGTGCAGTAGGGACATCAATGACTGTCTCATATCCCCTCGTGCCACCGGTCCCACTTGTTTTGGCCGCTCAGCCTGTGTCCATAGCGTTGTTGGTGTGTGCCCTACACACCCAGCCTCGGAAGCAGTGTGATGCACAGCAGCTAGTCATGTTGCCGTGGTGTTGCAGCTTACCGAATATGCAGTCTGTTGCCTTCAGCATGCCTTACAAGTTGTTAAGGCCTAACTCCCCATGTGCATGCTCATAGCAATGGTGTGTGTCACTGCCCATTGCTATTGGTAGGGGACCTGTGTAAGTGTATTGTGGCTGTGCTGTCCCTACTTGTCAGCCGTTCTGTCATTCAATTGCCTGCTCAGTCATTTATGTTCTGTGTATGTGAATATGCCATGTGGCGTGTTGCTTTGACATGTGTTCACTTCCATCTTTCCTAGGCGGAGACCAAACATTCATCGCCCCTACCAATTGCTGTCAGACATGGTGGATGTTGAGGTCATCCGCAAATATCGTCTGGACCGACCCACCCTGCATCGTCTATGTGTCTTGTTGGTACCCCACCTCCGTCCTCGCAGGGTGTATCCAACAGCATTCACCCCCACGGCTAAGGTGATGGCTGCACTGCATTTCTTCGCCACTGGGTCATTCCAGCACACAGTGGGCAGTGGAGGTGGGATGTCCCAACCCATGTTCAGCATGGTGCTCAGGGATGTACTGTCAGCCATGATGCTGTACAGGAACAGATACATCCGCTTCCCCAGGGCTCGTGAATTGGCGGCAGTGAAGGGTGCATTCTATGCTCTTGGACGAATCCCCACGTCGTTGGTGCAATAGACTGCACCCATGTTGGCCTTGTTGCACCACAGGCCACCGAGCACCTCTACCGCAACCGGAAGCACACGCACTCCTTGAATGTGCAAGTGGTGTGCCTTGCGGACATGGTGATCACACACGTGTGTGCGAAATTCCCAGGATCGGCCCATGACGCGCACATCATGCGCAACAGCATCCTACCATGTCTGATGACCAATCTGCAACCGGACCGTGGCTGGATTGTTGGTGAGTATGTGGAGTAGTGTAGCGTGCTGGCTGTGCAATGCTGTCTTGTGTCCAGTTGGAATTGCAACGGTTCTCTGTGTCCCTCACACCCAGGTGACTCTGCTTACCCGAATGGACCCTGGCTGCTCAGCCCATTACGACGTCCTGGGAGCCCAGCAGATGTACGCTACAATGAGGCACATGGGAGGACCAGACGTGTGGTTGAGCGGACCTTTGGCCTCCTCAAGTCCAGGTTCAGATGCCTGGACCGCACCGGGGGCGCACTGGCATACTCCCCACAGAAGGTGTGCTATTTAATTGTGGCTTGCTGCATGCTGCACAATCTGGCAATCCGCAAGCAGATCCCCCTAATTGTGGATGACGGAGATCAACCAGGGCCCCAGCCTGCAGACCTGGACAGCTCCAGTGAAGAGGACAGTGGAGAGGATGAAGCTGTGAATGTGCGTCAGCAGCTCATCGCCCGCTACTTCACTTGACAGTGAGTGACCATGTACGACGGCTGATGTAGCTGTAGTTGTGCAGGTGTATGTGTGCTCTGTTACGGGGGCCTTTTGTTCACTGAGTGCTGTGTGTCAATGGTCCATGTCCAGGTTGGTATGCCACTGACAGTGGCTGTAGCATTGTGCCCTGTTGCTCTGTGAGATGTGTGTGCATTGCTTGTAGTTGGTGACAAGTACTGTGTGATGAGTGTGTGACACACTCATTGAATGTACTCTTGTTCTGTTTTTCACCCCTAGGTCCCTGCAGCCTCTCCTGTCCAATCGACATGCCACACAGCAGATGCATTTCTGCTCATGGTGGCGATTGCACATCGTGGAATAAACCCAGGACACATTAAGCCGATTGTGATCAAGGTGTATTTATTAACAGCGGTGACATGTGATTGTGTGCAAGGTGATGACAAATGTGGTGCATGCTGTGACAATGAGTTGACGGTCATGGCTGCGTGATGGTCAAGGTGTACCCATGGAGTTCTATGTCCACAGTCCAACAGACACATGCCATTCACATGGCAGTGTGGGGTAGGATCGTATTACATGTCAATGCAGTAGGTGGTCAAGGTGGCTGGCTGACTCACTGGCGTTTGGTGCGGGCGAAGTCCTCTCTGGACACCTGTTTCCTCTTCGGACGGCCCCTTCCACGTTTGGTAGGGGGTGTTGATGTTCCGCTGGTGGTGGCTGAGGAGTGCTCACTCGCTGTGGACGCAGGGGAACGCGAGGCTGCACGAGCCTGCGCCACAGCAGGTGGTGGCGGAGGTGGTGTTGCTGGCCTTGCTTGTGCCCTCCCCCCCACCACCAGCTGGCCCATGAGGGCCGCGATTTGGCCCATATGGGCGTCCATAGACCTCAACACCGCAAGGACCTCCCGCGTGTCACTTGCCGACCTGGCCCATTCGCCTTGGGCCTCTTCATAGGCCCCAAGGACTCTGTCGATTGGCGGCAGGGCTTGGCTCCCAGGCACAGTTGACGTTGGCCTGACCCTGCTCCTCCTACCAGTACTGCTGCCACCGACCTGCCCACTAGCCACATTGCTCACCACGGTCCTCGCTCTGGCTCCCAGGGTGGAGCCCGACGGCCGTGCCGACCCTTGCACAGGTGCTGTGGCGAGGGATGGCGTGGTGGTGGTGGTGGTTGCGGCGGTGGTGGTGGTTGCGGTGGTGGTGGTGGCCGCAACGGCCGTGGCAGCAGGGGTCTGTGACTGGTCAGCAGCCCTGGGTGATGGGTTGGTAGGCAGGAGGGGCCCTGGGGAGCGGTTGTGCCCTGCCACTCCAGATGGGCCTGCTGGGTGGTCCGTGTCCGGAGAGGTGTCCAGCTCCTCTACATCTGTGAGTCTGGGTCGGGGGCTTGCGGACTGGCTGTGCTGGCTGCTGTCACCCTCTCCAGCATCCAGCAGTTCGGCATCTGTGGGGAGGATGAGATGGGTCATTGTGTTGCACCTAGCAAAGTATGTATTGGTTGTCTGACATTCACAGTTCGTGCACTGTCGTGCACAGGTTTCCCAGTGGCGTGTGTGTGGATGTACGATGTGTGTATGCGTGGGCTAGGCAATGGGTCTGTGTGATGTGGACATGTGGCATGGGACGGATTAGCAATGCCGATGGGTGTGTGTTGCTATGCTCCTACATTTTGTGGCTCGTGTGTATGCGTGCTCCAGGACCATCGGCGATGTTGGGTTGAACGATGGTTTAGGGGGAGGGATGGTACGCTTAGGTACGCTGATGCCAGAAGGGGGTACAGCCCCTAAACGCTCTTGGGTTGAGATATGCTTTTGGGGTACATGCTGTGGGTGATGGGTGCAGAACGTGACATGTGTTCTGGCAACGTGACAGTGCATGGACAAAGGTGTGTGTCTGTTTCACATGGCTGGAATATCTGCTGACTGTTATCATTCATGGACATCACATTGGTAGCAATGTTGTGAGTTCGTGCTTGTTGTGTGCCACACGTAGTATTGAAGATGGGCCAATTCCTTTGTGTGCGCGCTGCCCTGGTACATGTGCATCAGTGCTGTGCTCTTGGGGTGTTGACTATGTTATGTGTGTCGTTATTCGCAGTGTGACGTGCGCTTCGGTCACTGCAGGCACTTGATTTGTCATGGGCAGGTATCTTTGCATGTCTACTGTATGAGGGCCAGCTGTTCGGATGTCATACTTATCATGACATTGTGGCTGTGAGATGAGATGGATGACATGTTGAATGTGCATTGTGTGCCTGTGTGTTTCATGGGTCCGGTTGTCTTTGTGTGCAATATTGTGGTTCCAAGCTGTTACTTCTAGTACGGTCTGTCTTACGTGGGCGTTGTTGTACGATGTGTGGGTGACAGGCAGTGAGGACTACATGGACAGGACTTCGATGGTGTTGCTGATGTGTGTGATGGGTGGCACAGTACCTGCCGTGTGGGTCTGTGCTCCAGTGGGACTTGTACATGCAGACGTGGCTCCTTAGGTGTTGCTGTATCTGTGATAGGTCATGTGGGGTTTGACTCTGTCGAACATGTCTGTGTGCACATTGGTCTCATGATTGTGACTGGGAGCAGTGCTGCGTGTTCCTCTGCTACGTGTCATGTCCCATGTGTCAGTCGTAGTACAGTCCTCATGCCTACAGACGCCCCGCCCTGTACAGTTTCCCACCTACAGGTTGTTTCTGAGTGCGCAATGCAATGGATGCCACATGGTACTGGGAGGGAGGGGTGCTCCAACTTGCTGGTCTGTGGTAGTGGGGGCCTGGTGGGTGTTTAACTTCAGCTGTCCCCCTCCGACTCACTGTCTTTGTGTTCCGGCTACTTACCTGTTAATTGTCGGTCAGTGCAGCTATGGCGGACACATGGATGTGGGGTGTGCTCCACCTTGCTGGTCTGTGGTAGTGGGGGCCTGGTGGGTGTTTAACTTCAGCTGTCCCCCTCCGACTCACTGTCTTTGTGTTCCGGCTACTTACCTGTTAATTGTCGGTCAGTGCAGCTATGGCGGACACATGGATGTGGGGTGTGCTCCACCTTGCTGGTCTGTGGTAGTGGGGGCCTGGTGGGTGTTTTACTTCAGCTGTCCCCCCTCCGACTCACTGTCTTTGTGTTCCGGCTACTTACCTGTTAATTGTCTGTCAGTGCAGCTATGGCGGACACATGGATGTGGGTGTTGGGAGTGCTCATTCTGGCGCATCTGGAGTACAAGGGGACCTGGTGGTAGTTGCGGTGCTGGCTGACTGTACACATGCCCCCATGGTTTTGTTAGTTGGTAGCTTTGGGCTGAGTGTGTATGAGTGTCTGTTGCATGTGTGGGTGATGTCTTGTGTATTGTGTACTGGACATGGGAGTGTTTGTCCCTAGGAGCTATGGCGTGGTGGTGCATGTGAGTACATAGCGGTGTGCTGGTATACGTTTGTTTGTACTTACCAGCCTCCACTCCCCCTGGTAATCCGGTGAGGATCTCCGGATGTATGATGACTCGCACCTTCTCCTCCCACGCCTTGAAGGTCTTGAATAGCGCGGGATTCCCTCCGCCAGTCCTGGCAGCCAGCTCTCGATTTTTGCTCTCCTTCTTCTTGACCACGCTTTGAGGTCGTTCCACCTTTTGTTAATTTCTCCTCTGTTGCGTGGAACGTTCCCGACTGCATTGACCTGGTCTACGATCCTGCTCCACAACCGGTTTCTGGTGGATAGTGGTGTCTGTTGGACCTGGTTGCCATAGATTTGTGGGTGCACCTTGACGATCTCGTCGACCATGACCGTCAGCTCGGTGGAAGTGAACTTGGGCATTCTGTGTGATGCCATGGTGTGTGTTTTGGTGTTTGTGGTGCTGGTGCGGTGTGTGGTGTGTGATGTGCAGGGGGTTTGTGGGTCAGGTGTTTGGTGGTGGTGGTGATGGGTGTGATAGGTGCGTGTCTGTGGTGTGCTGCTGTCCTTTCTGTCTCGCTGTGTTGTGTGCTTTCGTCCTCAGTTTGTAATGTTGCAGGGGGTTGTGGTCTGTGGAGGGGCTGGTTTTGTACTTACCTATGTGGGTGTGTCATGATGGTCTGTTGTTTTCAGGTGTGTTGTGGCTGGTGTTCTGGGATTTGTAGTTGATTTCAGGGATGTGTACTGTGTTTGGGTTTTTGTGCGTGGGTTGCTGTGTGGACTTGTTAGCCATGTTGTGTGTGTTTGTTTTCGTCAGCGGATGTTTTCTGTGCATGGAGGTGGCCGCCAGGGCTTCCGCCGTGTCCATTTTCGTCACTGTTGTTTGCGCTGGCGGGCGGTGTATTTGTGGATTTCCCGCGCTCATGTCGGTACGATCCTAATTTGACGGGCGGTGTCTCGGTCGTCAGGGCGGGCGGTTTTGGCTTTTCGTGCGTCTTTCCGTCCGTGGCGGGCGGATGGACTTGGACTCGGACATGGGCGGGCGGTTTTTTCTGTTTATTTTCCGCCTCCGGCGGTTTTTGGTTCGCGGCATCATAATTGCTCGGTCGGTATTCAGAGGGTGTAGGCGGGCGGATTTTCGCCACTGTGGTTGGTGGCGGATTATTATCCGCCCGACATCGTAATGGACACCTTAGTTTCTGAGATGCCCTTTCCATTTGCTGAGAGCAGATGCCCCTTTCCACTCTCTTGGGACTTTTTGCTCCTGCTCAAAGAGTTATACCCCTGAGGAAATCCTTTCTCATTTATTTGACTCATTCTTCACTTGATTCTGCCTTTTACAGGCTTTGTTTGCTGACACCTTCTGCTACATTTTATCTCAATCTATCAGCTTCTTAGCTTGGCATGTTAGGGAATTTCCTTTCAGGACAAACTGAAATGTGCCCGCTTTGCATATGAATTTGCTATATTAGAATCTCTTTGAATTATGCTGACCATTTAGCTATATGATGATTATTGATTATGACTAATGTGAATGATTTGAATTTGTAACGTTTCTTATCTGCTAATAAAACTTAATGGTTTGCAAATCCACTACTCTGTCATCCTTGTGAGGCCTAAAGTCAGGGGCGGCTTCTCCACTAGGGCGGAGGAGTGTCGCCCCACTGCTTCTCACAGTGCGAGAAGCAGAAACATAAAATGGTAATAACTTTCCATTATTACCATTTTATGTTTGGTTGCGGGCGGGTGGGTGGTTACTGCTCTGAGAGCAGGGCAGGGGAGGAGTGGTGTGCCTGCCCACTCCCGAGTGTGCAAAGACTGTTTGGTCAGCCCCCTGGGGCCGCCCAAACCAGTCATGCGCACTCTGCCCTTCACCATGCAGGCTGCAATGCAGCCTATATGGAGAAAATGGCCTCCCCGTAAGCGGCTGGCTGGGCGGCGTCCCGACCAATCACAACGCTGTTTGCAGCATTGTGATTGGCTTAGGGGAGGGAGGGAGCCTGGCTGCCTGCTTCTGCTTCCTGTTCCTGGAGAGAAGGAGAGCAGAGAAGACGCGGGACCCGGCCGGCGGGGAAGGTAAGTTTAATTATATACATTTTTAAAAATTAAATTAACTCCCCCCCTGCGCGACCCCCCCTCCCCACGTGCCTCCCACACGCAAGTCATGCCGGCCTCGACTGCCTAAAGTGCTTTACTATAATTGATATATTGCTGATTTGTTGATGTCAGGCCTAGGCACAGGACAAAAGCCCCCAACTCCTGGCGGGCCGCCTCAACCCACTGTTGCCCACCTTCTCCACTTCCGGAACAGGGACCGCATCCTTAAATGCACCAGAGACATTGGGGAACTTTAGATGGACAATAGTCAAGTAATGCTTGTTAGACCTGGCATCATTGGCGTGGGTTTCCCCTGTATTTCTTGCCTTTGCCTCCTGTATTTTTCTGTGTGTTGGACTTCGTTTTTACTGGTCTAGATGCTTTGGGCACTTTGCCACTGCTGTTCGGTGCCAAAGTGCAAGTGCTCCCTTTGTAAATTACTGTTATGGATTGGTGTTTCCATGATTGGCTATTTGATTTACTAGTCAGTCCCTAGAACAGTGCACTGTGTGTGCCCAGGGCCTGTAAATCAAATGCTGCCAGTGGGCTTGCAGCACTGATTGTGCCACCCACAGAAGCAGCCTGTAAATGTAACTCTGGGCTGCCATTGCAGAGCCTGTGTGCAGTCTGGTACTGGCATGTCGACTTGGCAAGTGTACCCACTTGCCAGGCCCTAACCTTCCCTTTTCTTACATATTAGTCACCCCTAAGGTGGGCCCAAAGTACCTCTGTGGACAGGGTGCAGTGTCTGTGAAAGGTAGGACATGCCCTGGTGTGTGTGGCATGTCCTGATAGTGAATTACTGCCAATTTCATTTTTCACTATTGCAAGGCTACCTGTTCCCGTAGGATAGAATGGGGAGTTTGTTTATAACATCTTATAAACCTAACTACCCCTGGGAACAAGGTAGGAAAATAAAGTTTAGAATGCCTGAACTCAGAATGTTAAAATGCATCTTTTAGTAAGGGTGATTTTTACATTCTGTGTTTGAAAATACCACTTTTAGAAAGTAGGTATTTTTTTGCTTAGCCATCCAGTATGCCTCTGCCTGGTTTGTGTATTACATGTCTGGCTTTTGGATGACAGGGGCTGGGGAGGAGCAGTGGCTCCAGAGAGCCTTATGAGTCAGGGCTGGGCTGAAAAGACCTGGGCTGCATTTAGAGTAGGGGGAGGAGATTTCCTTTCACCTGAATGGGCCTGGTCTGCCAAGGACAATGCTGTCTCCACCTCCTGCAGGAAGCTGCACCAGAGAGGACAGAACCGGTTTTGACCAAGCACAGGGCTTCTCTGCCACCAGAGAACAAAGGATTGAGGGATATAAATATTGGGGCCCAGACTCCAGACATTTAGATCACTTCTGGGAAATCAAGAGGAACCTTTGTCAAGGAGAGGAGCCGGAGAAGCTGAGGAGGAACACTGACCCTGTGCTCTTTGCTGTCTGGTGTTGGCCTGCAGTGGCTTCTTGCTGCCAAGGAAAGGAGCAAAGAACTTTGCTGCTTGCTTTGTCCCCTGCTTGAAGAAAAGATCTCCAAGGGCTTGAACTGAGCTTGCCTCCTGTTCTAGAAGTCTCAGGAACAGCAAAGACCTCACTGTGTCTGTGGGCACCGTCTCTGATCGTCTCCGCAGAAGAAAAGGGTAACCGACTCTGTCATCGAGTCCGTTGCAGTATTCCGTGTCCTGAAAGCACCGCCGAGAGCAATGTCTCGCTTTGCAAGGCAACCCTGGTCTCACCAACTACGTCAACGAGCCGCTGCTTGCACCGCGTCCTGTGGGCATCGCACTCCGCAACACTTTGCTACACGCTGCAAGGATGTCACCGACTCCGTCACTGCCCGACCCGAACATCGACCGGCTCCATCGCCGCACCGTGACCTGCCAGCTCCACAGCGAGCACCGTCTCACCCTTCAACACAAGCCCTGGTCTCACCGACTCCATCAACGAGCCGCTGCCTGCACCGACTCGTGAGGACACCGCCTGCCGCAATGCTCCGCTTCACAACGCGACCACGACATTTGCCCCAACCGACTCGCACCGACGTGTCGGTCGCAATGAGAAAGGTACTGTGTCCGAGTCTGTCGACGCTTTAGCTGGCCCGTATCGATGCGGTTGGCTGGAATTGTTAGACTCTGTCGTATTCAGTATCGCGGTAGCCCCAGATTGTATTTTCACGTTTTTCCTGCAATTTAAAGGTTATTTTGCACAGTAACTATTTTTTAAGAGTATTGTATGTTGGATTTTTGTCATTCTTGGTCTTGTTGGTTTAGATAAAGTTTACTTATTTTTCTAAACTGGTGTGGTGTCCATTTGTAGTGTTTTCACTGTATTACTGTACGTGTTCACAAATGCTTTACACACTGCCTCTGAGATAAGCCTGTCTGCTCGTGCCAAGCTACCAAGGGGGTGAGCAGGGGTTATTTTAGAAGTGTATCCCCCTTACCCTGACTAGGAAGAAGGGTCTCTACTTGGGCAAAGGCACCTACCTCTGCCAACTAGAGACCCCCATTTCTAACAATGCTCTTCCCGGATTTCACGCTTGCAGTCCAGAGACAGAGGTCTTCATTCCTGAAAGCCAAACGCAAGCTCAGAGAACTTGATATTTAATATGCCTCGCTTTACCCTGCACTGGTGCGAGTGATCACTGCCCGGGCACAACGTTTTTCCTAGAACCTGGCAAAGTGTGGGACTAGCTTGACCTGAGTCCAGAATCTCAGGGGCATAGTAGGTGCCCTCGGAATCAACCCTGGAACAGAAGGAGGCGAAGTAGTGGCCACCGTCGGGCCAGGTCTGTAGAGATCACCAGAGTGCTGTTGAGGCACCAGCTAAACTTGCGACTTCCGACTCCGCATGGCATTTACCAGAAGAGGGGGCAGCATCCAGTGGTCCTGACACAGGCAAGGTCTGATTCTACTCTGCATACAGACTGGAGTTGGGATCCGCCCAAGGTCACCCCGCAAACCGCACATTGTCCCTGTGGTGATATCTATTTATGTACTATTCAATGTGCTCCCTTGACTTTTTCCCTCCTCTTTGTTATGCCACAGGGTAGTGACTTGCCATTTCCCTATTACAAGCTTGGGCATTCTTTCCTCTCTTACTGAGGGCCCTGGGGGTTTCTTTTCCTTTCATTTAGTACATGGTCTTGGTTGGGGGTAACCTGTCTTTAGTCCCTTTTCCTTTCGAGGGGAATGTGTCTTAATTCCACTACCCCTCTGCTTCGAATGTGGGTGTATTTCTGATCCAATGAGTTTTTAGTTGTAGTATTTAATTTGGATGGGAGTCGTTGCCTTACTGTCCTTGGGACGGGGTGTTGGATAGTTTTACTGTTTGTTGGGGTTACCTGGGGTCCTGTGGAGAGCTGCTCTTGCTTCTCCTTTTTCTAGGCATGGCTAAGTGCCTCTCTCCAGATATGCATATATCCTGCGGACTGGTTTTGGGCTCTAGTACTGTTTGATGAGGTGAAGAGGACACACATAAATTCTTCTCCAGGAACATCCAGGGCCTCCACAGTATGGTTAAACTTCATAAGATGTGAGCATACCTGAAACACAGGGGTGTCCATCTGGCATTCCTGCAGGACACTCACTTGAATGCTAGTGAGGGGGAAGCCCTATGCAAGAGATGCAGTGGGCACAGAGTATATTCCACATACTCAGCCTTTGCCCTGGGAACCTCAATATGGGTGAAACCAGGTGTCCTGTTTCAGCTTACTAGTGACACGATTGATGTGGAGGGGTGTTACTCTGTTTTGAAGGGCCGATTAGACGGGCAAGACATCACCTTCATTAATGTTTACGCTCCTAATGTTGATCAATCTTTTTTCTAGGACAAATTGTCCCGAGTGCTGGCACCTTTGCTACCTCAGGCGCTTATTGTTAGGGGCGATTTCAACTGTGTTGTCAACACTGATTTGGACTGCTCTCACCCTCCTCTCTGAGACTCCTCTACTGTTCATCTGGTCCATAGATTTGTAACCTGGCAGGGGCACTGGGGCTTGGGTGATGGCTGACATCATCGCCACCCCCTGGATCGAGATTACTCCTTCCACTTGGTCATGCTCGCACTACGTGTGCGGCTTAATACCTTCTTATGTTCTCCTGACATCCTGGGGGCCATTTCATCCATTAAATACTTAGCCCGCACCATCTCCGATCATAATACCTTGTTATTAAAAATACAATTAAGTGGAACGCACAACTGCATACCCAGCTGGCGCATTAAGGCAGAGAGCCTAGAAGACCCTATGTTTAGTGAAACTGTTCAGGAGGGTATTCAGAACACTGGTTCCTCTTCCTCTCTGTTTGTGGAATGGGAGGCCTTTAAAGTGGTTATTCGGGGACCATGCTTGTCGGAATCTGCAGGGGTCCAGAGGACTTTATTACTGGATATTGTAGTTCAGGGGCGAACCCTTCTGGACTTGGAGCACTTACGCCAGGAATTACTAGATGCAAAAGAGAGAGTAGCAGAACAAGTGGAGCACCTCTCTGTTTCGGTCACAAAGCCTATGTGGTTAGGGCACACTCAGAGTGTCATGACCCTGACTTCCTTGTGTTCTCACTCCTCCTGTACCTTGTGTGTGTGGGGCTTGCAGGATCATCTCAAAGCCTCCCTGGCTGCTCATGGGACTCATTGCCCCTTCACTTCTGGGCTAAAACAACAACAAGGGAATATACTACAAGGCCAAAAAGATCCGGGTGGTACTCAACTAGGTTATACCAACAAAAAAGGGAACTTAACAAAGCAACACAGACCATCTTTAAACAGCCGAACAGTGCCTTTACATTTTCAAAATTGTGCTCACTAAAACGCTTGAGAAGAATATATAAAAATTAAATATGGAAAGCAAAACATACATACTATGAAGAAATATGGACAAAGTTGCACTTTGCTAGCAAAACGAATAACCTGAAAGCTTTCTGGGGTTTAATTAATCACCTTGAATACGGCAGTAGAAGAGCCAATAGTGCTAACATCCCT
This sequence comes from Calotriton arnoldi, assembly GCA_963921515.1. Lineage (NCBI taxonomy): Eukaryota > Metazoa > Chordata > Amphibia > Caudata > Salamandridae > Calotriton > Calotriton arnoldi. The sequence continues at coordinate 1,323,654 of CAWUFW010001779.1, read as the reverse complement.
GAATCATGCCTGGCATCCTTCATTAATAACCTATATGGGGCATCCTCAGTTTCTGTTTTAGACAATATCATCGATCAGTACATGTTAAGTCCCCTGACCAACATAAGTAGCGGAAAAAGGGAAATGAATATTATCATAATGAAGTCAAACCATTGGTAACAGAGTTATGGCAAGAAGAACAAGTTATAATGGCAATAAGCAGGATTAGATCAAATGAAGCGCCAGGCCCCAGTGGGATCCCAAACTCTGTTTTTAAGGCACAAATAGATCTTTGGTCAGAAATTTTGACGCCATTGTTCAACGGCGTTGTAAAATCTAAAATGGTTCCAGAATCATACTCCTAGAAGTATAATCCAGCCAATCTATATAAGTGGCCCATTAGACAATCTGGCCAACTACCAGTTGATTGCCCTAACAGATGTTGAGGCTAAAATCTTTGCTACTTGTCTGCTTAAGGACTTGGAAGAATGGGGCGTGAAAAAAGAAATTATACCGATATTCAAAACTGGTTTTCGCAGGGGCCAGTCAACGATCACAAACTTGATATCAATGACCTTATTGGCAGAAAGAGCAAAGTATAAAAGGCAAAAGTTATACATCTGTTTTGTAGACCTTAAGGCTGCTTTCGATTCTGTTCCCAGTAATTTACTTTGGGCAAAGTTATCTGCATGGGGTATTCCGAAACAATTGTTAGATTTGATTATATTACTATACTCTAATACGTGGGTCCAAGTTAAAGTGGGGGACGGCAGTTGTACTACTCGCCGACTTGAAACATGGTGGTCTCAAACAAGGATGTGTCTTGGCGCCATGTCTTTTTAACCTTTTTATGGCCGATTTACCAACATATTTTAAAAATGTTAATGCTCATTCACCCAACCTTGCAGGACAAAATATAAAATATTTACAGTATGCAGATGACACTATATTGTTAAGTCATACTGCTATAGGCCTACGAAGACTGATAGAATCATGTAATGAGTATATTCTAGCTAATGGTTTACAAATGAATACTAAAAAAACTAAAATAATGACGATAGGTTCGACTAAATCAGATATGAGAGTATGGAATATTAATGGGTTAAAGATTGAAACAGTAACATTTTATAAGTATCTAGCTATCTCATTTGATGACAGTTTGTCTTTTAAACAGCACTTTATCAATTTAAAAGCGAAAGCTACCGCACTGTCTTTTGCTTTTAGAAAGTTGAGAGATACGTTGGTATGTCCGAACCATGAGCATTTACTGAAGGTAATGAAATCAAAGCTGATTCCCTCCTTGGATAATGGGTCAGTTATTTTTTCGAGATAAAGACTCGAAAATTCTTGATAATTTACAAATAAAAGTTTTTAAATCGGTCTTCAGGGTTCCAAGGAATGTTGGACACGCCGACGTCAGATTGGAATTTGGCTTGAAAAGACAAACCTTGATAAGACAATCTGCATTTTTAAAATCTTTATACTCGCTTTTTTCCTCCGACCCGACACCCTTGCAAATCATTGCTGGCAGGAAATAATGAAGCATGAGTATGCAAGTGGTTGGAGATCTTATCTAACTGAGAGCCTAAATAATTTTAAGTCTCAGCCCTTTGAGCTTATAGATGGAAACAAAGCTGCGTTCAGACAGATATTAAATCAATCGGCCAACTTCTTATCGATTATATTGGATAAGAAGGAGTTTGCAAAAAAAGGCATGCCTGGTCAGCCATTAATTCATTTAACAAATTGGAGCCACAACCATATCTTACCTCCCATTTAAAACCGTTTGTAAGAGATAAATTCTTGTTGTTACGATTTGGGCAATATCCCACAAAGGACAGAATTCCTTTATGGGTACAAAACTGGCCATCAAACAATTGTAGACTATGCAGCTTTCATAATGAATCATTATTGTATCCATTTGTCCTCGACTGCTACAGGAGAGGAAAGCCCTGTTAAAGTTAATCCTTAAAGAAAATGGGGTGAGAACATGTCGACAAGCAATTATAACTTGCCTTTCTGGGAAATCTTCACATTTGACAACAGAGTTTGTAAAGTTCATCCTCATAGTAGAAAAAAAGAAAACTTCTGAGTGCCACCCTGATATTAAGAGTTGTTTGTATTGACTAGTAATCTGTTCTGTTGATATTCCATCTTTTAAAAGGTGCTGTGAGACCTGACCACGTTGATCGTTAATTGTAATTCCATAAAATATTGATTTTGAAAATGCTTAGTATGGCTTAGGAGCGGAAATTTCATATGGTTTTATTTGATTGTAGTAAGCTGTAATAACCTTAACTATCAACTACTTGACCGACTTGGTGTATTCTGACCAGTGAGAAACATTTTTATTCCTTTAAATAATAATATAGAACGTTGTTTTAAGTAAGAATGGCACTTTTTGAATGAGAGGTATAATGGCACCTTAACTATGGCACTTTAACTTAGGAATTTAAAAAGTAATGTAGCATCGATAGTTTATAGAAGATTTTATTAATACACAAAAAGCATTGTTTTAATAAAGAAAGATAAATTAATTGAAATATAAAATGAGGAATGAAATGTAACTGTAGGGATGGAGAGCAGTGACAGCTATGTTATGTTACCCCCATAATTATTACAAAATTAGTAACGTATTGTCCTGCATTTGTTGACTGAAGAAAACACAATTGTTGGATTAAGTTTATATAATTTTATTTTTTTTACAAATTAATGTATTCCAAATATTTCTTGATTGTAATGATTTTTATTAATCAACAATAAAGATTCTTCTCATTGCCCCATAGGCTTAACAACGTTATTGGCATGGTCATTATCCCCCAGGGCCCTAGGCCTCTGAGTCATGAAACACCAAAGTAGGAACAGTAACATCCCCTAGGGCCTTCAGGCTGACTCATAATGACTACAGGGATATTTGGGCTGACTCATAGGCACATAACTACAGGGATATTTGGGCTGACTCATAGGCACATGACTATGGGGATATTTGGGTTGACTCATAGGCACATTGCTATGTGGATATTTGGGCTGGCTCATCAGGATTTGGGAACAGTATTTATACTGCACTCAAACCAGGAGGCACTGCTTTGCTTACCCACTGGTTGAAGAGGATGGATCCTCTTCAGGGATCCCATTCACCTGAACATTTCCATGACCCGGCCGAGCTTCTTCTACATTACAGCTCTCCTGTGAATCTCCGATGCTGCGAACATCTTCTCCTCTGCAAATCAAGTGACACAGCGAACTCCATCCCTGCAACACCGCACTGCCATCCTGTGAATCTTTGACACTGTGGTCTTCTTCCTTGCAAATCCAGCAACACAGCAAATACCATCCCTACAATGCTGCACATAAAAGAAGAAAACATGTTAAGTACCATCCTTAAGGTTAGTGCACTAACAGAAAGCATATCAACCAAAGACTTGTTTTTATGATGCTGAAATTCAGAAAACAGGACAACTCTTGAACATAGAGACAGTGTGGTTATTCTTTAACGTACATACAGAGGCCTTGGTAATAGCGCCCAGTGACATTCTTATGTGCCATCCTTTATTGCGCTGTAGTCTGTGAAACCAAAAGCACACTCTTGTTCATCTTGTGCCTAGTATTGAACAAACAAGGTGTACCTTAGTGTGTGATGTGAAAATACGATACAGCTTCTGCCGGGTTTGCCGCAACTCTAAGGGTGACAGTTGATTATTGGAAGTTCATGCAGCAATAGATTAATTATCGTGTAAATGACTGTTAGTAAACATGTCAAAGACAGGAGGGAATATTTAATGACTGCTCATTTGTTGAATAGCCTCTGTACTTGTATTTGCAGTACAGCTCACCACGCTTTACATTACGCACATATCACGATGCACTCTCCAGGACTGAGAAGAAACAGACGTACGACTCCATGAAGACAGTGGCTGAGCTCTAAGGCACACAAGTCTCTCTGTTTGTTATTTTGTCTCAACCCCCTTTCCCTTCTGGAGCAGCAGCTGATTCACAGTTACAATTCCCTGATCAGATGCCACCCTAGGAGAGATAGGAGTCCAGCATTGTCTCTGCGAACAAGAGCCAGGTGAGTGGCATGACACAGAGGGGGATAGATTGGGCTCCTTATTAGCTTGGTTGGTTTACCCCTCACACCGTGGATCACCAATACTAGAACTGATAACTCAGAATGCTGCACACCGGAACACCCAGGGAGAGATCAATCACTCCTTTGTAAACTATTATTCTCACCTATATGCGGCCCGAGAGACGTAACGAGACTCCATCATAAATGAATGGCTGACTGCTTTGCCACCTAATGAACAAACCCAGTAGGTCGTAGATGCTCTGGGGGAGGTTATTACAGAGGAGGAGATCTGTGCTGAGGTCCGGTGCTTGGCCCGTGAGAAGGTTCCAGGGACTGATGGCCTCCCGGTGGAATTCTATGCTGCTTACCTTGACATTCTTGTGCCCTGATTGATGACCTTGTACCAACATGTACTGACCACCAAGGCGCTGCCCCCCACTATGAGTGAGGCCCCTATTATCCCTCTGCTCAAACTAGGGAAACCTGCCTCAGATGTGACTGCCTACCGACCCCCTGTCAATTTTGAACCTTGATTACAAGATTCTTAGCAGTGTGCCTGAATTAATCCATATCAACCAGTCTGGGTTTATACTGGGCTGGTGCATGTCTCTTAATATCAGACGACTGCTGGCAATCATGGGGGAGGGTCCACGATAGCCAGAATCGGCAGGGTGTATGTTTGTGGACATCAAGAAGGCATTTAATAGCCTGGATTGGGGCTTTCTTTACGCTGTCATGCTCCAGATGGGGTTGGGACAACATTTTGTTTCTTGGAACTTTTTGTTATATACTGATCCTGTCACCAACATTCGTACCGTATGCACAATCTCGGGGCAATGTGCTGTTTGATGTGGCACCCACTAAGGTTACCAACCCTCCCTGTTGCTTTTTGTCATTGCGGTGGAACCACTATCCTGTAAGGCATGCAGTGGCCTGTCCTCTACTGGTATTCAAACTCACAGAGTGTCTCACTTTATTACACCTTATGCAGACGATGTGGTGCTTTACTTGCACAACATGACCACAGAACCTGAACGGGCGAGAGATTTCCATGCTGCCTTTGATGAGGCCTCTGGCCTCCGAGTAAACTGGCGGAAAACCAGTCTGTTCTCAATCCGCAGTGAATGGGAAGAGTCCCCAGACTTGGGTGACAGGTGCTAGGAACCGACGGTGGTGCATTACCTTGGGGTTCGGATCTACCGGAACATCCCCGATCTCCTAGAAGGCTATATAGGAATGCCAGTGGCTGCTATGCATGCTAGTGTGGTATTTTGTGTGGTATTTCCCTATCGCTAATGACATGCAAGGTAGGCGTTCCCAACTAAAAGCGACTGAAAACAGTCGCTAACACAACTTCCCCCTATCAGCAAGGCAGGCGAAGCGATAAAAAAAGTCACGCTAAGCGCGATTATCGCTAGAATTTAACACCTGCTAAAAACATGACTTACCTGTTTGTTCAATGGGAGGTGGATTGTCAGGCTAAGTCCACCATGGCGTTAATGCGTGAATATCGCTGGATTTCCAGCGATGTTCACGCATTTTGCCGCTATCGCTGGATATTTTATCGCATTGGAGATAAACCTTGCTAATAGCATGTTATCTCCGCGATAATATCCAGCGATAGGCGGCGTTAAAAAATAACGCGCTAAGCGCGGTTTGCGGTAATTTTCGCTAGTTGTTGCTAATATGCCCCCAAGTTTCTTTATTCTAGAAAGTTCTGTCACATATAGATTTTATATGTACAAGCTTCTAGACAGGGATGTATGATGGAACCACGCAAGCCATTACCATTCATGGCTTTACAACACGGTCATTACAATGACCGCAACACTACCACGCAAGTCTTTACCATGAAATTTGTGTTGTTAAGGCGTGTATGGTGAAGGCATATGCGTGGTAAAAAGTTACCAGGAAAGTATATCGCCAATATCTCTCTCTATATATATATATGCAAAAAGAAGCAGAGATCTCTTGGCAGTTCCAAGTTTAGGTGGAGAGCAGCTCCTGTATGGAGCACTCTCAACACCAGCGACACTGTAAGTTTGCTCACCTCAAATGTCTGCTTTTCTATAAAAGTATTTAAGCATAGGAATAGCACAGTGCCATCCACGCCGACATAGAAAGGGACAAAGTCCTTTGCCATTTCTACAGCAAAGTCTTTAATCATAGGATTAGCATAGTGCCATCCACGCCGGGCTGTAAAATGACAAAAGCCTTTTACCACTGCAGGCACAGTTTTATAGCTTTAGATTGGTAAAATACCACCCAAGCCAACCTGGAATGAATAAAAGCAACCCAAATATGTATGTGTGTATCTTTTTTGTTTTCTAAAAGAAATATATATCTGTGAAAGTGGATGTGCAATATATATATATGTCACGTCATCAGCAGTGCATTGCGGGGCACAAATTATAATTAGCTCAACCAACTATAATGGCCGAATTTCTCTGGTTTTGTATTAGTGAGATGTCCAACTAACTATAACATCCCTGAAACCTGTGTTTTTTTCAGTGAATATATATATATACATGCACACACACATGCATACACCCTTGCCACCCCCAAAACCTATGCCCACCCTAAACACTAAAAACCCCTTAGCACCCAAAAACCCATTCCTGCCCTAAACCCTAAAAATACCCTTTCCACCCCAAAACCCACACCCACCCTAAACACCCCTTACTACCCGAAAACCCATACCCACCCTAAACCCTAATCCTAAATATTCCTTTCCCACCCAAGACCCCATACCCACCCTAAACCCTAAAAACCCCTTACCATTAAAAAACCCATTCCCACCCTAAACCCTAAATTTTCCCTTGCCACTCAAAAACCCATGCCCACTCTAAACCCTAAAATTACCTTTGTCACCCAGAAACCCATACCCCCACTAAACCCTAAAAACCCCTTAGCACCTACAAACCCATATTTGCCCTAAACCCCAAAAATACCCTTACCATCCAAAAACCCATACCCACCCTAAACCCTAAAATTACCCTTGCCACGCCAAAACCCATACCCACCCTAAGCCCTAAAGTTACCCTTGCCACCTCAAAACCCATACCCACCCAAAACCCTAAAATCCCCTTAGCACCCAAAATCCCATACCTGCCCTAAACCCTAAAAATACCCTTGCCACCCCAAAACCCATACCCACTCTAAACCCTAAAATCACCCTTGTCACTCAAAATCCCAAACCCACCCTAAACCCTAAAAATTCCCTTGCCACCCAAAATCCCAAACCCACTCTAAACCCTAAATATATCCTTACCACCCAAAATCCCAAACCCACTCTAAACCCTAAAAATGTCCTTGCTACCCAAAAACCCATACCCACCCTAAACCCTAAAACTTAATTTACCATCCAAAACCCCAAACCATAAGAATTCTTACAACACAAAAACCCATATACTCTTACCCACCCTAAACCCTAAAGAAAACGATCCCTAATATATATAGGCTCAGTCATCTGGGTATAGTGCACTTGCACTTTAAATGTATATGCAAAGGGCATGTCGCAGGCTGTTTTTTTTTTTAAATGCACTTTATAACAACAAAGATGAGTCAATGTTGATATTTGCACATATTTTGCACATTTTTATGCACTTGCACTTTATCTTTCAGCACTTTATGCATTTTAGCAATAGTGATTTTAATACTTTGAGGTGGATGTTTTATACATTTGACATCAATTTCAACTACGCTATGTTTAGAAGAACACATTGATATTTTTACTAGGTTAAAGTGTTCTTATTTCTAATATATTTTAAAGTGGTTGAATTATGGAAATGTGAGGATTAATTTTTCCTTGTTTCAATGTTTATGACAGACCCCAGGCTTCTACTCACAGATATATCAGTAGTGGCACCCATATAGTATGCTGTTTATTTCTATTGCTAAAGGGTGTGGTTTTATTTTGGACTTAATTGGTTGTATCACTATATAATGATTTTTACTGGTCCAGCGCGTCATGTGATCAAGACCGTGGAAACGCGGTCGAAACGCGTGAGGCTGGGCACTTGCTGCTTTAATTTCTCGATGCACATACTTCTGCAATATAGCACTTCACTGAAACTCCACGTTGTGGTCCGCACCTATTTCTTTGTTGAGGATTCGGCAAAAAGGATTGTGGTTACCATATATATATATATATATATATATATATATATATATATATATATATATATTATCTACTGGCAGTCGCCAGTAGATAGTTATAGTTAGGACCTATTTTCCATAGGAAATCCACAACATTCTATTTGAAATAACTTTGGCGCCGGTTGACGAATCTTCGCGAAATTTTCAAAACTTATGGCCCGCTCCGGTCCGCTCCTATCCTAAAAGTTTCGGGGTGATTTGGCAAGCGGGGGCTGAGAAAAAAGGGGGGTCCCAAAACATGTTTTCCCCATGCAATTTTCCATAGGAACCTTTCATCGCAGCTACAGCCCGAACTGCTGAACGGAATTGCACCAAATTTGGCAAAAAGGTAGCCCTTGGTTCAGAGTCATGCCTTTTGGTTAAATGGTGTAAATCCGTTCTGTAGTTCCTGAGAAATTCGAAAAAGAAAACACATATATATCTGGGCGGAGCCTAACCACACATGTCATCGTGAGATCTGATTGGCTGTCAGCACTTAATCCTGGAATTGCTGGCAGCCATCTTGGGACCAATATAAATGATAGTACCCCATTGAAATGCATTGTAGTGAATCAAAGATTTTGAGGGTTACCAAAAGGAGAACTATAAAGGGTGATAACAGACTTTAGTTACATTAGAATTCATTTGTTGATGGTACCATACTAATTTCAGGAATTGTGGTGTGTTCTAAGGTGATTTTACCCTGTGAAAAACATTCTGCTGGGATATCATGAATCATGTTTGAGAGAAAACTATTTTCACATGCTTGTCCCATACAGTTTTGGAAGGTGCTCCTGAAGCTAAAATGAGAGCATATTTTCTGTAAATTCACATTATCTTTCTCAGTCATGTGAGAATGAAGTCTGACATTCTCAGTAAAACATGTACATCCAACAAGGGCAGAGACTGTCAGTTGATTCTATGTCAGGACCGGAGGCTTCTGATTATGCTGTCTCAATTCCTTTACTACTCACAGCAGCCAATGAAAGTGAAACACATTAATAGAAAAACTACAATACCCATGAGGCTTTGAACCACGCCTCCTCATACAACATAGTAACAATGTCACTTCAATAAAACACTGAGTCACCATCTTGACTTCCTCTTTCTTTGCTGCTCCGCAGTCAAGATAAGTGCCTCAGTGTTATTGAATTGACATTGTCTTTGCCATGACTTATTACTGTATTGTGTAATTATGATGTTGGGGGAGTGAATTGAAGTGAATTGCTTTGATGATTATGTATTTTAGCCTTGACGCGTGAAAATATCGGCATTAGTTGTTGTAATGTAAAATTTTATTAGGGTGTTAATTAGGGTGTTCGCTCGCGTTCGCCTCTCACCGGTGCGTGTTTCTTTCTTCTCCCCCCCAGCGCGTGTTGCGCTGTTTGCTCTCCTTTTTGTTTGTTCCTTGGGACGAGCCCGGTGAGTTCCGGCCATCCGCTGGTGCGCGCGAGGGGTCTGGGCCCCCCCGCGGGAGCGAGACGCACGCCAGGAGCCCAGCTCGGCGCTGGCGTACGTCTCGGGATCCCGCACACGTCAGTGCACGCGTGCGGACCCGATAGTGAAAGCTGGAGCCGACGCCTCTCCCGGGCTGAAAAGGGAGTCTCTCACGCAGTGGCAGGAGGTTGGAGCCGGTACCGGGCCTTAACTGTCATATATTTAACCAGCGCGCACGTGCAGGAAGCCGGGTTTTTTTCTTTAACCCTTGACTGACCAGCTACTGCTGTAGTGTTTCAAGGCAATTTTTGGAGACCCTGACACAGCAGGCTTTGGGGACTGAACCCCCCTTTTCAGACCTACTGTTAGGGTTATTGGTACCTCGGTGGCCCCCCCTGCCCCAGCTTGCTCCCAACCGACGCCCTGGTTCCTAGGAGGACTGGAGGCTGTATAATTTGGGTTACCCCTTGGGGATTGAGAGTTACCCACATGTGTGGTTGATGATGTCGGACTGTGAGGTCTACGAGGAGGAGGTGGCTGCGTGTGACACCTTTGGGGGTGATGGGGATGATTACTATTACGAAGAGTCCATGGAGGACATCATAGATAAGAAATTGGACGCCAGGTTAGATAAGATGTTATCCTCTGCGCTTATGCCCATCTCCCAGCGCTTAGAGCTACTTGTTTCAGGAAAGCCCGCCCCTGCGCTTAACCCGGACCCTGTTCCTTCTTCTGATGCCCCTTCTGGTCAGTCGTGGCCGCACGCCTCTGTGTATACTTCCATTTGCAAATCCAAAGAACAGGCCGTTCTGGAGGCGCCTGACCCCACCCCCCCCTCTCTCCCCGCGCCAGTGCTAATCACCACTACCGATGCTGGCACCGACACGACTCCTCGCAGGAGTCAAGACCGCTCAAGCGCGCAAAAAAGCGCAAGCACGCACCGTCCCCTCCAGCCCCGGCCACTCCTTTCCTATTTGACCCTTCGGACATTGTCCATCCCCGCTCCGCCGATTGGGCCCCCCCTTCAGCGGTCGCAGAGTACATGCAAACACACCTCCGGAAAGGGTTTGATAAAGATGTCAGAGCGCGACTAAAGTCCGAATGCCCCCGCCCGGACTTAGCGCACAAAGTAGCCCTTACTCCCGAAATTGACTCGTCCATGTCAACTTTCCTTAAAAAGTATAAAAAGGACCCGAAAAAGGGCATTGACCGCGCCCTTAAGGCCTGTCAAGACAAGGTCCTTGATGTCTCAGGGCCTCTAGCTAAGATTCTAGAACTAGCTTTGCAAGCGCAGGAGACAGGGGCGGCCATTCACCCGGAGGTGTTAGCCGGTTGGACCCAAAGAGCCATTTGCCTGCTAGGGAATGCGAACTGCGCTCTCTCCTCCGAGCACAGAAAATCAGTCCTGCTCAGAATTGACCCTCAATTGGCGGATCTGGCGGATGCGGAACCGGGTCCCCTCGCTGAGGGACAACTCTTTGGGGACAAGTTCGTCAAAGATATTGCCAAGTTTGTCAACACGTTTGCATCACTGGACAAATCGCAATCGCCACTCAAAAGAGTGTTCCACCAGGTCTCTGGCACGGCCAGGCGCGGCAGGGGACGCGCGACCGGCCGCTACTCCAACCCCAGTCCTCAACGTGGCTTCGCCCCGCGACACAGGGGGTACACCCAAGAGCCCGAGCAAGCGGGATTCTACCCCACCAGGTCCCGTGGATTCAGGGGCAGATTCAACAGAGGTGTCAATCGAGGATACAAGAACTTTGACAACCAATCATCTGGTAAGTGCATCCTTATTCCCCAAGATTCCTTTGGGGGGCAGATTAGCGTTTTTTGTCAAGAACTGGGCGCTGGTGACGTCGGATGCGTGGATCCTGCAGACTGTGCAGGGCTACCAGATAGAGCTCACGCAGTTGCTGACTCAGCCTCAGATCCCTCACCCGCTCTGTTTTTCCCTTCAAGAACAAGCTTTTATAGACTCCGAGCTGGTAGAGCTTTTGGACAAGCACGCCATTGCAGTGGGACCCTTCATTACCGAAGGCTTTTGCAGCAACGTGTTCTTAGTCAAAAAGAAGGGAGGGGGCCAAAGATTGGTCTTAAACTTAAGAGATTTCAATCCTTTCGTGGTATACAGACATTTCAAGATGGAAGGGATCCATCTTCTACGAGATCTGCTCCTGGAGGGAGACTATATGGTACGGCTGGATCTCAAGGACGCCTACCTCACGGTGCCGGTTTGCCCCTCCCACAGAAATTTCTCCAATTTCAGTGGAAGGGGCAATGGTACCGGTACCGCTCTCTACCTTTCGGTCTGTCCTCAGCACCTTGGGTGTTCACGAAGCTGCTGAAACCGGTGACCTCTCGGTTACGGGAGATGGGCGTGCGGCTCATCTTTTATCTCGATGATATGCTTATTCTGGCCCAAGACCAGAATCTCCTCCGCACGCACCTGCATTGGACAATTTCACTTCTGCAGGAGCTAGGCTTTGTGATAAATCTACAGAAGTCGGTGACGACTCCCTCTCAACTAATAGAGTTTTTGGGGTTCCAAATCAACTCAATCTCGGCTCAGCTGCTGCTGCCGATGACCAAGGTCAGATCGATCAAGCGGGAAATTTCTGCTACTCTGACCAAGCAGATGATTTCGCTTCGGGTGTTAGCGCGAATAGTGGGGCTCCTTGCCTCCTCCATTCAAGCAATTTTCCCCGGACCCCTGCACTACAGAGCGTTACAGCGCCTCAAGATATTTTATCTTCAGAAGGGCTTCCATTACGACCATCTGATCCCGCTATCAGAGGAAGCTCGGGAAGAGCTTCACTGGTGGTTGGACCACATGGTGGCTTGGAACGGCAGGGCAATTTTTGGTACCTCCCCGGACGTCGTTATAGAATCCAACGCCAGCAGATGGGGATGGGGCGCACGATGTGGAGACTTTTCTACCGGCGGGCGATGGTCCGCCGACGAGTTGCGTCTGCACATCAATTGCCTAGAACTTCTGGCCGGATCGTTCGCAATAAAGTCCATTTCGCCGGTCAACGGCAACTGTTGCATCCTATTGCGGATGGACAATGTGTCGGCGGTGAGGTACATCAACCGCCTAGGGGGAACACGATCGAGAATTTTGGCCACTATTGCGAAGGAGTTTTGGCATTTTTGCCTGGATCACAAAATCTCAGTGGTAGCAGAATATCTGCCAGGCAGGTTGAACAGAGTGGCGGATTGGAACTCCAGATTTCTTCAGGATTTCAGCGACTGGAGGCTTCATCCGTCATTGTTTGCAGAGATCATGCATATGCGAGGACCGTGTCAGATAGACCTCTTTGTCTCCAGGCTCAATGCTCATCTTCCCCGGTTTTTCAGTTGGATGCCGGACCCTCTGGCGACGGGAACGGATGCGTTCCTGCAGACTTGGGGTCCGCTGAGGAATTATGCCTTCCCGCCCTTCGCTTTGAGTCAGAGAGTGGCGGCGCAAGTCCGGCGCCAAGCGGCATCGTTCGTTCTAGTTACTCCCTTGTGGAAAACGCAATCCTGGTTTCCGACACTTCTGGAGTTGTCGGTGGATCTACCGTTCATTCTTCCCACATTTCCTTTGCTTCTTCAGGACCCAGTGGGTCTCCCACACCCGCTGGTTCTGGAGAAACAATTATCTTTCATGGTTTGGACGCTCTCCGGAGACACGAACTGCTTGAGGGACTTTCATCGGCGGCTGCCGATTTTATGCAACAGGCTTGGGCTCCGTCCACCCGTAAATGATATTCGGCTTCATGGAAGCGATGGATGGGTTGGTGCCTTCAACGGAATCTGGATCCCGTGGGGTCAGATGTTACGGAAATCTTAAATTTTTTATCGGAATGTGCAGAGTCTGGGTTGTCTTATAGGTCAGTCAACAATTTCACGTCCGCTATTTCGGCAGTACATGACCATATCGAAGGGAAACCTGTTGGCATACATCCGTTGGTCTGTAAGTTGCTGAAGGGTATTAGAGTGGCTAAACCCCCACGCCCCAGATATTCTATCCTTTGGGATGTATCTAAAGTATTGAACCTGTTGGGTTCTTGGCCGGACAATAATCAGCTTTCGCTTAAACAGTTGTCAGCCAAGCTAGCCATGCTTTTGTGTTTAATATCTTGTCGCAGGGTTTCAGATGTTAGAGCCTTGGATTTGGCTGGTAGAATTTTTTTTCCACAGGGTGTGTCCTTCATCATTTCCAGACGGACCAAGACGATGTCCCGTTCAGTGGAGTATCCGGCTTTTCCTCTTAATCCTAAATTGTGTGTGTTGCAATGTTTAAAGGTATATGAAGAACGTACTAAAGACCACAGGGTTGATCCTTTAGGACAATTGTTAATTGCTGTTCAGAAGCCTTTCCGGCCTGTCTCAGCGGCTACCTTAGCAAGGTGGGTCAGGTGGATTATGGCTGAATCTGGAATTGATGTAGCTGTGTATGGTGCCCACTCCGCCAGAGGGGCCATGGCATCGAAAGCGTATGTCTTAGGGTCTAGACTAGAAGATATTCTTAGAGCGGCAGACTGGTCTTCGGACTCTACCTTTAAGGAATTTTATTATAAACCAATTGCAAGTGTTGCTTCGCTGGTTGTTGATGAGCTTTGAACCAGCATAATCAGAAGCCTCCGGTCCTGACATAGAATACAACATATTCCAGCTATCGCGACAAGAATTTTAGATTCTATTAACCCCTTCGCTGCTAGGCCTTTTCCCCTCCTGTGCTAAGCCTTTTTTTGGCTATTTGGGGTAGTGCGGGGTTAGTCCCCTGTAACTTTTTGACCACATAAGGTATCCATGCCAAATTTGCGTCCTTTTTTTCTAACATCATGGGGATTGTAAAGGTACCCAGGGTTTGTGGGTTCCCCTGGAGGGGACCCAGAAATTAGTCAAAATACAGCTAAATTTTGTTTTTTTTTGGAAAAAGGCAAAAAAAGGGCTACAGATGAAAGCATCTTGATTTTTCCCTGCAAATGGCATCAAAAAGGGGTTGTGGGGATGAAATCACCATCTTCCCAGCTTTCAGGGACAAGCAGACTTTTGTCAGAAAACCAACTTTTTTTACACAGTTTTGGCATTTTTCTGGGACATAGCCTATTTTTGCTATTTTTTGTGCTTTCAACCTCCTTCCAGTTAATGGTAGAAATGGGTATGAAACCAATAATGGATCCTGGAAAGCCATACATTTATGAAAAGTAGACAAAATTCTGAATTCAGCAAGGGGTCATTTGTGTAGATCCTTAAAGTTTTCCTTATAGAAACTAACAGTTAAATAAAGGAAAAATTGAAAATTAGTTGAAAAAAACAGCCATTTGTGTCAACGTTTTCACCTGTAACTTCTTCTAATTATGACAGCTATTTGAAGGCAATATACCGTTATATCCGCTGGACCTTTCTGGTTGTGGGGATATATAGGACTTGTAGGTTCACCAAGAACCCGACGAACCCAGAGCCAATAATTGAGCAACATCTTGCAATGATTTTTTTTAAGTACCGGGTATATAGCAATTATTTTGGGAAAATGTATACATGGAAAAATTGTTATGAAAGACACCTATGTATTTCTGAAATGGGAACAAAATGTAGATTTTAGAAACAGTAGATATTTGCACATTTCCGAAATTGGGAGTACCCATACTAGCATGAGAATTATAGGTCATTTTTCAAAATGACTTATTTTTTACACATTGTCTTTCATTTGGAAGGCAGAAATGCATCGAAAGTCAATAGGTAATAACAGTTGCTCTACAATTCTGTGTTACCCTAAGTCTCCCGATAAAAATGGTACCTCACTTGTGTGGGTAGCCCTTGTGCCCACAACAGGAAATGGCTCAAAATGCAACGTGGACGTACCACATTTTCACAATGAAAAATTACCCTTTTTTGCAAAGTGCCTAGGTGTAGTTTTTGAACCCTAGCTCTGCCGGCACCTAGGGAAACCTAGCAAACCTATACATTTTTGAAAACTAGACACCCAGGGGAATCCAGGATGGGGTGACTTGACTGCCTCCCACCAGGTTCTGTTACCCAGAATCCCTTGCAAACATAAAAAATTGTCAAAAAAATCACATTTTCCCCACATTTCTGTGGTGGAAAGGTCTGGAATCTGCGTGGATCCACAAATTTCCACCCACCCCGCGTTCCCCAAAGTCTAACGAGAAAAATGGTACCTCACTTGTGTGGGTCGGCCTAGTGCCTGCGACAGGAAACGGCGCAAAACGCAACGTGGTCACACCTCAATTTCGCAGTGAAAAATGACCCTTTTTTGGCAAAGTGCCTAGCTGTAGTTTTTGAACCCTAGCTCTGCCGGCACCTAGGGAAACCTAGCAAACCTATACATTTTTGAAAACTAGACACCCAGGGGAATCCAGGATGGGGTGACTTGACTGCCTCCCACCAGGTTCTGTTACCCAGAATCCCTTGCAAACATAACAAATTGTCCAAAAAACACATTTTCCCCACATTTCTGTGGTGGAAAGTTCTGGAATCTGCGTGGATCCACAAATTTCCACCCACCCCGCGTTCCCCAAAGTCTTACGAGAAAAATGGTACCTCACTTGTGTGGGTCGGCCTAGTGCCTGCGACAGGAAACGGCGCAAAACGCAACGTGGTCACACCTCAATTTCGCAGTGAAAAATGACCCTTTTTGGCAAAGTGCCTAGCTGTAGTTTTTGAACCCTACCTCTGCCGGCACCTAGGGAAACCTAGCAAACCTATACATTTTTGAAAACTAGACACCCAGGGGAATCCAGGATGGGGTGACTTGACTGCCTCCCACCAGGTTCTGTTACCCAGAATCCCTTGCAAACATAAAAAATTGTCCCAAAAAACACATTTTCCCCACATTTCTGTGGTGGAAAGTTCTGGAATCTGCGTGGATCCACAAATTTCCACCCACCCCGCGTTCCCCAAAGTCTTACGAGAAAAATGGTACCTCACTTGTGTGGGTCGGCCTAGTGCCTGTGACAGGAAACGGCGCAAAACGCAACGTGGTCACATCTCAATTTCGCAGTGAAAAATGACCCTTTTTTGGCAAAGTGCCTAGCTGTAGTTTTTGAACCCTACCTCTGCCGGCACCTAGGGAAACCTAGCAAACCTATACATTTTTGAAAACTAGACACCCAGGGGAATCCAGGATGGGGTGACTTGACTGCCTCCCACCAGGTTCTGTTACCCAGAATCCCTTGCAAACATAAAAAATTGTCCAAAAAACACATTTTCCCCACATTTCTGTGGTGGAAAGTTCTGGAATCTGCGTGGATCCACAAATTTCCACCTACCCCGCGTTCCCCAAAGTCTTACGAGAAAAATGGTACCTCACTTGTGTGGGTCGGCCTAGTGCCTGCGACAGGAAACGGCGCAAAACGCAATGCGGTCCCACCTCAATTTCGCAGTGAAAAATGACCCTTTTTTGGCAAAGTGCCTAGCTGTAGTTTTTGAACCCTACCTCTGCCGGCACCTAGGGAAACCTAGCAAGCCTATACATTTTTGAAAACTAGACACCCAGGGGAATCCAGGATGGGGTGACTTGACTGCCTCCCACCAGGTTCTGTTACCCAGAATCCCTTGCAAACATAAAAAATTGTCCAAAAAACACATTTTCCCCACATTTCTGTGGTGGAAAGTTCTGGAATCTGCGTGGATCCACAAATTTCCACCCACCCCGCGTTCCCCAAAGTCTTACGAGAAAAATGGTACCTCACTTGTGTGGGTCGGCCTAGTGCCTGCGACAGGAAACGGCGCAAAACGAAACGTGGTCACACCTCAATTTCGCAGTGAAAAATGACCCTTTTTTGGCAAAGTGCCTAGCTGTAGTTTTTGAACCCTACCTCTGCCGGCACCTAGGGAAACCTAGCAAACCTATACATTTTTGAAAACTAGACACCCAGAGGAATCCAGTATGGGGTGACTTGACTGCCTCCCACCAGGTTCTGTTACCCAGAATCCCTTGCAAACATAATAAATTGTCCCAAAAAACACATTTTCCCCACATTTCTGTGGTGGAAAG
This sequence comes from Calotriton arnoldi, assembly GCA_963921515.1. NCBI lineage: Eukaryota > Metazoa > Chordata > Amphibia > Caudata > Salamandridae > Calotriton > Calotriton arnoldi. The sequence continues at coordinate 1,306,021 of CAWUFW010001779.1, read as the reverse complement.
TTCTGGAATCTGCGTGGATCCACAAATTTCCACCCACCCCGCGTTCCCCAAAGTCTTACGAGAAAAATGGTACCTCACTTGTGTGGGTCGGCCTAGTGCCTGCGACAGGAAACGGCGCAAAACGCAATGCGGTCCCACCTCAATTTCGCAGTGAAAAATGACCCTTTTTGGCAAAGTGCCTAGCTGTAGTTTTTGAACCCTACCTCTGCCGGCACCTAGGGAAACCTAGCAAGCCTATACATTTTTGAAAACTAGACACCCAGGGGAATCCAGGATGCGGTGACTTGACTGCCTCCCACCAGGTTCTGTTACCCAGAATCCCTTGCAAACATAAAACATTGTCCAAAAAACACATTTTCCCCACATTTCTGTGGTGGAAAGTTCTGGAATCTGCGTGGATCCACAAATTTCCACCCACCCCGCGTTCCCCAAAGTCTTATGAGAAAAATGGTACCTCACTTGTGTGGGTCGGCCTAGTGCCTGCGACAGGAAACGGCGCAAAACGCAACGTGGTCACACCTCAATTTCGCAGTGAAAAATGACCCTTTTTTGGCAAAGTGCCTAGCTGTAGTTTTTGAACCCTACCTCTGCCGGCACCTAGGGAAACCTAGCAAACCTATACATTTTTGAAAACTAGACACCCAGGGGAATCCAGGATGGGGTGACTTGACTGCCTCCCACCAGGTTCTGTTACCCAGAATCCCTTGCAAACATAAAAAATTGTCCCAAAAAACACATTTTCCCCACATTTCTGTGGTGGAAAGTTCTGGAATCTGCGTGGATCCACAAATTTCCACCCACCCCGCGTTCCCCAAAGTCTTACGAGAAAAATGGTACCTCACTTGTGTGGGTCGGCCTAGTGCCTGCGACAGGAAACGGCGCAAAACGCAACGTGGTCACACCTCAATTTCGCAGTGAAAAATGACCCTTTTTTGGCAAAGTGCCTAGCTGTAGTTTTTGAACCCTACCTCTGCCGGCACCTAGGGAAACCTAGCAAACCTATACATTTTTGAAAACTAGATACCCAGGGGAATGCAGGATGGGGTGACTTGACTGGCTCCCACCAGGTTCTGTTACCCAGAATCCCTTGAAAACATAAAAAATTGTCCAAAAAAACACATTTTCTCCACATTTCTGTGGTGGAAAGTTCTGGAATCTGCGTGGATCCACAAATTTCCACCCACCCCGCGTTCCCCAAAGTCTTACGAGAAAAATGGTACCTCACTTGTGTGGGTCGGCCTAGTGCCTGCGACAGGAAACGGTGCAAAACGCAACGTGGTCACACCTCAATTTCGCAGTGAAAAATGACCCTTTTTTGGCAAAGTGCCTAGCTGTAGTTTTTGAACCCTACCTCTGCCGGCACCTAGGGAAACCTAGCAAACCTATACATTTTTGAAAACTAGACACCCAGGGGAATCCAGGATGGGGTGACTTGACTGCCTCCCACCAGGTTCTGTTACCCAGAATCCCTTGCAAACATAAAAAATTGTCCAAAAAAACACATTTTCCCCACATTTCTGTGGTGGAAAGTTCTGGAATCTCCGTGGATCCACAAATTTCCACCCACCCCGCGTTCCCCAAAGTCTTACGAGAAAAATGGTACCTCACTTGTGTGGGTCGGCCTAGTGCCTGCGACAGGAAACGGCGCAAAACGCAACGTGGTCACACCTCAATTTCGCAGTGAAAAATGACCCTTTTTTGGCAAAGTGCCTAGCTGTAGTTTTTGAACCCTACCGCTGCCGGCACCTAGGGAAACCTAGCAAACCTATACATTTTTGAAAACTAGACACCCAGGGGAATCCAGGATGGGGTGACTTGACTGCCTCCCACCAGGTTCTGTTACCCAGAATCCCTTGCAAACATAACAAATTGTCCAAAAAACACATTTTCCCCACATTTCTGTGGTGGAAAGTTCTGGAATCTGCGTGGATCCACAAATTTCCACCCACCCCGCGTTCCCCAAAGTCTTACGAGAAAAATGGTACCTCACTTGTGTGGGTCGGCCTAGTGCCTGCGACAGGAAACGGCGCAAAACGCAATGCGGTCCCACCTCAATTTCGCAGTGAAAAATGACCCTTTTTGGCAAAGTGCCTAGCTGTAGTTTTTGAACCCTAGCTCTGCCGGCACCTAGGGAAACCTACCAAACACACACATTTCTGAAAAGTAGACACTCGGGGCTTCCAGGGAGGTATGGCTTGCGTGGATCCCCCAACGTTTCTTACTCCAGAATCCCTGCAAACCTCACTTTTAGCTGGAAAAATCACTTTTTCACACATTTGTGTGTGGAAAGTGTGGCATCACTGGCCTCACACAAATTTCCTACCACCCAGCGTTCCCCAGGTCTCCCGATAAAATGGTGCCTCACTTGTGTGGGAGGCCAGTACCGCGACAGGCAGGCCCACAACGATTGAGGCGACCTCAAAATGGCCTTCACAAACCACCTGGTTTTGCAGGGAGTCACCTGGGTTTGGCCGTACTCGGCGGCCATCTAGGAAACCTACCAAACCCACACATTTCTGAAAAGTAGACACCGGGGCTTCCAGGGAGGTATTGCGTGGATCCCCAACGTTTCCTACCCAGAATCCCTTGCAAACCTCAATTTTAGCTGAAAAATCACTTTTTCACACATTTGTGTGTGGAAAGTGTAGCATCACTGGCCTCACACAAATTTCTACCACCCAGCGTTCTCCAGGTCTCCCGATAAAATGGTGCCTCACTTGTGTGGGAGGCCTAGTACCGCGACAGGCAGGCGCATAACGTATTGAGGCGACCTCAAATGGCCTTTCACAAACCACCTGGTTTGCAGAAGTCACCTGGGTTTTGCCACGTGCTCGGCGGCCATCTAGGGAAACCTACCAAACCACACATTTCTGAAAAGTAGACACTCGGGGCTTCCAGGGAGGTATGGCTTGCGTGGATCCCCCAACGTTTCCTACCCAGAATCCCTGCAAACCTCACTTTTAGCTGAAAAAATCACTTTTTCACACATTTGTGTGTGGGAGTGTGGCATCACTGGCCTCACACAAATTTCCTACCACCCAGCGTTCCCCAGGTCTCCCGCTAAAATGGTGCCTCACTTGTGTGGAGGCCCAAGTACCGCGACAGGCAAGGGCGCACAACGTATTGAGCGACCTCAAAATGGCCTTCACAAAACCACCTGGTTTTGCAAGGGAGTCACCTGGTTTTGCCGTGCTCGGCGGCCATCTAGGGAAACCTACCAAACCCACACATTTCTGAAAAGTAGACACCTGGGCTTCCAGGGAGGTATGGCTTGCGTGGATCCCCCAACGTTTCCTTACCCAGAATCCTTGCAAACCTCAATTTTAGCTGAAAAATCACTTTTTCACACATTTGTGTGTGGGAAAGTGTGGCATCACTGGCCTCACACAAATTTCCTACCACCCAGCGTTCCCCCAGGTCTCCCGATAAAAATGGTGCCTCACTTGTGTGGGAGGCCCAAGTACCCGCGACAGGCAAGGGCCCAAAACATTTTTTGATAGGCAATGTTGATGTTGCCTCAAAACGTTTTGTGTCCTTGCCTGTCGCGGGTACTTGGGCCTCCCACACAAGTGAGGCACCATTTTTATCGGGAGACCTGGGGGAACGCTGGGTGGTAGGAAATTTGTGTGAGGCCAGTGATGCCACACTTTCCCACACACAAATGTGTGAAAAAAGTGATTTTTTCAGCTAAAAGTGAGGTTTGCAGGGGATTCTGGGTAAGGAAACGTTGGGGGATCCACGCAAGCCATACCTCCCTGGAAGCCCCCGGGTGTCTACTTTTCAGAAATGTGTGGGTTTGGTAGGTTTCCTAGATGGCCGCCGAGCACGGGCCAAAACCCAGGTGACTCCCCTTGCAAAACCAGGTGGTTTTGTGAAAGGCCATTTTGAGGTCGCCTCAATACGTTGTGCGCCCTTGCCTGTCGCGGGTAGCTTGGGCCTCCCACACAAGTGAGGCACCATTTTTAGCGGGAGACCTGGGGGAACGCTGGGTGGTAGGAAATTTGTGTGAGGCCAGTGATGCCACACTTTCCCACACACAAATGTGTGAAAAAGTGATTTTTTCAGCTAAAAGTGAGGTTTGCAGGGGATTCTGGGTAAGGAAACGTTGGGGGATCCACGCAAGCCATACCTCCCTGGAAGCCCCCGGGTGTCTACTTTTCAGAAATGTGTGGGTTTGGTAGGTTTCCTAGATGGCCGCCGAGCACGGGGCCAAAAACCCAGGTGACTTCCTTGCAAAACCAGGTGGTTTTGTGAAAGGCCATTTTGAGGTCGCCTCAATACGTTGTGGGCCCTTGCCTGTCGCGGGTACTTGGGCCTCCCACACAAGTGAGGCACCATTTTTAGCGGGAGACCTGGGGGAACGCTGGGTGGTAGGAAATTTGTGTGAGGCCAGTGATGCCACACTTTCCCACACACAAATGTGTGAAAAAGTGATTTTTTCAGCTAAAAGTGAGGTTTGCAGGGGATTCTGGGTAAGGAAACGTTGGGGGATCCACGCAAGCCATACCTCCCTGGAAGCCCCCGGGTGTCTACTTTTCAGAAATGTGTGGGTTTGGTAGGTTTCCCTAGATGGCCGCCGAGCACGGGGCCAAAACCCAGGTGACTTCCCTTGCAAAACCAGGTGGTTTTGTGAAAGGCCATTTTGAGGTCGCCTCAATACGTTGTGGGCCCTTGCCTGTCGCGGGTACTTGGGCCTCCCACACAAGTGAGGCACCATTTTTAGCGGGAGACCTGGGGAACGCTGGGTGGTAGGAAATTTGTGTGAGGCCAGTGATGCCACACTTTCCCACACACAAATGTGTGAAAAAAGTGATTTTTTCAGCTAAAAGTGAGGTTTGCAGGGGATTCTGGGTAAGGAAACGTTGGGGGATCCACGCAAGCCATACCTCCCTGGAAGCCCCCGGGTGTCTACTCTTCAGAAATGTGTGGGTTTGGTAGGTTTCCCTATGTGGCCGCCGAGCCCCGGGCCAAAAACCCAGGTGACCCCCCTTGCAAAACCAAGTCATAATGAGATAATGTGTTGTTTATTTCTGCAGCGTGAAAATGTTGGCACAATATTGCAAGGAAAATGTGACAGACATTTTGAGGTTTGCAGGACATTGTGGGTACCATAACTTGTTGGGATCCACAAGAGAGATATCACCATGTACTCCCATGGGTGTTTCGTTTACGACAATATCTACAGTTGGTAGGTTATTCTTAGACGGAATGTACACCTTGGCAGACAGACTAAAAAGACAAAGATTACTGCACAGCCATCTATTCCTCAAGCACACACACACATACTGGTTGGATTTGGCACGAGGGCAAGTGATGGTTCAGTATATACAATTTTATTAACAAGAGATTTCACAAAAATGAAATGCACTGTCAATAATTGAAAGGACAAAAACGGAACCAGTGACTCGCAGCTCGTGAGCTGTAAAGCCACGTCAAGGCCCCAACCGCTTTACAGGCCATTCACACACCTTTCATACGTGATACACACAAGACCATTCACACCCCCAGGCACGAAACAAACACATTACAACATTCACAAAAAGGGACAAGGTACACCCTGCTTGAGAAAGACAAAAAAAAATATTACTGCACAACCATCTAATCCTCAAGCACACACACACATACTGGTTGGATTTGGCACGAGGGTGAGTGATGGTTCAGTATATACAATTGTATTAACAAGTGATTTCACAAAAATGAAGTGCACTGTTAATAATTGAAAGGACGAGAAACTGAACCATTGACTCACAGCTCGTGAGCTGTAAAGCCACGACAAGGCACCAACCTCTTTACAGGCCATTCATACACCTTTCATACGTGTGACAAATACAAAACCATTCACACCACCAGCCGCGGGCCCATCACATTACAACACTCACACCAGCAGACAGCGCCATTCAAGGGCCCATCACTTTCACACGCCCACATTCCTAACACAGCAACAACACAACCTGATGGATTGCGTGAGTGTCGCTCGGCTAGCAGTGTGTGTAGTGACCAGCAGCAAGTCACTACTCACACACTGCCAGCCGAGCGCCACTCCACGCACACCGCCAGCCAAGCACCAGCCTACACACACCACCATCACATTTAGGATTTTTTTATACAAAAAGAAAACACAAACAAATTGCAAATAGATACAAATCTACTAACACAAAATCAGAAACATTGCACTAATGCCAACCTTGAAACAGAACAACAATTCTTAAACATTACAGACCAGGCAGTTCACTTTACCACTCATGGTTGCTCCCAATAATTCTTTTGCTTGTGGTACGCTCTATAACAAGCAGGCACAGACAGCCCAGGGTTAGAAGGACACTCAGGGCAGTACATACGAGTCTCCTTCCGCGTACCTCTTCGCCAACAGACTCTACATCTCCTAGTGGGAAAGTCTTTTGAGGATGTAGGAGGAATGTGATCAGGAAAGTGGCGATCTTTCAATCGAGCCACATCCTCCACCACTCCAACTCTAGGAACACTTGCCTGTTCCACAACAACAAGGCTGCCTATGACAGACTCCTGAAACTGAACAAAAGTCAACTTTGACGCAGGAGAACACTCCTTGAACACAACAAAAGCATTGAAAGTTGCTAAATTGAAGAGATGGATGGCCAACTTCTTATACCAAATGTAAGACTTACGAATAGCAGTGTAAGGTTCCAACCTCTGATCTACTCTATCAACACCACCCATGTGCTTATTGTAGTCTAAAATGCACACAGGTTTGCGCACTTCAGCAATCTGACCCCAAACAGCCACAGGTGAAGTACTCTCATCATGGATGGTAGTCAGCATGTACACATCCCTCCTGTCCACAAATTTCACAGCTAGCAGTTCCTCACTACGCAAGGCACTGCACTGTCCCCTCTGAAGTTTTTTGCAAACAAGCTCTTTTGGATAACCTTTACGGTTAGAGCGGATTGTGCCACAAGCAAAAGTGTCCACTTTGAACAATTCCTTAAACAATTGCACAGCAGTGTAGAAGTTATCAATGTACAAATGGTGGCCTCTGTTAAACAGTCCTCTAGCAAGTTCCCACACAATTTTCTCTGAAACTCCTACTAAAGTGGACGGACAACCAGGGGGTCAATAGTGGAATCCCTACCAGTGTACACACGCAAATTAAAAACATATCCTGGCCTACTCTCAGACAACATATACAGCTTAATTCCATAGCGTGCCCTCTTGCTAGGAATGTACTGCCTAAAAACCAAACGGCCCTTGAACAGCACCAAAGACTCATCAATAGATATTTCTTTCCCTGGAGTATAGATCTCTGAAAATCGATCTACAAAGTGATCAAGAACAGGCCGAATCTTAAAAAGACGGTCACATTCAGGGTGATCTCGTGGCAACGCCAAACCATTATCAACAAAATGCAGCATCCGAAGCAAAAGTAAATACCGATCACGAGTCATAACTGCAGGAAATATGGCCGTTGCCATCAAGGGACTGGTAGACCAATATGAACTCATGGACGGCTTCCTTATCAAACCCATCAAAAAAGTCAAACCCAAAAACTTCTTCATCTCTTCCAGATTTGTGGGACTCCACCGGGTAGCTCTAGAATGGGGCCTAAGTCTGGCACTGTTGTCCCTCAAAAACTGTTCAGCATACAAATTAGTCTGCTCAACAATCTCACCCAAAAATACATCATCCATAAACAACTGAAAATACTGTATAGGTAAATAATGTTCACAATCCACTCTACACCCTGCATAACCACTAAAGGCAGGCAACACCGGCTGCACCATGTTTGGATCAACCCAGAGTCCAGCACTTCCAGTAGGAAGCCTAGCAGCCCCAGGCTGCAATCCAGATGCCTCTTGCACCATCGGCACATTAGTATCCTCCTCTAAATCAGGCACTTCATCTGCACTGAGAGTACCTTCATCATCCGATGATTCCATGTGGAGAGAAAACTCACTGCCTGAATCTTCCCCTCCCTCCTCTCCCTCAGACGCACTGTCAGTCTCATAATCCTGCTCAGAGGAAGATTCAAGAAGCAAACCAACCACCTGCTGAGCAGTAATTCTACGGCTAGCCATAATGCTTACTAATAAAGGTTACTTGTCAAACAAGTCAACAACAACAAACCCTTTGTAAAAAAAAAAAAGAAATAAACAAAATGTAGCTTTATCACAAAGACCTATATACTCCAACACTATACCACTCACGTGACAGAAGCAGCTAGACTCACCACCACCTACTCTGCACAGACACAGTAAGGATCAACAATATCCCACTAAAAAAGAAGAAGAAAAAAATTACACATAAGACAATGCAAAACATCGCAAAGAATTTCATGCTCTGAACACTAACAAATATGCTGCCATTATGGCACCACTTACAAAAAAATTCATTCATGCATGACAATAATACTCATTTGGAGTACACACAACAAAAATATTTTTCTTACCAAATAAATGCAATTACGCAAAACTGCAGAACCACAACTGCCGAAACCGCAAACAGGAATCAAAAGCTTTACGCTAGAATAAAAAGGAGGAAAAAAACATTACAATCACATATGCAAATAATGCACCAGTCCACACACAATCCACCAGCCAAGCTAAGGGGTAGTTGGGCCTAACAGTATAAATAAAATATTCACACCCGTAAAAGGGGAGCAACCCTTGCCCTTTTGGCCACTCCCCAACACAAAAATTAAAAAAACCCTGGTGCCTAGTGGGCATTCCTGCTGCACAATCACATGATCGTGCAGCAGGAATGCACAAAAGAGGCATCGGGGGAAAGGAAAACCATTTCCTTTCCCTCGATGCCTCTTTTGATACAAACCCCCCCTCCCCGAGCCAAACCTCACCTGATTTCCCGACGCGCTGGAAGCAAATGGCTTCCAGCGCGTCGGGAAGAAAGGGAAACCCTCAATGATGTCAGCGCGCTGACGTCATTGATGGGGCGGGGGAGGCAGGGGAAGCCCTTCCCCTGCCTCCCCCCAAAAAAACCTAACGATCAGATTCTCACGGGGGAGCGCCAGCGCTTCCCCGTGGGTGGTCTTATGACGAGCTGGACTCGTCACGAGCACTGTGTGCCATGACGAGTCCAGCTCGTCATAAGCACCGAAGGGGATAAAGGGTCAGAGCAGGATCTCAGCGGCAGACGAGGAGAAGGAACCTCCTGGTCACAGGAACTACACGAGCATTGCGCTCGAGAAATTCAAGGATGCAAAGACCTCCATCAAGGATTACAGCTAACTTTTCAGGGTGTAAATGGAGAGAAGGCACATCTGCCCTGCATATTTATCCACGAAGATGCCACCGTTTTGTGCAATACCTCTACTCAACTGGAGTGCTTTCTACTGGCTAATCAGTAAGTGCTACCTCGTTGGGTAAATGTATAGTGCCTTTCCTACACTACAGCTGCGTAAAGGACCAGAAGAATTGTCTCCAGTGACCTGTGTGTCTGTAACTTTGCCACCGCGCCGAAAGTGCCGGGGTCCTTTGAGTAAGCTGTCCATCATAGTGGGGAAAGGGCGGGCATACGTTGCATACCGCTAGTGTATGTGTGGCGGGGCTTCTAGGCCCGTTCACATGCCTCTTGTTTATAAAGGGTCAGAGCAGGATCTCAGCGGCAGACGAGGAGAAGGAACCTCCTGGTCACAGGAACTACACGAGCATTGCGCTCGAGAAATTCAAGGATGCAAAGACCTCCATCAAGGATTACAGCTAACTTTTCAGGGTGTAAATGGAGAGAAGGCACATCTGCCCTGCATATTTATCCACGAAGATGCCACCGTTTTGTGCAATACCTCTACTCAACTGGAGTGCTTTCTACTGGCTAATCAGTAAGTGCTACCTCGTTGGGTAAATGTATAGTGCCTTTCCTACACTACAGCTGCGTAAAGGACCAGAAGAATTGTCTCCAGTGACCTGTGTGTCTGTAACTTTGCCACCGCGCCGAAAGCGCCGGGATCCTTTGAGTAAGCTGTCCATCATAGTAGGGAAAGGGCGGGCATACGTTGCATACCGCTAGTGTATGTGTGGCGGGGCCAAACGAGCGGGGCTTCTAGGCCCGTTCACATGCCTCTTGTTTATAAAGGGTCAGAGCAGGATCGCAGCGGCAGACGAGGAGAAGGAACCTCCTGGTCACAGGAACTACACGAGGATTGCGCTCGAGAAAATCAAGGGTGCAGAGACCTCCATCAAGGATTGTCTCCAGTGACCTGTGTGTCTGTAACTTTGCCACCGCGCCGAAAGCGCCGGGATCCTTTGAGTAAGCTGTCCATCATAGTAGGGAAAGGGCGGGCATACGTTGCATACCGCTAGTGTATGTGTGGCGGGGCCAAACGAGCGGGGCTTCTAGGCCCGTTCACATGCCTCTTGTTTATAAAGGGTCAGAGCAGGATCGCAGCGGCAGACGAGGAGAAGGAACCTCCTGGTCACAGGAACTACACGAGGATTGCGCTCGAGAAAATCAAGGGTGCAGAGACCTCCATCAAGGATTGTCTCCAGTGACCTGTGTGTCTGTAACTTTGCCACCGCGCCGAAAGCGCTGGGATCCTTTGAGTAAGCTGTCCGTCATAGTAGGGAAAGGGCGGGCATACGTTGCATACCGCTAGTGTATGTGTGGCGGGGCCAAACGAGCGGGGCTTCTAGGCCCGTTCACATGCCTCTTGTTTATAAAGGGTCAGAGCAGGATCGCAGCGGCAGACGAGGAGAAGGAACCTCCTGGTCACAGGAACTACACGAGGATTGCGCTCGAGAAAATCAAGGGTGCAGAGACCTCCATCAAGGATTACAGCTAACTTTACAGGGTGGCAACGGAGAGAAGGTACATCTCCACGCTCACGAAGATGCCACCGTTTTGTGCAATACCTCTACTCAACTGGAGTACTTTCTACTGGCTAATCAGTAAGTGCTACCTCGTTGGGTAAATGTATAATGCCTTTCCTACACTACAGCTGCGTAAAGGACCAGAAGAATTGCAGGATCGCAGCGGCAGACGAGGAGAAGGATTGCGCTCAAGAAAATCAAGGGTGCAGAGACCTCCATCAAGGATTACAGCTAACTTTACAGGGTGGCAATGGAGAGAAGGCACATCTCCACGCTCACAATCCCGCCCTAGTGGGCATTCCTGCTGCACGATCACATGATCGTGCAGCAGGAATGCACAAAAGAGGCATCGGGGGAAAGGAAAACCCTTTCCTTTCCCTCGATGTCTCTTTTGAATCAAACCCCCCTCCCCGAGCCAAAACTCACCTTATTTCCCGACGCGCTGGAAGCAAATGGCTTCCAGCGCGTCGGGGAAGAAAGGGAAACCCTCAATGATGTCAGCGCGCCTCGCGCGCTGACGTCATTGATGGGGGGGCGGGGGGGGGCGGGGGGAGGCAGGGGAAGTCCTTCCCCTCTCTCCTAAAAAAAAACCCCGACGATCGGATTCCCACGGGGGGAGCGCCAGCGCTTCCCCCGTGGGTGGTCTTATGACGAGCTGGACTCGTCATGAGCACACGAGCACTGTGTGCCATGACGAGTCCAGCTCGTCATAAGCATGGAAGGGGTTAAGGACACGGAGGCGAGGATTATCCCACCCGCTGGGATCAGAATGATATCGACTGTCATGTTGTTAATATTCTGATGATTTTCTCCCACCCTGCTATTGGAACTCTTGGGGTTTCTGCTTCTCTTTCACACTTTTGTTTTTGGTTTCTCAGGAAATGACTCCAAACAGAATTGAGAAGCCATGGTGTTGGATGCTCCGGATGTCCTGTCAAGCATGGACGTTTCTGGGAACTGATCTTTTTCTCCATTGAGAAAGGAGTGGTGTTTATGCTCTCCGTTGGGAGCCAACACTGTTCTTCTGGTTTGATCACTTATGGACTTACGCAAAGAAAGAGGAAGTCAAGATGGTGACTCAGTGTTTTTTTGAAGTGACATTGTTACTATGTTGTATGAGGAGGCGTGGTTCAAAGCCTCATGGGTATTGTAGTTTTTCTATTAATGTGTTTCACTTTCATTGGCTGCTGTGAGTAGTAAAGGAATTGAGACAGCATAATCCTCGCCTCCGTGTCCTTAATAGAATCTAAAATTCTTGTCGCGATAGCTGGAAAATTTTGTATTCCTTTGTGTTCTACTGCAGCTTCCCAGAGTGTTCTAAAGAACAACTAGAGTGCTAACAGCCTTACTTATGACAAAAGTATGGCACACCTGAAGCCATCTTGATTGGAATAGACTGGTAACACTTAAAACATTTAATTTAAAAAGGAACAAAATGATGGGGTTCATTTTGTCATAGAAATTATGGTTAGTGCTGTAGAAAGAAAAATTAGGACATGTTTCAAGTGTGATCTCAAATATCTTCCTGTTATATTTCAACAGGAGCAGCCTGTCAGTTGATGCCTTTGTGTTCTACTGCAGCTTCCCAGAGTGTTCTAAAGAACAACTAGAGCGCTAACAGTCTTACTTATGACAAAATTATGGCACACCTGAAGCCATCTTGATTGGAATAAACTGGTAACTCTTAAAACATTTAATTTAAAAAGGAACAAAATGAGGGGGTTCATTTTGTCATAGAAATTATGGTTAGTGCTGTAGAAAGAAAAATTAGGACATGTTTTAAGTGAGATCTCAAATATCTTCCTGTTATATTTCAACAGGAGCAGCCTGTCAGTTGATGCCTTTGTGTTCTACTGCAGCTTCCCAGAGTGTTCTAAAGAACAACTAGAGCGCTAACAGTCTTACTTATGACAAAAGTATGGCACACCTGAAGCCATCTTGATTGGAATAAACTGGTAACACTTAAAACATTTAATTTAAAAAGGAACAAAATGAGGGGGTTCATTTTGCCATAGAAATTATGGTTAGTGCTGCAGAAAGAAAATTTAGGGCATGTTTTAAGTGAGATCTCAAATCCTCTTCTATTTCATTAGAAAATTCTGACATGCAGACTGAAACAATCACTTTCAATACCAGCAGTAGACTTCCAGTTAACTCCTGGTGAGCAGTAGCTTTACTACAGTGATCTAATGAACAACTAGAGTGCTAACATTCTGAATTTATGGCAAATGTGTGACACATCTGAATGCCTTCTTGATGGAATCAAAGTAAAAACTGAAAGCATTTCCTACTGAGGAGACTGCAGTAAATGACGAAATTAGGAAACTTCATAACAAATAAGTCTCCCAAGATGGCCACCAGAGAAAAAAGAGCCCAAATGTAGCACAAATATCACCCAGATGTAGCCCACATATAGCCCAATGACAGAAGTGTGCAAAACACTTTTTATTTTTATTTTTTCTGCAGTGTTATATAGTGCAAACTGGTCAGGTATTGGAGCGTTACATCTTACTTGGACCCCTTATTGCGTATTTTGCACGAAGTACATGAGATTGATCTTGCGAAACATTGAACTTTACGATTCTGTTAACCTGAAGTTGCTCTGAACCGGGCTTTGTAACACCCGTTTTTACCTACTGGTTTTAATTCATTCTCACTGTATTGTATTAGGAAAGAGGATTTACTGTTTTTATGTACACTTTTATGATCTATGTTTCTAACTCAGATCAAATAAAGTTTAATGAATTCTATGGCAGGACGGAGGCGAGGATTATGCATATCTTTCCTCACTTTATTTGCATAGCAGTTCAAAGAAAACATAACACAACAATCATTAAACAAAAGACTACACAACCCATGAACCATTAGGGGGTAGTCTCCAAGGCAACTATAGTCCAATCATATCACAGTCCATCGTATATAATATTGTGACGTCCCTTCCGCTTCCTCTTTCTTCACTGCTCGTCAGTTAAGTGCATTCCTTACATTCTTGGCTTAATCTGACGTTGCTGTTTGTATAGCGGTTTCTTGTGCACGTTATTAGCATTATTGCCTTGGTATTGTTTCATATTCCCTGCGCAGCAGGCTCTTGCCCGAGCGCGTTCTCCCCCTCGCAGTTTCTCCCGCTGTGTGCTCTGCGCGCGGTGAGATCCTGTCAGGCGCGTCTGGTCCGAGCGAGGCAGCTCCGTCGAGCGCTCCCGCTGGTCTTTACGCGCATTTGGGAATCTGGTCACTCCTTTAGTGTCCACTTGATTCCCGACCAACCCTCGCCTAATTTTGACACCGCTACGCGGTGATTTCCCCACACGGCCACGTTAGTGACCAGCGCCACCTGGTGGTGGTAATTGGTATTGCGCCTCAATCTATTCTTATAACAGCTTCGGGGAAAGCCCAGCTGTTGGAGCACCGGCGAGGGGGCTGTCTTAAGGATTTTAAGGGCATTTGTTCTGTGCTCACACCCTCTGCTATCATGTCTTCTCCAGAAGACCATTTTTACTCCTCCTACCAGGAAGTGGAGGAGGAATGGCCCCCAACTTCTCCCTCCAGCAGTGGACCAAGCTCTCTCTCTGGCTATTTCTAGGGCGCTGGCTCCTCTTAGGGATCAGGTTGATAAGCTGGCGAAAAGCATCCCTGGGGTGTTCAGTGACCCAGATCTGGTGGTGGCGGGTCCAAGTAGCTCCCAGATGGGGAATAAAAGGGCCGTTAAGCATAACGCTGGGCACTTGGAAGGATTTGATAAACTTACGGAGACCTTCCTCAAGAGTGCGCGAACGCTAAAACATGCACCCTGCCGGGAGGAGGAGGGGCCCGGAGAAAATTGCGACACTGTCACCACTATTGTAGACCCCGACGGCGGGTTTCCCTTAGAGGGAGAGGGTGTATCGGAGGACGATTTCTCCTCCGATGAGGAAAAGGACTCGGGGCGTCCCTGGCGTCCAGAGTCCCACTCCTCTCAGTCCCCGGTTGGGGACGGGGTCCACTCGGACATGTTCGAGCCTAACCAAATTTACCATCCTAGGTCGGCAGAGTGGACACCTGACGCCAAAGTGGCAGAGTATGTGGTGGGGAAAATCCATCAACCCCTTGAAAGGGAGGTCAGGAATAGGATGAGGGGAGAATGCCCCAGGCCCTCACTGAAGGGGAAGGTGGCACACATGCCTGAAATTGATGAGAAACTATGTACCTTTTTCTCCAAGTATATGAGGGATCCCAAGAAAGGAATTGATAGGTCTTGGACGTGGTAGGGCCCTTGACCCAAATTATTCAATTGACGGAGCGTTCCAAATTGTCAGGATCCCCTTTGTCCACGGATATTGTGGCTGCTTGGGCGCACTACCCTAAACCCTATAACACTACCACCAGCACGACTCCCTACACTACCCAAACACCACTGCACTACCCTAAAACACTACCCCCAGCACGACTCCCTACACTACCCAAACACCACTGCACTACACTAAACCGTAAATATACCCCCAGCATGACCTCCCACACTACACAAACACCACTGCACTACCCTAAACCCTAAAACACTACCCCCAGCACGACCCCCTACACTACCCAAACACCACTGCACTACCCTAAGCCCTAAAACACTAACCCCAGCATGACCCCCTACACTACCCAAACACCACTGCACTACCCTATACCCTAAAACACGACCCCCTACACTACACAAACACGACTGCACTACCCTAAACCCTAAAACACTACCCACAGCATGACCCCCTTCACTACACAAACACCACTGCACTGCCCTAAACCCTAAAACACTACCCCAGCACTACCCCCTACACTACCCAAACACCACTGCACTAACATAAACCCTAAAACACTACCCCCAGCACAACCCCCTACACTACACAAACACCACTGCACTACCCTAAACCCTAAAACACTACCCCCAGCACGACTCCCTACACTACCCAAACACCACTGCACTACCCTAAACCCTAAATCTACCCCCAGCATGACCCCCTACACTACCCAAACACCACTGCACTACCCTAAACCATAAAACACTACCCCCAGCATGACCCCCTACACTACACAAACACCACTGCAGTACCCTAAACCCTAAAACACTACCACCAGCATGACCCCCTACACTACTCAAACACCACTGCACTACCCTAAACCCTAAAACACTACCCCAGCACGACCCCCTACACTACCCAAACACCACTGCACTACCCTAAACCCTAAAACACTAACCCCAGCATGACCTCCTACACTACCCAAACACCACTGCACTACCCTATACCCTACAACACGACCCCCTACACTACACAAACACGACTGCACTACCCTAAACCCTAAAACACTACCCACAGCATGACCCCCTTCACTACACAAACACCACTGCACTGCCCTAAACCCTAAAACACTACCCCAGCACTACCCCCTACACTACCCAAACACCACTGCACTAACATAAACCCTAAAACACTACCCCCAGCACAACCCCCTACACTACACAAACACCACTGCACTACCCTAAACCCTAAAACACTACCCCCAGCATGACTCCCTACACTACCCAAACACCACTGCACTACCCTAAACCCTAAATCTATCCCCAGCACGACCCCCTACACTACCCAAACACCACTGCACTACCCTAAACCATAAAACACAACCCCCAGCATGACCCCCTACACTACACAAACACCACTGCACTACCCTAAACCCTAAAACACTACCACCAGCATGACCCCCTACACTACTCAAACACCACTGCACTACCCTAAACCCTAAAACACTACCACAGCACGACCCCTACACTACCCATACACCACTGCACTACCCTAAACCCTAAAACACTACCCCCAGCACGACCCCCTACACTACTGCACTACCCTAAACCCTAAAACACTACCCCCAGCACGACCCCCTACACTACCCAAACACCACTGCACTACCCTAAACCCTAAAACACTACCCCCAGCACGACCCCCTACACCACCCAAACACCACTGCACTACCCTAAACCCTAGAAAAGAAACTCCCACCCCATGCCCAATCCCTCTTACCTCTCACTCCTCATGGTTCCTTTCTCCTCGTGGTTCCTGCTTCACGTCATCTCTGAGGGGCGGTGCACGTCATTGTGAGGAAACGGAACAGCCTCTGTTTCCTTACAACGACATGGATCGTCTACATGTTTTTTAGAACGCATGGTCATTTACCATACATACCTTTACAACAAAATTCGTTGTAAAGGCATGCATGGTAAATGACCATACGTTCTAAAAAAATGCGTAGTAATGACTTCGTGATGTACAACGCATGCGTGGTAATGCATGCGTTGTAATGGTATCGCAAAGAAAAAAAGTCGTTGTAACGGCTGTTTACCGATTGAAGCTGGCCCCTGTTCTTCAGTGAGACGTTTATTTGATTAATTAGGAGGAAGGAATGTGTTTTTTTACCGAAAAGTGCATTCCTGGCTGTTGTATTGTGAAAGTGTCCGCGTGGCCTGGTTTCACTTCCGGTGAGAGAGTGGAAGAGTCTGTTTGGATCTAAAGGAGTTCTGTTGTTGGACGGGGCCGGCGCGACATGTCATCAGAAAACATAGCTAATGGAAAGCGTCCTCCCTGAAGTGTGGAGCAGTGCCATGAGAGGTCAACGAGTGTGCGTCCCACCGCAGTATGACCGTACCGCGTGACCCATGTGCCGCCTCCAGGGTACGGGAGGCAGAAGCGGCATCGCAGGTCCTCTTGAAGACCGTTGTAGCACTAATTCTACATTTTGGTACTAGGGCATTTTAACTTCGTTGTTCCTGCCAGATACAAAGAGAAGATCCTGTGTTATTCAGTGCCCTCGTTACCTTTTTTGTGGGTTGTGGTGCTTGTCACTTCGCTGCCCCGCCGGTGCACACGACTGGGCACCCCACCTCGTGTGCCATCTGCAGGGCCTCTGCCCTCGGATCACTGGTTTCGGTTACTGGAGTGGCAACATAAACAGTTGCTCCCAAAGGACTAGCCTGAACACTTAGGTGAATATCCCCTGCACCAGCATTCCACGGAAATTCTTTCCTAGCTCTCCCACGTCAACGAGCACGGCTCCGCTCGCGACACCGTATGACATCATCGGAGCCATAAGAGGACCTCGTCGGCCTGCTGACGTCAGTTCCACCCATTTTTTCCGTGCCACCGAGGCAAACAGGGGACCGAGACATTTTCACATGTATACATAGTATAATAAATATATATATATTCACTGAAAAAACCATAGGTTTCAGGCACGTTATAGTTAGAAATTAGCATTTAAAAAACCTTAGAAATTCACTTAAAAAACCATAGGTTTCAGGCACGTTATAGTTAGAAATTAGCATTTAAAAAACCTTAGAAATTCACTGAAAAAACCATAAGTTTCAGGGGCGTTATAGTTAGTTGGACATTTCACTCGTACAAAACCATAGAAATTCCCCCGTTATAGTTAGTTCAGCTAACTATAACTTGCGCGCCCGCAATGCACTGCTGATGACGTCACATATTACATCACTCATGACATGCTCAGTGACATCACTCATGACATCACTGATGACATCTCAAATGACATCACTGATGACATCATCCAGTGAATGTGTGTTTTTCTGAAAATTAAATATGTTTTATATATGTATATCTCAAGGTCGATGGAAGAATAAATGGGTATATAAGTGTCTAAATGGATGAATTTTTTTGTAAAATTGATTGTATAACTGACTAAGTGTATCTTAGTGAATACATGGGTTAGTGAGTAATGTTTAAATATGAAAATATCTGTATCAGTCTCTCACTTTGTGTATAAGTGGCTGCATGGGTTGGTGAGTAGCTACATGAGTGTCTATATGGGTTATTAGTTGGTTTTTTGAGTATCAGTATGAGTGTCTGAGTGTCTGTATGGTTCGGTGGGGGTTATTACTTAGTGCATAGATGCATGAATGAGTGACTCACTGTTTGTATGTGTTGAAGACAGCATGTGAGCAGGACTGTATAGGTGGATGAGTATGTGTATGGGTGTGTTAGTGAGTGAATGACTGTCTCAATAGTGTCTTTATGAGTAACTACATATGTTTTAAACTAGTATATGTGAGTATTGGTGTATATAAGTGAGTATATGTGAGAGTGAGAGATTGGAAGAGTTCCTGTACAAATAAGTAGGTGTTTCTATAAGTGATTGTTTAAGAGAGTAAGTATGTGTAAGTTTCTGTAGAAGTAAGTGTGGTAGTGTGTGTATAACTGTATATGCAAGTAAATGGATGTTTGATACTTTGTTTGCATGTGTGACTATGTGTGTGAGTAACTCTATGGATGAGTGGCGGTGTGTAACAGGATGTATAGGTGTATGAGTACATATGATGAGTGAGTACATGTATGAGTGACTGTATAGGGACTGTTGGTGAATGAGTGGATGTGTGTGTAGATCTTGGAATTACTGAATAGGTGTGTTGTAACTGGTATTGGTATGTCCATTGTTTTGAAAATGTTAGTTTGTATTTTTGAGTGTGTGTATCAAAGGTTATATTAGGGTGAGAGGAGGTCTGCCACTCTATCACAAGGATGATGTCATCAGTGATGTCATCAGTGATGTCATTTGAGATGTCATCAGTGATGTCATGAGTGATGTCACTGACCATGTCATGAGTGATGTAATATGTGACGTCGTCAGCAGTGCATTGCGGGCGCGCGAGTTATAGTTAGCTGAACTAACTATAACGGGGGAATTTCTATGGTTTTGTACGAGTGAAATGTCCAACTAACTATAACGCCCCCGAAACCTATGGTTTTTTCAGTGAATATATATATATATATATATATTCAAGAAAGATTCCCCTCCTCACCCTCCTGACGGCGATGAAGAAGGCACGAACTCCGCTTGTACTTGGCGTGAGTAATTTTATTTGCTCACAAACAAAGTCATCATTACGCGTTTCGACCGGCAAAACCGGCCTTGATCACATGTAAAAAACAGCGTTACATTGACTATTTTTGTACCACCTCCAAGAGTCACATGACCCCCACCAGACATATAGAAAAGACTCTTGATCTATTTCAATATACAATACATATGGGTCCAAGGTAATAATTATGCTTATCCTCAAAAAACACATTTAATGCCGTCCGGCTATTAAAAAGTTAAAAAAGCATAAAATATAAATAGTATAGTACATATTAAAAACATACCTTATTGAACTTTTAAATTCATAAGAACTTATAGCATCAATGCATAGGGGTAACATATATACCAGTTCATAGCTCTTGTATGCAGCGCCTAATAATACTCATATCAAACTCATGAGCTTTACAGGTTGTTGTCCTTTTTCACAGAGTCATTTCTTATTATGACCCACTAAGTGCTTAAATGCTATATTTAACAACACCTGTACTTAAAGTTTCACATAACATTGCTGCACTGTTATAAAAAAACATCTCTGAAACCGCTATGTAACCCTACTTTCAATACATAAAAAAATCCATCTCAAACAGGTAGCTTATTTATATAATATGTATCATCTTCCTTGGAACCATTTTAATATGTATTAAAACCACTAAGACATGACTAAAACCACATAATTTACCAACCTAGTGCAAATTTCACCATACAGTACTGTTAAACTTGTGCAAACATATGCCATGTGCAAACCGTGCAGGAATAAAGTGCTAAGTGCTAATTTAATTGATACAGTACTGAAGAAGCTGGAGTGATGAAATAATTAAAAAAATCACATCTAAAAAAATATTTTTTCTCTTTTTTTGGGGTATTTCTTCCTTATTTTAAAACCATTAGTACGTTAGATGGTAAAAACATATAAGCAATGCTGAGATTCATATCCATATATATAGTAACCCATAGTCTTCAAGCAAATATTCTCATACAGTCACATATTTGGTATATTGCCTGAGCTGTATTAAAAGTACTAGACCACAGTGGAAACTTGGGAGAATTCCTTATAAAAAATAATGAAGGTCCTCAGTAGTATTCAATCCCGAAGGTGTCTTACTATCAAACTCAATAATCATGTGTGTCTCCAGTTGTCTCAATTTCCGCTCTCTATTACCTCCTCGGCGTAATGCCGGGACGGAATCTATCACAAAGTATTTGAGACAATTGAGATTATTTTCATGCATAGCTTTAAAATGGCGTGCTACCGGGTAGTTGGGATCATTGTTTACTATGGCACGCAGGTGCTGTAAAATACGTACATACACCTGCAGTTTTGTGCTCCCTATGTAGTTAAGGCCACATGTGCATGTGAGCACATATACTGCATATTTAGTGCGACATGTAAAGTGCCCCATGATAGGTCTCTCTTTGGGACTGAAAGGTACTGTGTAGTGGGTTTTATTTTCTCCAAACTTACAGGCCCAGCACGTCGAGCATTTGAAAAAGCCCTATTTCGGTTTGAGCCAGGTGGTACTGGGACTGATCTCTGGATTGTTTTTCACTAAATCCATTCTCATGGATTTCGCTCGTCTGAAAGTTAAGGTAGGAGTGGCGGGCAATTTAGGTGCTAACACCCCATCAGTGAGGAGGATAGGCCAGTTTTTATTTACTATCCCCCTTATTTGCCTTTGTTGTTTACTAAAGGTGGTAATTAATCTCGGTATTGCATTTTCGTTTGAATTGCATTCAATGTTATCACGGGAGGTTTTAGCGATGTTAATACTCTGATCTTGTTTGGATAATAGTGATTCCCTATTACGAGATTTGGTTTTTTCTTTTGCTTCCAAGAGAATTTTGTCACTATATCCTCTCTGTTTAAATCTCTCTATTGAGGTTTGTGAGCATTTGGCAAATTCCTCCTCTGTACTACAAATTCTTTTTATTCTAAGTAATTCCCCATACGGAATACTTTTTATTAAGTGTTGAGGATGTGCACTTCTAGCATGTAGTGTAGAGTTACCAGAGGTGGATTTCCTATGAAATGTTGTTTCTAATCTGCCCTCCTTCACATATACGGTTGTATCTAAAAAGTCGACACTTTTACCACTTATATATGATGTAAAATTCAAATTGGCATTATTATCATTGATGGCCCCCACAAACATTTCTGCACTTTCTTGATCACCATCCCATACAACAAAAACGTCGTCAATGTAACGGAGCCAACATATCGCATGGGTATTGAACACTTCAGCATGGGTTCCCCTTAGGGCCTGCTCCTCCCACCAGCCAACATGCAAGCACGCATAGCTGGGGGAAAAGCAGGCTCCCATGGCAACTCCTCTCTTTTGTATATACAAGTCTTTGCTGAACATAAAAAAATTATTATACAGACACCACTTTATCAATTCTAACAGCATGATATTATGGGTGTGAAAACACAGATGCCGAGTATCCAAATAATGCTTGACTGCTGATATTCTGGTATGATGATCAATACTGGTGTAAAGTGATTCAATGTCTAGGGTAATCAGTCAGTATCTTTCTTCCCAATTGATTTGACTAATTTTATTTAGAAAGTCACCAGTGTCTTTTACATACGTAGGGAAATTACGCACATGATTCTGAAGAAAAGAGTCCACATATCTGCTGATGGTTTCACTTACACCTCCAATGGCAGAAATAATCGGCCTCCCGGGTGGTGGTGACATTTTTTTGTGTATTTTGGGAATCAGATACATAGTTGGAATCACTGGAAATTCCTTATGCAGAAATTCGAACTCCTGATTAGATATTAACCCTTGTCTTTTATATCTCAACAGTTCTTTTTTCAAAATGTCTTTTGCTTTTTTAAATCAGCCATCTGTGCTTTCTCATAACAATTAGTGTCGCTGAGCTGTCTTTGTGCCTCTTGAATGTACTCCTTCCGCGGCCAGATTACTAGATTTCCTCCTTTGTCCGATTTATTAATTAAATATATATATATATATCCAGTTAACTCCTTAACAAAAGGATGACGACGCCGTGTGCGGTTTCCAAAATTTATTGTCGGCCACTATCAAACGCGTTTCAACTGCACAGCAGTCTTGCTCACTGATACCGAGGTATCGAGCCCGGCCATTTTTTAAAACATAATTTGTGAATCACACGTGTCACATGAGAACTACAACTCCAGTGATAATGAAAACAGACTCGTAGTTTCTTTCACTTCGGTAAACGGTAATGTAAAACCATAATGCTTTTAGTATAATATTTCAGTTGGTATCAATGTTATAGCTATACAAGTTCATTGCCTTGCCTGTCAACAGTAAATAATCAAACATTCAATTGCCGATATTTACAATATTTACAACATAGTGCATTCAATTATACTCGGATGCGACTGTGCTAACTGCCAAAAGTTCTTCTTTATCAAGTAAACCATGGATTTAAAAAGGTTTACATGATTAAGTAAGGTATAACGATTTCATTGTACCTATAAGTATAGCAGAACATGGCATGTCTGCAGTTAGCACAGTCGCATCAACTGGAGT
Organism: Calotriton arnoldi; assembly: GCA_963921515.1. Lineage (NCBI taxonomy): Eukaryota > Metazoa > Chordata > Amphibia > Caudata > Salamandridae > Calotriton > Calotriton arnoldi. Next base: position 1,282,827 of record CAWUFW010001779.1, on the reverse strand, counting down.
TGTAGTTGTCATGTGACATGTGTGATTTACGGATTATGTTTTAAAAAATGGCCGCGTTCGATACCTCGGTATCAGTGAGCAAGACTGCTGTGCAGTTGAAACGCGTTTGATAGTGGCCGACAATAAATTTTGGAAACCGCACACGGCGTCGTCATCCTTTTGTTAAGGAGCTAACTGGATTTGGTGGGACCTACTCTCGTGGGGTCCTTGCGACGACGCAACCTTCGTTCTGGTGGCGGCTTTGACTGCACGAGGGAAAGTACGGAGGAATATATATATATATGTGTGTGTGTGTGTGTGTGTGTGTGCGTGTGTGTGTGTGTGTGTGTGTGTGTGTGTGTAAAAAACACTCAGAACACTTAAAATGTAAAATCATTAATACTTACATATACTTACCTTTAGAATTTTTACAACAAATATGCCTTCACCATTCATGCCTTCATAACAAAATTTGTTGTAATGGCATGCGTGGTAAAGGCATATTCGTAGTAAAATCCTGCATGGTAAAGACTTGCATGGTAGTTTCGCCTGCGTGGTTAAGCCTGCGTGGTAAAGGAACATGGGGTTCCGGCTTGTGGTAAAGGCTGTTTCCCTCTCGACAGGAAGCCAGTGAAATGGAAGAAGACAGGAAAGATGTTGTTGTACTTCTTAAGACCAAACACATTTTTTGGCAGTGTTTTGAATGTATTGAAGGTGCTGTATGTCACAGGCAGGAATACCAAGTTTAGCTTACATGTAGTAAACCGTCTTGGAAGCAAACTGCCAATTTACCACAAAGACGCTGGTAAGAAAAAGCCAAAAAAGAGTAGAAGGCATTTTCAGAGCCACAAGTCACAAAAACAGGTTTTGTTGAAATTTGAGGTAGTGATAGGACTCATCAGGGGTGTAGCTTAGTCAGTGAGATTCGGGGGAGTGAATCTCAAATTTCCCAACTAAAGAAAGCAGTGGACAGCAGGATGGAGCGTTGAGATTACCAAGGTTCAGGATGACTGTTTCTATGAAGAAACGGGTCGGTACTGATTTGCATTAAGTGGGTCTCTGTCTAGAGAGGCACAGTAGATGAAAAACAATGGTTGGAAATGCTAACCTGAGGGAATGCAACTGGTTAGACTATATGCAAGCATTCATCCCAGTACCTTTTGGGAGTCTGATTGCTAGTAGTATGCCTGGAAATTTGAGATTGGTGCAAATTTCCAAGCCTACTACTGCCAATGTTTGTGAATTCCAAAAAGCAGCAAATTTCCAACCATTCTAGGGGTATTTCTATAGGTATATATTTAACTGCTTTTTTGGTAAACCAGTCACTAAATACATTAATGATCTAAATCCAAAAAATGAACAAGTTAAAAACTCTTAGTGAAATGAGAACAACGAGGAAAATAAACACAGATAAAGCAGACAGAACTAACACACCATGAATGCATTTTGAGGGGTGTCACACCCCAAACACCCTTGCTGGAACTATGCACCTGCCTCTACCACCTGGACCTGGTAATTCTCAATGGAAACTCATTACTACTTTCACGGTCAACACAATGGCCTGGAGACCCTGCCTTGGGTCACTTATTTTAAATATATTTTCACTGCACCCACTCTTCTTTGTCTCTGCTACAAGAAGCCTTGAGTAGAGTTGTCAAATCTGTTCGTGTGGGCAGGGCATCATCTTTCTAGTCCTTGCCTTTTATAAATTATTTTATCCAGTGACTGAGGGCCCCATGTTGTATGCACAAGTCACAAATGTAGGAGAGCATGTAGGCAAATTAGTAGAGTGAGCCGAGCCATCGTTCTGGCTTGACTGTAAGAGTCAGTGCACGAGCTGAGCCATGAAAACATTTGGCATGTGTATGGTTCAACAAACATAATGTAAAAATATGATACAATGTCTTCAAAATTCAAAAAATTTCTTTAACATGGGGAAACATTACATCTTAGTACATCCGATTATGTCACTGCATAAACAGACATTTATTAAACGTGACGTTTTAAAAAACATTCATGGTTCGCCTGCAACAACAATGACATTAGTGAACTAAGGGCCAAGTCAGTAGTCACCAAGGCTCACCCTTTTTGCCTTTCATTCTTAGCCCAGTACAAGAAAAAACGACACAGAGGTAACAGACCCGACTCACAGCCCCTAGACCCAACTACGAAGCCAAGAAAGCATTTAAATGAGGGGTGTCACACCCCAAACACCCCCTTGAAGGTATGCCCCTGGCACTCAATCATCATAACCCCAGTGTTCTAACCACTGATGCTGCATATACCTGTGAACAGGGCCCAAAGTGAAGAGCCCCACAGTGCTGATTCCTTTTAGGTCTGAGAGAATATACATGGTGGTAGCTGAGGTGGCAGCCCTTTAAATGGGAGAAAATGTATCTCACCGACTTACACGACAATCTTCATAGGTACAGAAGAAAGCATAAAGCCAGCACAGAGAGTAATTTAAAAGGTGTGGAGAGCATACAGATCCCAGGGGTACTCCCAGCTTAAAATATTTTATAAAGTATTCAAAGGACATATGACGAGAGGTTGAGTCTGAAAAGACAAAAAGGGCCATATTGAAAACATGTCCTGAACTCCAAAGTCATGTTATCTTTGCAGGAGTGGACAGTCAACATTGTCAGCAACAGCTGATACATCTACATGCATCAAATCTCTGACCATTCTGATGAAAAGTACTAATTGGTGCCTGTGACCCATCGTCACGAGGGAGGCCGATGGTTAAACCCATAATTATCTCATTGACAAGGGAGTGAAGCAGGGCACTTTCATCTAAACACCTCTGTCCACTTATGCCAAGAAAGTAATTGACCATGTTAGATAGCTTAGGGTTCAAATGGCTCAAAACACCTCCTGCAGACAACTGTCCCTCTCTTGCTCGTAATAGAGCGGAAATGTCATTTATACCTTTAAGACGAGCAAAAACTGGACATGACACTTTTCAAGAGAAAATAAATAAATGTGCATCAAATTACACGTTATAGAAAAGATGATGCAAATGAAGAATTTTAGTTGCTGCATTGTTTAAGCATGCAGAAAAAGAGTAATTTAGAATAATATCAAACGTATATGTAACAGGTTGTAGTTTACTAAAGAAAAAGATTTTTGTTTTATTAACGTGTGTTAGAAACGCGCACATGATGAAATTCTCACATTATTGAATTTACTTCTAATTGGTTTGCATTTCATTTTAAATAGAAGAATAACTAATGAGATGTATGAAACAATATAATTAATCTGGATTTTGATAGTGAATTTTATGATTTTAACCTTTGTATGTTATAACATGTGCGCCATAAATGACAAAGAGAAACACGTGCTACACCTTTGTACTAAAAGATGCATTTACAAAACTTTCAAAAAATGTTCTTTACACATGTGCTAATAATAGCTTGAAATGAGAATGTAATCTATATTTTTAAGGTGCATATACATATTAATACTTATAAATGTAGTAGAATACTATTTCTATCTGAATTAATTTTGATCACACTAAGGGCCCGATTTCGATCTTGCTAGGAAAGCATTCCTACCGAACCGGTCCTGGAATGCTTTCCAAACGACCCGACCACGAGCTGACTGAACGAGCAAAAATGATGCAATGCCTGTGAATTCCAACCGAATCGTCCGAAATGCAATCCGTCCGACTGCATCATCCGGAAACAAGCCCAAAGCAACCGATTAGTTCGTAAACGTTGCAAAATAACAGTACTGGTAGGAATTAGACTTGGTTAACCCCGCAAACAGATGACAATGCATCCAACGCGGTTACTGGACCGTGTCTGTTTGTGTCACAAATGCCAAGTGGAAAATAACAAAAATAACACAAACAAGCATTAGCAACTGCAAAAAATAATAATAATTAGCCACACCCACCAATCAACCTATATAAAGGGCCAAACACATTACCATGATCCTTTGCTCAAACAGAACTGCTGCCAGGTATCAGGAGTCTGTCCACTTTCACTGCTCTCTGCCACACACACACTCACACTTCACCCACCTCACAACTTGTACAGATTTTATTGTTAAAAAAATCTTCAACACACACTCTTTTTCATAATCACACTCACCCTCACTTTCACAGTCACCCTCACATTCAGCCTCACCCCTACCATGGCCCCAAGGAAGCAGAAAAGGTTCACAGAGAAGGAGTTGGAAGTGCTTGTAGATGAAATACTCAAAGTAGAGCCACAGTTATTTGGCAACCAAGTCCAACAGACCACCCTGTCCCAGGGAAATAGGGTGTGGGAGAGGATAGTCAACAAGGTGAACGCTCAAGCACCTTGTCTGCGTACAATGGATGACATCAGGAACGGTGTGAAAGAGGGTCAAAAACTGATGGCCAGAGAACACGCCCAGAGCCACCAGACTGGCGGTGGCCCTCCTGCACCACCCGTGCACTTCACTTCATGGGAGGAGAAGGTGCGTGCCATCCTTCTGCCAGAGTCCGTCCATGGAATAATAGGAGCAAGAGAGTCTGGTGAGTACCTACTCAACATGCCACTAATGTTACCAATTGCACATCCACAGGCATCACTGTTAAGGATACTGTTGTACAAATGACTATTATCAAATTTACAAAATTCTAGAGTAAATTACCATGTGTTGTGTATGCCATATTGACAAACAATATACCTGCAATGGAATAGAACATTTAACAACTTCCAAACATGTACAAACTTCTTATAAACTCACTGCAAGGCTTTGTGCTCCATACACAAGTCATCAGCGTCAGCCATCTTGCCAGCACATTTTCACTCATTCACAGGAAATCTGAATCAGAGGAAGGTTGGTTGGGATGTCTGGGAAGGTGGGTGGGGGCACAGGCATGATGGGAGTTGTAGTCACAGCAAACACTCCTCCTCCCACACAGCCAAACAGGCCCACCTGGAACCATGCTTGCCTGACAGTGAGTGGAAATGTACTGGCAAGATGGCTGACACTGCTGCATGGTGTTTTCTTTGACCCCAACTCTCATCAAGGCCTTGTGCTTCTCACACCAGTCCCCAGTGTCCGCCTTCTTGCCAGTACTTTTTCACTCACTGTCAGGCAAGCATAGTACCAGGTTGGCTGTTTGGGCTATGTGGTAGGAGAGGTATTTGCACTGACTTCAACTCCCATCATGTCCTGTCTTCCACACACCTTCCCATCCAGCCCAAACAGCACACCTAAGACTATGCAGTCCCTGAGAGTGAATGGGAATATACTGGCAAGATGGCTGACACTGGGACCTGGTGTTTTCTTTGACCCCAACTCCCATCAAGCCCTTGTGCTCCTCACACCACTCCCCATTGTCCGCATTCTTGCCAGTACTTTTTCACTCACTGTCAGGCAAGCATAGTACCAGGTTGGCTGTTTGGGCTATGTGGTAGGAGAGGTATTTGCACTGACTTCAACTCCCATCATGTCCTGTCTTCCACACACCTTCCCATCCAGCCCAAACAGCACACCTAAGACTATGGAGTCCCTGAGAGTGAATGGGAATATACTGGCAAGATGGCTGACACTGGGACCTGGTGTTTTCTTTGACCCCAACTCCCATCAAGCCCTTGTGCTCCTCACACCAGTCCCCAGTGTCAGCCACCTTGCCAGTACATTCCCATTCACTCTCATGGACTCCATAGTCTTAGGTGTGCTGTTTGGCAAGGATGGGAAGGTGTGTGGAGGACAGGGCATGATGGGAGCTGTAGTCTGTGCAAATACTCATCCTCCCAAACAGCCCTGCTAACCCCTCTGTGCTTATCCTTACCTCACAGTGAGGGAAGTGTACTGGCAAGGTGGCTGACACTGCTGCTTAGTGTTGATCTTCAAGCCAACTTCCATCAAGGCCCTGTGCACCAAACACCATGCAACTGTGTCAGCCATCTTGTTAGTACACTTCCATTCACTGTCAGGTAGCCATTGGCCCAGATGAGTTGTCTGTGCTGGTTGGGAGAAGCAGTGTTTGCTATCACTACAACTCCCATCAAGCTCTGTCAGACACACACCTTCCTACCCATCTCAAAGAGCTTACCTGGGACTCTGCTTTCCTGACAGTGAGTGGCAATGTGCTGCCAAGATGGCTGACAATGGGGACTGGTGTCTGGAGCACAAGGCCATGATGGAATTTGTGGACAACTCTGACAACACGCACCAGTGTCAGACATCTTGATAGTACTTTGCCACTCACTGTGAGGTAGGCATTGTTTCCAGGTGTGCTGTTTGTGCTGGCTGGGATGGTGTGTGGAGGACAGGGGCTGAGGGGACACAGAATCAGAACAAACACTACTCATTCTAAACAACACAACAAGACCATCTTGAACTATGCTTATCTGACAGTAAGCGGAAATGTACTAGCAAGATGGCTGACACAGGGGACTGGTGCTCTTGACAACAAAACACTAATGTGATTTGTGGCCAACTCAGACACCATGGCACAAGTGTCACACATACTGATAATACATTTCCAATACTCTCATTAAACCATACTGCCATGTGGTCAGTTTTCTCTGGGTGGAAAGAATGTGTGTAGGACAGATCCTGATTGGAGTTGGAGTAATGGCAAACACTCCTACACCCACCCATCCCAACCACTTCATCTGGGCCTATGGCTACCTGACAGTGAATGGAAGTGCACTAGTAAGATAACTGACACTGGTGCATGGTGTTTGGGGCACAACAGGATTTAGATTCAAGTTTAACACCAAGCACCAGTGTCAGCTTCCTTGCTAGTACACTTCCCCTCACTGCCAGTTAGCCATAGTCTCAGAGGAGTTAGCTGGGCTGGTTTGGAGGAGGAGTATTTGTAATGGCTACAACTGACATCAGGCCCTGTTCAATATACACCTTCCCACCCACCACAAACAGCACAACAGGAACTAAGCTTACCCACAGTGCCTCAAAATGTACTAGCAGGATGCATGACACTGGACACTGGTCTCTGACTTTCCCTCCACTACCAACAGGGCCTCGTGCTACAAACACCAGCACCAGTGTCAACCATCTATGTCAGTACATATCCACTGAATCTCAGGACACTATAGTTCCAGGTGTGCTGTTGTGCACGGTGGAAAGAGTGTGTGTAGTACAGGGCCTGAAGGGAGATCTGGCCATAGAAAACACTCCTCCTCACACACAGCCCTACAGGCCAACCATGAACCATGCTTACCTGACAGGGAGTGCAAATGTCACAACAAAATGCCTGAGACTGGGGACTGGTGTTTGGAGCACAAGGCCATGACAGTACTTGTTGTAAAGTTAGACACAAGTGCACAGTGTCAGGCATCCTGCAGGTACATTCTGACACACTGTGAGGTAAGCTTAAGTCTTGTTGGGCTGTTTGCGCTGGGCGGGAAGGTGTATGTAGGACAGGACCTGATGGGAGACGGAGTCAGTGAAAACACTCCTCATACTACACAAACTAAACAGCTCATCTGGGACTATGGCTACATGACAGTGAGGGGATGTGTACTAGCAAGATGGCAGCCACTGGGGACTGATGTCTGAACCTCTCACAACTACCACATTTGCCTCTGGGCTACAAACACCAGGCACTAGTGACAATAAACTTGCAAGTACATTTACCAAATTTGTCTGGACAACACTGTTCATGGTGGCCTCTTGCGGTGTTTGAGAGGAGGAGTGTAAGTTTCACAATCAGAGCACAAGCACACAAACCACACTTCATCAAAGTTCAGTGACACAAAATTGCAGAAAGCCAAGTGTGAGAACTCTTCAGACTATGGAGTCAATGTACAAAATACATGATCTGTGTATGCACTAAGGTAACCAGTCACACATGTTGGTGCTCACAGCCATTCACATAGATATAATGAGATGAGAACAAGACGCACATCACTCAATCACAAATAATATCATGGAAGATCAACAGACTGTGAGTGTGTAGGAAGCCACACAAATGTGACCGCTAAAGACATGCACTAAGCCAAGTACCCTGGCCACAAAAATACATACACTGGGAGAGAAAGAGTACGTATGTCCCTGTTATTTGAAATATGTGCACAACAACAACCCACCTGTGTCATTCACAGGATGTCAACTAGTCAATGTCTCTGGTCATGTAATGTCAACAACATGCCCATTGATGCACATAGCTGGACATGTCGATTTATCCACATATGAAAACAGAATGTCACTGTATCCCCAAACACAGTCCTGCATCATGGATGCAGGACTCCAATCTATGTACAGTACCTCATTATTGTGTTCAGTAGCCTATGTCATTTGTATGAAATGTGGGGCAGTGGACATTAACGTCAATCATGGTGTATTTCATGTCCCTACAGGGTGAGCTGGAAACACCACTGGAAGCAGCCAGGACAGCCAGTCCCAGACTCTGGTCGACAAGGAGCTCTCCGGTGTTGAGGTCTCTCAAACTTCATTGGACGACGATGAACAATTTGGCCCATCAGGTGAGGGTCGCCCCATAGCACCAGCAGTGACTACCTCCGGATCCACTGCGACCACTCCTGCATCAGCTGACAACACCCAGATGACCCCTACCCCCATTGACATAGCAGCCCGATCCACCACCGACAGCACAGCAACACAGGGCACTCCTGAGTTGGCGGACAACATCCCTGTCAATGAAGAAGGAAGCTCAGTGTTGACTGTGCCAACAACAACTGGGCCTGCTCGGGTGGGTAGGGTTGGTGGCAGGGGCCGTGGGGACCGGGCCCATCATGCACCTGGTGCTGATGAGGAAGAGCACCCACAGCTAACCAGAATCCTCCACGCATTTGAGGATTGCACTGGAGATTTTGGGCAGTTCGTTGGAATCCACAGGACCATGCAACAGCAGCAGGCAGCCCACTATGAGAAAATGGACAGTTACCTCTCCAAAATTGATGAAATTGCTGTGGGGCAGCGGGACATTGTCACCTGTCTCCGCCAGATTGCCAGCAACATGTCCACGCCTCCCTGTGTGCCCACAACATCCAGTGCATCAGCATCTGCACAAGGCACTGGGAGGGATGTGGACTCTGGCGGAGAGCACCCTGCACCACTGCTACCTGCACCTGAGGCTCCCCCCAACAAACGTGGGAGAGGTCGTCCAAAGAAGGATTACTGAGAGACCGAACGCTACGCATCACCCCCAGGAAGTGACAATCCGCACAAGATATCATCCATTGTGTGCCAAGCGTTCACTTTGTTTTTTTTTTTATAATTCTTTTTATTAAACATACATCGGTTCAAATAAACATTACAGAGGGTTAGCCAGATCGTACATTGCAGTCGATACAGGAGGAAATGTGTCAAATTACTACATAGTAGAAGAATGTCACGGGGTGTGGGGGCCATTTTGTTCATGACAACTAGGTGGCACACAAATCTCTCCACGGTAGGCATTCCAGGGGCTCCATACCCGGGACCATTTTTTGGGGCACCCTCTTGCCAGGTAAACTGTTTTCTCCCGAAACATGCACCAGTCAAGGTTCTTTTCCCATGCTTCTAGTGTGTGTGGGTGTGCGGCCCCCCATAGTTGAGCAATGTTGCGTTTTGCCAGCATAAACCCCAGCGTAGCCCACTGTGTCTGATTAGTGTTTAGGTCTGTAGGTTCCCAGAGATTGAGGAGGCATCGTCTTGCCTCTGGGCGGAGGTGAACCTGCAATACCGCATTGATAGTGTCGTGGATCTTGAGCCAGAAGGATATGATATGTTCGCACTCCCAAATTATGTGCATGAATGTCCCCACGTGACCACAACGCCGTTTACAGTTCCCATTATCAGACCACCCCATGTGTACCAATCGGGGCCCTGTTATATATATTCTGTGGAGGATTTTAAGTTGTACCAGCCTCAAACGTGCCGGGATAGCGACCACTCTGGGGGAAGACACCGCCAACTGCCAGTCCTCATCATCCTCCTCCACTCCATCCTGCGTCCATTTCTCACGCAGTGATTGAAGGGGACTCTCCATGTTGTTGATTAACTTTTTGTAAATCAGGGAGATAGTTTTCTCGGGAAGATGGCCGTCTAAAATTCTATCCCCCAGTGGAGAAGCCTCTGGAGGGAGAGTCCCCTTAGGCAGAGAAGACTGCAGTGAGTGTAGGACTTGTAAGTAGCGGAAATACTCGGTGTCTGCCAGTTCGTAGTCCGCCTGGAGCATGTTAAAGGATTTGACCCCTCCGACCCCCCAAAGGTCTCTAATTTGTGAGATACCAATAAGGTCCCATCTGTCAAAACCCTTCGATTTCCACAAGTCACCCAATCTTTCTGAGTCCCAAAGTGGGGTGGCTAATGTCAGTGTATTTTTCCATCCCAATGAAGTAATGACGTCATGCCAAATTTGAACAGAATGTTTGGTGGGGCCAGTCAAGGTGTATCGTCTGGGCCGTGAGTATAACGCTCTGTTATAATTGCCGCCTGGGAGGAGCCATTTATCCATGGCATATCCGGGATCGTCTACACGGCCATATATGCCGTGGTTGATGGATGCTAGGTGGGCTGCCCAGTAGTATTTCTTGATATCCGGGAGGCTAATACCTCCGTCATACCAATTTAGTGTTAGTTTATTCAGGGCGATTCGAGGTTTTCCATCCCACAACAGGTCCCTCTGTAGACCCTCAATTTCCTTAAAATATTTGGCGGGGACAGGGTCCAGGGTGTTTTGCAGGGTGTATAGGAATCTAGGCAGGGACATCATTTTAAATAGGGCGGCCCTGCCCAGGAGGGAGAGGGGTAGCGACCTCCAGCTGGCAATATCACTTTTAAGCTTACGAAGGGGGGGGAGAAGGTTTTGAGTATACCGGACTGCGGGATCTAGTGAAATGAAAATCCCTAGATATTTGAAGCCTGTCGTGTTGATTTGTATTGGGCAGTGTTTGGGAGGGACGGGTGGATCTCCCCACAGAGGAAACAAAAGCGACTTACTCCAGTTGACAGAGAATCCAGAGTATCGACCGAATACCGCCAGGATATCTAAGACCACTATAAGGGATTTCCTAGGGGAGGCCAGATAGAGCAATAAGTCGTCTGCGTAGAGTGAGACCCGGTCCTCCCAGCCGGGGGACCATTTTAATCCCCGTATCCTGGGATCCCATCGGATCCAGGCTGCTAAAGGCTCCAGGGCCAGGGCGAAGAGGAGGGGCGAAAGCGGGCAACCCTGACGGGTCCCCCGACTCAGGTGGAAGGCAGCCGATAACTTATTGTTGACCACCACTTGGGCTAGGGGTTCATTATACAGAAGAAGCGTTCACTTTGTTGACTGTCATTGAACTGTCCCACATTGCCTGGAGGGTCTAAGTTGGACTAAGGACTCAAATACTGTGGATCTACTTTGAAATAATTCATCTACAAACACAACCAACTCCTATCTGCACTTTGTTTTGTAGTTTTATAATAACACCAATATGGTGTGGAATGAATTCATCAACTCATGCATTATAAATACAGAGAACTTGGACAGTGGACCAATTTGCCTGCAAAGGGCACCAACTTCCGAAAATAACCAATCTTATATATACTGCCGAAAAATTCTTTGTGCAAGCTTTAACAGTGCCCTCTGTCCAAAGGCACCACCCTTAACCTCAGGGTAAATCAAATACTTAAGCCATATCAAAGCTGCACCACTTGTCCAATTATAATCAGTCAGATCGTTTTTCAAAAATGTCCAATCCGTATTGAAAAATATAATCTTGCTTCTTTATTTGTTTCTTTAAAAGGCCACAGCCAACGTGTTTCGTTCTGTACGCAGAACTTCTTCAGGGCTGTAATTTAAAAACACATACAAAACACATATATCAACATACCACATTTACATACAATGATACAGACAATATATACAACATATAACATAGCACATATGTAAAACAATACGGATTGCATACATACAAAACCAAAAACTGTCTCATTACTTTGCTTATTTTGGGTGGATAAAGCCTCCAAACATGTTTTACAGAATAAGCCACATAACATGAATATGTATGACCATACATACAATCTGTTCCCAATTAATGGGGATTACCACAAAAAACATATTCATAGTTCTACCTAATATGGTCAGATCACACAGTGCTCACATATATATACACCTAAGTCCCAGAACGTCTCCCCAACAAAATATAAAGAAACTCGCTATCATGAGTGCTGATATCCCAACATCCATATATAAGAATGCTCGACCTAGAGACTCCAAAGGCCATAGACAGCCCAGTGATACAAAAGAACAAGCAGTCACATCTGCTCAGCAGAGGAAAGGAAGGGAAAATCAAAAAGGCGGAAAGCACATACCGATAATAATGTCCGTGAAAGCATTAGTTAATGGATACGTAGAACAACTGTCTCAATTCGAAGTAATCTTTAGAGATGGTACTCATATATCTATATAACAAAGAGATAATATACACCGCCCAAAATTAGGTTAATGATTATAAGGTTATGCAAAAAAAGAACACATAATGTCTTGCCATTATGAATATTATATACCTAAAACCCCAAATGGGCCTACCTCATCTGTATCTCAACGTCGCTATTCAATTAGTAGTGGCGTATTGCGCTTAATTTCTCTTCTGTCATGATCATGTGCCAATCATTTTAAAAGGACGAGTGTATTATAATAAATTACTTTGCACAACATACTAGCTCATGTTGTGACTTTGATTCCCAAATGTACAAGTTTAACCCTTTCGATGCTCATGACGTAATGGTTCCGTCATGAGCATCGGTGCTCCTGTGCTCATGACGGAACCATTCCGTCATGAGGACAGGGGCAGGAAATCCCTCTGCTGTAAACAGCAGAGAGATTTCCGTTTTTTTTTGTGCCTCGGGAGGTGGGGAAGAGCTTCCCCAACCTCCCGAGGCCCTCCCCTGGTTTTCTGTGTTATGACGATCGCACGCATGGCACGCTGTTGTCATTACATTGAAAACGAAACTGAAACCGAGTTTCAGTTTCAGTGTTTCAGTGCTCGTGGGGCTATCTCAGCCCCCCGAGCACCAAAACACTTGGGAGGGGTATCGTTGGAAAGGGGAGACTCTCCCCTTTCCAATGGTACCCTTCCCTAGTGGATCCCTGCTTGGGGATCACCCCAGGAGGGTGATCCCCAAGCAGGGATCCACCCACTAGCACCAGGGAGGGGGGAGCGGCCCCTTGGGCAAGGGGCTTTGCTCCCCCCATTGTGTTTTGGGCATACCAGTCTTTCTGCCCCCCTTGGGGGGCATATAGGGGCAGTAGCCCCCAATCTGCCTCCCCGGGGGGGCAGAAAGCCCACTAGCGCCAGGGAGTTTTTTCTCCCGCAATTTTACTTAGGGTGGGGGCTGCCCAAAACGGGCATGCCAACACCCCCACCCCCACCCCACCAAAATTACAGCCTTTCTGCCCCCCCTTGGGGCAGATGGGGGCAGTAGCCTCCAATCTGACCAGCCGGGGGGGCAAAAAGCCCACTAGACGCCAGGGATTTATTTTGGGCAATTGAAATTAGGGTGGGGGCTGCCCAAAACTGCCATGTCAATGCCCCCATCCCCCCAAAAAAATTACAGCCTTTCTGCCCCCGGAGGGGGCAGAAAGCCCACTAGAAACCAGGGATGGTTTTTTTGTATTCATGTAGGGGTGGGGGCTGCCTAAAACGGGCAGGACAATACCCCCACCCCCCCCCCAGAAAAATTCCAGTCTTTCTGCCCCCCGGGGGGCAGAAAGCCCACTAGGCACCAGCGATTACGCTGTCTTTTTTTATGCGTGGGGGCAGCCCAGAATGGGCATACCAATGCCCCCACCCCCCAAAAAAATAGCCACAGTCTTTCTGCCCCCCTTGGGGCCATATCGGGGCAAACTCCCCCCCGATTCCCCCCCAGGGCGGCAGAAAGCTCACAAGGCACAGACATATTTTTAGCAATGTGCCTACCTGTGGATTTTGGGCCCTATATATCAGTAGTGGCACCCATATAGTATGCTGTTTATTTCTATTGCTAAAGGGTGTGGTTTTATTTTGGACTTAATTGGTTGTATCACTATATAATGATTTTTACTGGTCCAGCGCGTCATGTGATCAAGACCGTGGAAACGCGGTCGAAACGTGTCAGGCTGGGCACTTGCTGCTTTAATTTCTCGATGCACATACTTCTGCAATATAGCACTTCACTGAAACTCCACGTTGTGGTCCGCACCTATTTCTTTGTTGAGGATTCGGCAAAAAGGATTGTGGTTACCATATATATATATATATATATATATATATATATATATATATACATATATATATCGCTGACTTCGTCTTTAAAATATCCACTGCCAAGGACAGACGAACGCGGACCCAAAGTTCCTTGTGCAAAGTAAGTTTATTTCTTTTTGCCCTGCATCTCCGCCATGACGCGTTTCAGCCCCACCTGGGCCTTGATCACATAACGCGTTGCAAATGTTACCACCCTTATTTAAAGTGCCAGTGCATTAGTGACGTATAAACCATATGACCACTCTATAAACATGAAAGAAGTACTCAAAAAGTATTCAAATCACCGCACAGTGTCAAGCCTGACATCTTAAATGTGCAAAAAAGGCATAATTTAGTTTGCATAAATACATGAATGTAAAATATGGCTTTGAATAAATATATATAAAAAAACAATTAATATAACATTCATTCAAGTAAAACCTTAAGGAGCACGTGTCATATTGTTTCTTAACAAATCATTATTTTGTTTAACATTGTAATTCATTCTGTGTAAGACCTAATCCTCTACACAAGCAATTGTTAAACCTTCTCATATATTCTAAAATAGAAAGTGAGAAAATAATGAGCCTTTGATGTTAAAATTAATCACATTAAAACCAAGGAACTAAACTAAAATCCTTCATAAAATAATGACTCTGGATTTCCTCTTTGTGCAAAAAACGCAATGTGCAAGCAATGAAGCCCAAGTGGGCAGAATACATATTACATGTAAAGCTAGTCAGAAATAAATGAAAAGTGCTATGTGAGATATAAAACGTGTCACCACTTGGACCTAAAGGTTCCAATAAAGTGCTATGTGCCTTAAAATATGCAATTATTTAAATGGTTCTTTTTAGATAAAAAAGTGTTTACGAAATGACTCAATAATGACTGTAGAAAGTTGCAAGGGAAACTGTTGCCATCTGTGCTGTTGCATCAGGGTAAGGAAAAACATTAATGCTGATGTTGGACAAGCAAAGCGAATGAAACGGTGGTCCAGATGGATATCCTATAAACAGGTAAACAAGTCCTCACTGGCGTTCAGCCCAGTGGGTATCTTAGTATCTAGTTCTAATATGTACCTTGTTTCAAGGAGTCGCAATTGGGCTTCACGATTACCTCCCCTTCTTAAAGGGGAATTGAATCAATGACATAGTATCGCAGATCTGCCAGGTTACTCTGATGGCTTTCCTCGAAATGTCTGGCCACCGGGTACGCTTGATCCTTGTTGGTAATTGCTCTTATGTGCTGGAGTATCCTTTTGTGTACTGGCAATTTAGTACTGCCTATGTATCTTAAATTGCAAGGACACTCCAGCACATAGACCGCATACTCGGTTTTGCAAGTTAGTCTTTTGCCAATCATAACTGGATCTAGTCTAAAAGGGCTTGGAACACTTGTCATGTTCTGTGCATATTTGCAAGCTTTGCAAGTAGGGCATTTGGTGAAATTGGTTGTATCACTATATAATGATTTTTACTGGTCCAGCGCGTCATGTGATCAAGACCGTGGAAACGCGGTCGAAACGTGTCAGGCTGGGCACTTGCTGCTTTAATTTCTCGATGCACATACTTCGGCAATATAGCACTTCACTGAAACTCCACATTGTGGTCCGCACCTATTTCTTTGTTGAGGATTCGGCAAAAAGGATTGTGGTTACCATATATATATATATATATATATATATATATATATATTATCTACTAGCGGTCGCCAGTAGATAGTTATAGTTACAACCTATTATCCATAGGAAATCCGCGACATTCTATTTGAAATAACTCTCTTGCCGGTTGACGTATCTTCGCGAAATTTTCAAACTTTGTGGGGCGCTCCGGTCCGCTCCTACCCTGAAAGTCTCGGGGTGATACGTCAAGCGGGGGCCGAGAAAAAGGGGGTCCCAAAACGCGTTTTCCCCATGCATTTTCCCATAGGAAACTTTAGACACGGCTACAGCCCGAACTGCTGAACGGAATTACACCAAATTTGGCAAAGAGGTAGTTCTTGGTTCAGAAAGAACCCTTTTTGTTAAATGGTGTAAATCCGTTCAGTAGTTGCTGAGAAAATCAAAAAGTAAAAGTACATATATATCTATGGGCACGGAGGATTCGCGCACCCTGAGCGCACCCTGCGCGCACCGTCCCGATCACGAGCTGCATGTTAATTGGCTGTCAGCTGGCTGTCAACATTCCGATTCAGGAAATGTTGGCAGCCATTTTGTCCCTCGGTAGAACCGAGGGACAGAAACAAGTGCGCAAAGCGCACAAAGGGGAGGAGTAGAAACACCCTGACCCCCTAGGTTTGCTCAGGGGTCCCACAAGGACCCCCTGGGCAAAAAAAAATTTTTTTTTTAAAAATCGGCAGGATGCGCTCAGGGTGCGCGAATCCTGCCGAAAAAAAAAGAATGGAAGCGCGGTCTCCCGCGCTCGATGTTAATTGGCCCCCGGGTGGCCCAAGTCCCGGGGCCATGGTGGGGGGATAATTTAATGTGTGGGGGCCTCAAAGGGCCCCCAAGCCCCGGGACCGCCACCCCCGGGGCTTTTTAAAAATGGTGCGGGAGGGCTCTGAGCCCTCCCGCAGCCCCGGGACCACCACCTCCCGGGCTTTTTAAAAAAATTATTAAACCTGTGTGGGGGCTCCAGCCTCACACGCCCGGGGACCACCACCTCCCCGGGGCACTAAACATTTTAATATGGGGTCCGTTACGGACCCCAGAGCCCGGGGACCACCACCTCCCCGGGGCTGTGTACTGAATGGGAGGGGGCCGCGCGGCCCCCTCCTGGAGCCCTTGATGGCCCTGGGGACCACCACCCCCCAGGGCCGGCTCCTGCAGTGTCCCGGGGTGCCTACCCCGGGACACTGCTGTTTGCAATGACAGGACGGGAGCCTCGCGGCTCCCGTCCTGTCATTGCAAACTGCTTTGGATATTGGAAGAGAGAGCTGCTCTCTCTTCCAATATCCAAAGCCGATTGCTTTACACATGGGGAGCAGCATGTTAGCTGCTCCCCATGTGTACAAGCAATGCCGGCACCCTAGGGACGCGGGGAGCCGGCGGGACTGTGGGGGATTGGGGACCCCCACAGTCCCCAACGAGAGGCCAGGCCCCGGGGGATGGGGTCCCCGGGGCAGAGTAGTGGCCCGGGAGGGGCCACGCGGCCCCCCTCCCCAAAAAAAACAAATACATTTTTTACAAAAACGATCGGGCCCGCAGGCCCCGCCCCCTTCCTTCACCACTCTGCAAACGCGCCCCTGGCGCGTTTGCAGAGGGGAACGAATTCCCCTTGAATACTGGGGGTCCCTGGGGGCCAACTAGCCCACCAGGAACCTCCAGTATGCGCCAGGGGCTGCGTTGCAGAGAGGTGTAGAGAGGCCACACCCCTTTTACACTCTCTGCAACGCAGCTCTGTGGCGCTTTGGAGGTATATGGTGGGCTAGTTGGACTCCGGGGACCCTCAGGATTCAAGGGGACTTAATCCCCCAACTTAAAACGCGCCACGGGGCGCGTTTGCACAGTGGTGAAGGGAGGGGCGGGGCTTCAGGTGACATGTGTGCAAACAGGCCCCGTGGCGCGTTTTAAGATGGGGAATTAAATCCCCTTCAATCCTGAGGGTCCCTGGGGCCAACTAGCCCAACAGGTACATCCAGAAAGCGCCACAGAGCTGCGTTGCAGAGAGGTGTAAAAGGGGTGTGGCCTCTCTACACATCTCTGCAACGCAGCCCCTGGCGCATATTGGAGGTTCCTGGTGGTCTAGTTGGCCCCTAGGGACCCTCAGGATTCAAGGGAACTTAATCCCCCAACTTAAAACGCGCCACGGGGCGCGTTTGCAAAGATGTCACCTCAGGCCCCGCCCCTCCCTTCACCATTGTGCAAATATTCCTCTAAAATCAGCCGAAATAGGAATTCCGATTTACTCACCTGTTATAAGGAGAGACCTCAGTGCTGTATCTTTCAGCCCAGTACTGGTCCTGAAAAGTAATTTTAACCGTACTTACCGGTAACTTGAATTTCCTTCATAGGCTAACATTGACTGGTTTCACTTGGAAATTCTTCTAAGTGTGGAGTTTTGGAACTTTAAAATATTCCTCTAAAATCAGCCGAAATACGAATTCCGATTTACTCACCTGTTATCAGGAGAGACCTCAGTGCTGCATCTTTCAGCCCAGTACTGATCCTCAAAAGTAATTTTAACCGTACTTACCGGTAATTTGAATTTCCTTCATAGGCTAACATTGACTGGTTTCACTTGGAAATTCTTCTAAGTGTGGAGTTTTGGAACTTTAAAATATTCCTCTAAAATCAGCCGAAATACGAATTCCGATTTACTCACCTGTTATCAGGAGAGACCTCAGTGCTGCATCTTTCAGCCCAGTACTGATCCTGAAAAGTAATTTTAACCGTACTTACCGGTAACTTGAATTTCCTTCATAGGCTAACATTGACTGGTTTCACTTGGAAATTCTTCGAAGTGTTGATTTTTGAAACATACAAATATTCCTCTAAAATCAGCCGAAATCCGAATTCTGATTTACTCACCTGTTATCAGGAGAGACCTCAGTGCTGCATCTTTCAGCCCAGTACTGGTCCTGAAAAGTAATTTTAACCGTACTTACCGGTAACTTGAATTTCCTTCATAGGCTAACATTGACTGGTTTCACTTGGAAATTCTTCTAAGTGTGGAGTTTTGGAACTTTAAAATATTCCTCTAAAATCAGCCGAAATACGAATTCCGATTTACTCACCTGTTATCAGGAGAGACCTCAGTGCTGCATCTTTCAGCCCAGTACTGATCCTGAAAAGTAATTTTAACCGTACTTACCGGTAACTTGAATTTCCTTCATAGGCTAACATTGACTGGTTTCACTTGGAAATTCTTCTAAGTGTTGATTTTTGAAACATACAAATATTCCTCTAAAATCAGCCGAAATCCGAATTCTGATTTACTCACCTGTTATCAGGAGAGACCTCAGTGCTGCATCTTTCAGCCCAGTACTGGTCCTGAAAAGTAATTTTAACCGTACTTACCAGTAACTTGAATTTCCTTCCATAGGCTAACATTGACTGGTTTCACTTGGAAATTCTTCTAAGTGTGGAGTTTTGGAACTTTAAAATATTCCTCTAAAATCAGCCGAAATACGAATTCCGATTTACTCACCTGTTATCAGGAGAGACCTCAGTGCTGCATGTTTCAGCCCAGTACTGATCCTCAAAAGTAATTTTAACCGTACTTACCGGTAACTTGAATTTCCTTCATAGGCTAACATTGACTGGTTTTCAGCAAAAAAGTTTCAAAGTGTTGATTTTCACAAACTACAAATATTCCTTAAAAATCGCCTGTATGACTTAAACGCATTCTTTCAACTGTTTACAGGAGATGCACCAGTGCTGGATCCAGGATCCAACACTGAGTAAGAAAAAGTAACGATAACAGTTTTTACCTGCTAAGTGAATTTCCTTCCATAGGATAACATTGGTGATTCTATGAGAAAAAGTTTCAAAGTGTCAACTTTTAAAATACAATAATATTCCTTAAAAATCACGACTGTAACCAAAACGCTTTTACTCAACTGTTTACAGGAGATGTACCAGGACTGAATCTAGGATCCAGTCCTGTGGTTACAAAAGTAATCCATAAAGTAACTAATTGCATTTAACTAGAAATTCACATTGAGCTGAATGTTGCATTGTGTTTGAAAATGTGTTGCCCATTGCAACAACTGTAACTACTGTACTTAAAAGTCTATTGCCTATCTGCAAAGTATTTAAACTAAAGTAATTCATTCTGAGAAAGTATTTTTGTAATGTAATGTATAATGTAATTACAATGTAATTTGACAAATAAAATATGTAAAAAAAATTGTTTCTAAAAATGTAGTAAATCAGTATGAAAAAAATTAATATAACAATTAATACATTTAAAAATTGGCATTTACAAAACCTTTGAAATTCACTGAAAAAACCGTAGGTTTCAGGCACGTTATAGTTAGAAATTAGCATTTAAAAAACCTTTGAAATTCACTGAAAAAACCATAGGTTTCAGACACGTTATAGTTACAAATTAGCATTTAAAAAACCTTTGAAATTCACTGAAAAAACCATAGGTTTCAGACACGTTATAGTTACAAATTAGCATTTAAAAAACCTTTGAAATTCACTGAAAAAAACATAGGTTTTAGGGACAGTTATAGTTACTTGGACATTGCACTCGTACAAAACCCGTGAAATTCCCCGTTATAGTTAGTTCAGCTAACTATAACTCGCGCCCCGCAATGCACTGCTGATGACGTCACATATTACATCACTCATGACATGGTCAGTGACATCACTGATGACATCACTGATGACATCTCAAATGACATCACTCATGACATCATCCACGTGATAATCTGATGCACCTCCTCACACCCTAATATAACCTTTGATACACCCACTCTAAATTACAGACTGCCATTCGCAAAACCATAGACACTCCAACACCAATAACTACATACCCACTCACTGATTCTTAGGTCTACACACACACATCCACTCACTCACCCGTACAGTCACTCATACTTACGGTCACTCAGTACAGGACTATCATATGCACTCTTACTCCTATATAGACACTCAAACAACGCCACTCATCCATAGAGATACTCACACACCTAGTCAGTCATGCAAATAATTAAACACACTGCCATTTACTCACCTATACAGTTATACACACACCAGCTCACTTACTCATACAAATAGTAGCACATTGTTACGCTCTTATACAATCACTGATACAAGCACACAATCATCCATACAGCCACTATCACAATCACTCACTCTTGCTTATAGCTATTTATATGCTCCAACACACATATATACTGCCTTTCACATATGTAGTTACTCACACATGTACCACTGGGACATACATTCACTCACTAACACACTCTTACACACACTTACCCACCCATACAGTCTATCACAGATGCACTCTTGAAACCATCCACCCAGTGAATCACCCACTCACACATCTATGCACAGAGTTGCACACACCCCTCCCACACAAACACTCAGGCACCCATACAGATACTCAGACAAGCATTCAATAACTCATATAGAAAATCATTTAGCTATTCACAAACACATGCAGCCACTTACACAGCAACAGACAGACGGATACAGACATACACCCAGTTTAGTCACTAACCCATGCATTCAGTAAGATACGTTAAATCACTCACTTATAGAGTCAGTCACGCACCTACTAAATCATCCATACAGACACTTACACACCCACTCATTCTTCAATACGTCTTTTCCTATATATTTTAAAAATATTTAAACTTTACAGAAACACACAGTCACTGGATGATGTCATCAGTGATGTCATTTGAGATGTCATCAGTGATGTCATCAGTGATGTCACTGACCATGTCATGAGTGATGTAATATGTGACGTCATCAGCAGTGCATTGCGGGGCGCGAGTTATAGTTAGCTGAACTAACTATAACGGGGGAATTTCACGGGTTTTGTACGAGTGCAATGTCCAAGTAACTATAACTGTCCCTAAAACCTATGGTTTTTTCAGTGAATTTCAAAGGTTTTTTAAATGCTAATTTGTAACTATAACGTGTCTGAAACCTATGGTTTTTTCAGTGAATATATATATATATATATATATATATATATATATATATATATATATCCAGTTAACTCCTTAACAAAAGGATGACGACGCCGTGTGCGGTTTCCAAACTTTATTGTCGGCCACTATCAAACTCGTTTCAACTGCACACCAGTCTTGCTCACTGATACCGAGGTATCGAGCCCGGCCATTTTTTAAAACATAATTCGTGAATCACACGTGTCACATGACAACTACAACTCCAGTGATAGTGAAAACAGACTCGTAGTTTCTTTCACTTCGGTAAACGGTAATGTAAAACCATAATGCTTGTAGTATAATATTTCAGTTGGTATCAGTGTTATAGCTATACAAGTTCATTGCCTTGCCTGTCAACAGTAAATAATCAAACATTCAATTGCCGATATTTACAATATTTACAACATAGCGCATTCAATTATACTCGGATGCGACTGTGCCAACTGCCAAAAGTTCTTCTTTATCGAGTAAACCATGGATTTAAAAAGGTTTACATGATTAAGTAAGGTATAACGATTTCATTGTACCTATAAGTATAGCAGAACATGGCATGTCTGCAGTTAGCACAGTCGCATCAACTGGATTTGTAGTTGTCATGTGACACGTGTGATTCACGAATTATGTTTTAAAAAATGGCCGCGCTCGATACCTCGGTGTCAGTGAGCAAGACTGCTGTGCAGTTGAAACGCGTTTGATAGTGGGCGACAATAAATTTTGGAAACCGCACACGGCGTCGTCATCCTTTTGTTAAGGAGCTAACTGGATTTGGTGGGACCTACTCTCGTGGGGTCCTTGCGACGACGCAACCTTGGTTCTGGTGGCGGCTTTGACTGCACGAGGGAAAGTACGGAGGAATATATATATGTATATATATATATATATGTGTGTGTGTGTGTGTGTGTAGAAAACACTCAGAACACTTAAAATGTAAAATCATTAATACTTACATATACTTACCTTTAAAATTTTAACAACACATATGCCTTTAACATTCATGCCTTCATAACAAAATTTGTTGTAATGGCATGCGTGGTAAAGGCATATTCGTAGTAAAATCCTGCATGGTAAAGACTTGCATGGTAGTTTCGCCTGCGTGGTTAAGCCTGCGTGGTAAAGGAACATGGGGTTCCGGCTTGTGGTAAAGGCTGTTTCCCTCTCGACAGGAAGCCAGTGAAATGAAAGAAGAGAGGAAAGATGTTGTCGTACTTCTTAAGACCAAACACATTTTTTGGCAGTGTTTTGAATGTATTGAAGGTGCTGTATGTCACAGGCAGAAATACCAAGTTTAGCTTACATGTAGTAAACCTTCTTGGAAGCAAACTGCCAATTTACCACAAAGACGCTGGTAAGAAAAAGCCAAAAAAGAGTAGAAGGCATTTTCAGAGCCACAATTCACAAAAACAGGTTTTGTTGAAATTTGAGGAAGTGATAGGACTCATCAGGGGTGTAGCTTAGTCAGTGAGATTCGGGGGGAGTGAATCTCAAATTTCCCAACTAAAGAAAGCAGTGGACAGCAGGATGGAGCGGTGAGATTACCAAGGTTCAGGATGACTGTTTCTATGAAGAAACGGGTCGGTACTGATTTGCATTAAGTGGGTCTCTGTCTAGAGAGGCACAGTAGATGAAAAACAATGGTTGGAAATGCTAACCTGAGGGAATGCAACTGGTTAGACTATATGCAAGCATTCATCCCAGTACCTTTTGGGAGTCTGATTGCCAGTAGTATGCCTGGAAATTTGAGACTGGTGCAAATTTCCAAGCCTACTACTGCCAATGTTTGTGAATTCCAAAAAGCAGCAAATTTCCATACATTCTAGGGGTATTTCTATAGGTATATATTTAACTGCTTTTTTGGTAAACCAGTCACTAAATACATTAATGATCTAAATCCAAAAAATGAACAAGTTAAAAACTCTTAGTGAAATGAGAACAACGAGGAAAATAAACACAGATAAAGCAGACAGAACTAACACACCATGAATGCATTTTGAAGGGTGTCACACCCCAAACACCCTTGCTGGAACTATGCACCTGCCCCTACCTCCTGGACCTGGTAATTCTCAATGGAAACTCATTACTACTTTCACGGTCAACACAATGGCCTGGAGACCCTGCCTTGGGTCACTTATTTTAAATATATTTTCACTGCACCCACTCTTCTTTGTCTCTGCTACAAGAAGCCTTGAGTAGAGTTGTCAAATCTGTTCGTGTGGGCAGGGCTCCATCTTTCTAGTCCTTGCCTTTTATAAATTATTTTATCCAGTGACTGAGGGCCCCATGTTGTAAGCCCAAGTCACAAATGTAGGAGAGCATGTAGGCAAATTAGTAGAGTGAGCCAAGCCATCGTTCTGGCTTGACTCTAAGAGTCAGTGCACGAGTTGAGCCATGAAAACATTTGGCGTGTGTATGGTTCAACAAACATTATGTAAAAATATGATACAATGTCTTCAAAATTCAAAAAAGTTTATTTCTTTGACATGGGGAAACATTTCATCTTAGTACATCCGATTATGTCACTGCATAAACAGACATTTATTAAACGTGACGTTTTAAAAAACATTCATGGTTCGTCTGCAACAACAGTGCCATTAGTGAACTAAGGACCACATCAGTAGTCACCAAGGCTCACCCTTTTTGCCTTTCATTCTTAGCCCAGTAAGAGAAAAAACGACACAGAGGGAACAGACCCGACTCACGGCCCCTAGACCCAACTACGAAGCCAAGAAAGCATTTAAATGAGGGGTGTCACACCCCAAGCACCCCCTTGAAGGTACGCCCCTGGCACTCATTCATCATAACCCCAGTGTTCTAACCACTGATGCGGCATATGCCTGTGAACAGGGCCCAAAGTAAAGAGCCCCACAGTGCTGAATCCTTTTAGGTCTGAGAGAATTAACATGGTGGTAGCTGAGGTGGCAGCCCTTTAAATGGGAGAAAATGTATCTCACCGACTTACACGACAATCTTCATAGGTACAGAAGAAAGCATAAAGCCAGCACAGAGAGTAATTTAAAAGGTGTGGAGAGCATACAGATCCGAGGGGTACTCCCAGCTTAAAATATTTTATAAAGTATTCAAAGGACATATGACGAGAGGTTGAGTCTGAAAAGACAAAAAGGGCCATATTGAAAACATGTCCTGAACTGCAAAGTCATGTTATCTTTGCAGGAGTGGACAGTCAACATTGTCAGCAACAGCTGATACATCTACATGCATCAAATCTCTGACCATTCTGAGGAAAAGTACTAATTGGTGCCTGTGACCCATCGTCACGAGGGAGGCCGATGGTTAAACCCATAATTATCTCATTGACAAGGGAGTGAAGCAGGGCACTTTCATCTAAACACCTCTGTCCACTTATGCCAAGAAAGTAATTGACCATGTTAGATAGCTTAGGGTTCAAATGGCTCAAAACACCTCCTGCAGACAACTGTCCCTCTCTTGCTGGTAATAGAGCGGAAATGTCATTTATACCTTTAAGACGAGCAAAAACTGGACATGACACTTTTCAAGAGAAAATAAATAAATGTGCATCAAATTACACGTTAAAGAAAAGATGATGCAAATGAAGAATTTTAGTTGCTGCATTGTTTAAGCATGCAGAAAAAGAGTAATTTAGAATAATATCAAACGTATATGTAACAGGTTGTGGTTTACTAATAAAGATTTTTGTTTTATTAACGTGTGTTAGAAACGTGCACATGATGAAATTCTCACATTATTGAATTTACTTCTAATTGGTTTGCATTTCATTTTAAATAGAAGAATAACTAATGAGATGTATGGAATAATATAATTAATCTGGATTTTGATAGTGAATTTTATGATTTTAACCTTTGTATGTGATAACATGTGCGCCATAAATGACAAAGAGAAACACGTGCTACACCTTTGTACTAAAAGATGCATTTACAAAACTTTCAGAAAATGTGTTCTTTACACATGTGCTAATAATAGCTTGAAATGAGAATGTAATCTATATTTTTAAGGTGCATATACATATTAATACTTATAAATATAGTAGAATACTATTTCTATCTGAATTAATTTTGATCACACTAAGGGCCCGATTTCGATCTTGCTAGGAAAGCATTCCTACCGAACCGGTCCTGGAATGCTTTCCAAACGACCCGACCGCGAGCTGACTGAACGAGCAAAAATGATGCAATGCCTGTGAATTCCAACCGAATCGTCCGGAATGCAATCCGTCCGACTGCATCGTCCGGAAACAAGCCCAAAGCAACCGATTAGTTCGTAAACGTTGCAAAATAACAGTACTGGTAGGAATTAGACTTGGTTAACCCCGCAAACAGATGACAATGCATCCAACGCGGTTACTGGACCGTGTCTGTTTGTGTCACAAATGCCAAGTGGAAAATAACAAAAATAACACAAACAAGCATTAGCAACTGCAAAAAATAATAATAATTAGCCACACCCACCAATCAACCTATATAAAGGGCCAAACACATTACCATGATCTTTTGCTCAAACAGAACTGCTGCCAGGTATCAGGAGTCTGTCCACTTTCACTGCTCTCTGCCTCTCTGCCACACACACACTCACACTTCACACACCTCACAACTTGTACAGATTTTATTGTTAAAAAAATCTTCAACACACACTCTTTTTCATAATCATACTCACCCTCACTTTCACAGTCACCCTCACATTCAGCCTCACCCCTACCATGGCCCCAAGGAAGCAGCAAAGGTTCACAGAGAAGGAGTTGGAAGTGCTTGTAGATGAAATACTCAAAGTAGAGCCACAGTTATTTGGCAATCAAGTCCAACAGACCACCCTGTCCCAGAGAAATAGGATGTGGGAGAGTCAACAAGGTGAACGCTCAAGCACCTTGTCTGCGTACAATGGATGACATCAGGAACGGTGTGAAAGAGGGTCAAAAACTGATGGCCAGAGAACACGCCCAGAGCCACCAGACTGGCGGTGGCCCTCCTGCACCACCCGTGCACTTCACTTCATGGGAGGAGAAGGTGCGTGCCATCCTTCCGCCAGAGTCCGTCCATGGAATAATAGGAGCAAGAGAGTCTGGTGAGTACCTACTCAACATGCCACTAATGTTACCAATTACACATCCACAGACATCACTGTTAAGGATACTGTTGTACAAATGACTATTATCAAATTTACAAAATTCTAGAGTAAATTACCATGTGTTGTGTATGCCATATTGACAAACAATATACCTGCAATGGAATAGAACATTTAACAACTTCCAAACATGTACAAACTTCTTATAAACTCACTGCAAGGCTTTGTGCTCCAAACACAAGTCATCAGCGTCAGCCATCTTGCCAGCACATGTTCACTCATTCACAGGAAATCTGAATCAGAGGAAGGATGGTTGGGATGTCTGGGAAGGTGGGTGGGGGCACAGGCATGATGGGAGTTGTAGTCACAGCAAACACTCCTCCTCCCACACAGCCAAACAGGCCCACCTGGAACCATGCTTGCCTGACAGTGAGTGGAAATGTACTGACAAGATGGCTGACACTGCTGCATGGTGTTTTCTTTGACCCCAACTCTCATCAAGGCCTTGTGCTTCTCACACCAGTCCCCAGTGTCCGCCTTCTTGCCAGTACTTTTTCACTCACTGTCAGGCAAGCATAGTACCAGCTTGGCTGTTTGGGCTATGTGGTAGGAGAGGTATTTGCACTGACTTCAACTCCCATCATGTCCTGTCCTCCACACACCTTCCCATCCAGCCCAAACAGCACACCTAAGACTATGCAGTCCCTGAGAGTGAATGGGAATATACTGGCAAGATGGCTGATACTGGGACCTGGTGTTTTCTTTGACCCCAACTCCCATCAAGCCCTTGTGCTCCTCACACCAGTCCCCAGTGGCAGCCATCTTGCCAGTACTTTTCCACTCACTGTCAGGCAAGCATAGTACCAGGTTGGCTGTTTGAGCTATGTGGGAGGAGGAGTATTTGCATTGACTTTAACTCCCATCATGCCCGGTCCTCCACACACCTTCCCATCCAGCCCAAACAGCACACCTGGGACTATGCAGTACCTGAGAGTGAATTGGAATGTACTGGCAAGATGGCTGACACTAGGGCCTGCTGTTTGCTTTGACCCCAACTCCCATCAAGGCCTCGTGCTCCTCACACCAGTCCCCAGTGTCAGCCACCTTGCCAGTACATTCCCATTCACTCTCATGGACTCCATAGTCTTAGGTGTGCTGTTTGGCAAGGATGGGACGGTGTGTGGAGGACAGGGCATGATGGGAGCTGTAGTCTGTGCAAATACTCATCCTCCCAAACAGCCCTGCTAACCCCTCTGTGCCTATCCTTACCTCACAGTGAGGGAAGTGTACTGGCAAGGTGGCTGACACTGCTGCTTAGTGTTGATCTTCAAGCCAACTCCCATCAAGGCCCTGTGCACCAAACACCATGCAACTGTGTCAGCCATCTTGTTAGTACACTTCCATTCACTGTCAGGTAGCCATTGGCCCAGATGAGTTGTCTGTGCTGGTTGGGAGAAGCAGTGTTTGCTGTCACTACAACTCCCATCATGCTCTGTCAGACACATACCTTCCTACCCATCTCAAAGAGCTTACCTGGGATTCTGCTTTCCTGACAGTGAGTGGCAATGTGCTGCCAAGATGGCTGACAATGGGGACTGGTGTCTGGAGCACAAGGCCATGATGGAATTTGTGGACAACTCTGACAAAACGCACCAGTTTCAGACATCTTGATAGTACTTTGCCACTCACTGTGAGGTAGGCATTGTTTCCAGGTGTGCTGTTTGTGCTGGCTGGGATGGTGTGTGGAGGACAGGGGCTGAGGGGACACGGAATCAGAACAAACACTACTCATTCTAAACAACACAACAAGACCATCTTGAACTATGCTTATCTGACAGTGAGCGGAAATGTACTAGCAAGATGGCTGACACAGGGGACTGGTGCTCTTGACAACAAAACACTAATGTGATTTGTGGCCAACTCAGACACCATGGCACAAGTGTCACACATACTGATAATACATTTCCAATACTCTCATTAAACCATACTGCCATGTGGTCAGTTTTCTCAGGGTGGAAAGAATGTGTGTAGGACAGATCCTGATTGGAGTTGGAGTAATGGCAAACACTCCTACACCCACCCATCCCAACCACTTCATCTGGGCCTATGGCTACCTGACAGTGAATGGAAGTGCACTAGTAAGATAACTGACACTGGTGCATGGTGTTTGGGGCACAACGGGATTTAGATTCAAGTTTAACACCAAGCACCAGTGTCAGCTTCCTTGCTAGTACACTTCCCCTCACTGCCAGTTAGCCATAGTCTCAGAGGAGTTAGCTGGGCTGGTTTGGAGGAGGAGTATTTGTAATGGCTACAACTCACATCAGGCCCTGTTCAATATACACCTTCCCACCCACCACAAACAGCACAACAGGAACTAAGCTTACCCACAGTGCCTCAAAATGTATTAGCAGGATGCATGACACTGGACACTGGTCTCTGACTTTCCCTCCACTACCAACAGGGCCTCGTGCTACAAACACCAGCACCAGTGTCAACCAGCTATGTCAGTACATATCCACTGAATCTCAGGACACTATAGATCCAGGTGTGCTGTTGTGCACGGTGGAAAGAGTGTGTGTAGTACAGGGCCTGAAGGGAGATCTGGCCATAGAAAACACTCCTCCTCACACACAGCCCTACAGGCCAACCATGAACCATGCTTACCTGACAGTGAGTGCAAATGTCACAACAAAATGCCTGAGACTGGGGACTGGTGTTTGGAGCACAAGGCCATGACAGTACTTGTTGTAAAGTTAGACACAAGTGCACAGTGTCAGGCATCCTGCAGGTACATTCTGACACACTGTGAGGTAAGCTTAAGTCTTGTTGGGCGGTTTGCGCTGGGCGGGAAGGTGTATGTAGGACAGGACCTGATGGGAGACGGAGTCAGTGAAAACACTCCTCATACTACACAAACTAAACAGCTCATCTGGGACTATGGCTACATGACAGTGAGGGGATGTGTACTAGCAAGATGGCAGCCACTGGGAACTGATGTCTGAACCTCTCACAACTACCACATTTGCCTCTGGGCTACAAACACCAGGCACTAGTGACAATAAACTTGCAAGTACATTTACCAAATGTGTCTGGACAACACTGTTCATGGTGGCCTCTTGCGGTGTTTGAGAGGAGGAGTGTAAGTTTCACAATCAGAGCACAAGCACACAAACCACACTTCATCAAAGTTCAGTGACATAAAATTGCAGAAAGCCAAGTGTGAGAACTCTTCAGACTATGGAGTCAATGTACAAAATACATGATCTGTGTATGCACTAAGGTAACCAGTCACACATGTTGGTGCTCACAGCCATTCACATAGATATAATGAGATGAGAACAAGACGCACATCACTCAAACAATCACAAATAATATCATGGAAGATCAACAGACTGTGAGTGTGTAGGAAGCCACACAAATGTGACCGCTAAAGACATGCACTAAGCCAAGTAGCCTGGCCACAAAAATACATACACTGGGAGAGAAAGAGTACGTATGTCCCTGTTATTTGAAATATGTGCACAACAACAACCTACCTGTGTCATTCACAGGGTGTCAACTAGTCAATGTCTCTGGTCATGTAATGTCAACAACATGCCCATTGATGCACATAGCTGGACATGTCGATTTATCCACATATGAAAACAGAATGTCACTGTATCCCCAAACACAGTGCAGGACTCCAATCTATGTACAGTAACTCATTATTGTGTTCAGTAGCCTATGTCATTTTTATGAAATGTGGGGCAGTGGACATTAACGTCAATCATGGTGTCTTTCATGTCCCTACAGGGTGAGCTGGAAACACCACTGGAAGCAGCCAGGACAGCCAGTCCCAGACTCTGGTCGACAAGGAGCTCTCCGGTGTTGAGGTCTCTCAAACTTCATTGGACGACGATGAACAATTTGGCCCATCAGGTGAGGGTCGCCCCATAGCACCAGCAGTGACTACCTCCGGATCCACTGCGACCACTCCTGCATCAGCTGACAACACCCAGATGACCCCTACCCCCATTGACATAGCAGCCCGATCCACCACCGACAGCACAGCAACACAGGGCACTCCTGAGTTGGCGGACAACATCCCTGTCAATGAAGAAGGAAGCTCAGTGTTGACTGTGCCAACAACAACTGGGCCTGCTCGGGTGGGTAAGGTTGGTGGCAGGGGCCGTGGGGACCGGGCCCATCATGCACCTGGTGCTGATGAGGAAGAGCACCCACAGCTAACCAGAATCCTCCACGCATTTGAGGATTGCACTGGAGATTTTGGGCAGTTCGTTGGAATCCACAGGACCATGCAACAGCAGCAGGCAGCCCACTATGAGAAAATGGACAGTTACCTCTCCAAAATTGATGAAATTGCTGTGGGGCAGCGGGACATTGTCACCTGTCTCCGCCAGATTGCCAGCAACATGTCCACGCCTCCCTGTGTGCCCACAACATCCAGTACATCAGCATCTGCACAAGGCACTGGGAGGGTTGTGGACTCTCCCGGAGAGCACCCTGCACCACTGCTACCTGCACCTGAGGCTCCCCCCAACAAACGTGGGAGGGGTCGTCCAAAGAAGGATTACTGAGAGATCGTACGCTACGCATCACCCCCAGGATGTGACAATCCGGACAAGATATCATCCATTGTGTGCAAAGCGTTCACTTTGTTGACTGTCATTGAACTGTCCCATATTGCCTGGAGGGTTTAAGTTGGACTAAGGACTCAAATACTGTGGATCTACTTTGAAATAATTCATCTACAAACACAACCAACTCCTATCTGCACTTTGTTTGGTAGTTTTATGATAACACCAATATGGTGTGGAATGAATTCATCAACTCATGCATTATAATAAATTACTTTGCACAACATACTAGCTCATGTTGTGACTTTGATTCCCAAATGTACAAGTTTAACCCCTTCGATGCTCATGACGGAATGGTTCCGTCATGAGCATCGGTGCTCCTGTGCTCATGACGGAACCATTCCGTCATGAGGACAGGAGCAGGAAATCCCTCTGCTGTAAACAGCAGAGGGATTTCCATTTTTTTTTGTGCCTCGGGAGGTGGGGAAGAGCTTCCCCAACCTCCCGAGGCCCTCCCCTGGTTTTCTGTGTAATGATGATCGCACGCATGGCGCGCTGTTGTCATTACATTGAAAACGAAACTGAAACTGAGTTTCAGTTTCACTGTTTCAGTGCTCGTGGGGCTATCTCAGCCCCCCGAGCACCGAAACACTTGGGAGGGGTATCATTGGAAAGGGGAGACTAACCCCTTTCCAATGGTACCCTTCCCTAGTGGATCCCTGCTTGGGGATCACCCCAGGAGGGTGATCCCCAAGCAGGGATCCACCCACTAGCGCCAGGGAGGGGGGAGCAGCCCCTTGGGCAAGGGTCTTTGCTCCCCCCATTGTGTTTTGGGCATACCAGTCTTTCTGCCACCCCAGGGGGGCAGATGGGGGCAGCAGCCCCGAATCTGCCCCCCCGGGGGGGCAGAAAGCCCACTAGCGCCAGGGAGTTTTGTCCTAAAAAATTTACTTAGGGTGGGGGCTGCCCAAAACGGGCATGCCAATGCCCCCACCCCCCCTCACCAAAATTACAGCCTTTCTGCCCCCCCGGGGGGGAAAAAAGCCCACTGAACGCCAGGGATTTTTTTGGGCAAATGAAATTAGGGTGGGGACTGCCCAAAACGGGCATGCCAATGCCCCCACCCCCCCAAAAAAAAATTAAAGTCTTTCTGTCCCCCCTGGCGGGCAGATGGGGGCTGTAGCCCCCAATCTGCCCCCAGGAGGGGCAGAAAGCCCACTAGCGCCAGGGATTTTTCCCCCCGCAATTTTACTTAGGGTGGGGGCTGCCCAAAACGGGCAAGCCAACGCCCCCACCCCACCAAAATTACAGCCTTTCTGCCCCCCCTGGGGGCAGATGGGGGCAGTAGCCTCCAATCTGACCCGCCGGGGGGGCAAAAGCCCACTAGATGCCAGGGATTTATTTAGGGCAATTGAAATTAGGGTGGGGGCTGCCCAAAACGGGCATGTCACTGTTCCCATCCCCCCAAACAAATTACAGTTATTATGCCCCCCCTGGGGGGCAGAAAGCCCACTAGATGCCAGGGATTTTTTTGGGGCAATTTTACTTAGGGTGGGGGCTGCCCAAAACGGGCATGCCAATGCCCCCACCAAAATTACAGCCTTTCTGCCCCCCCCTGGGGGGAAGATGGGGGCAGTAACCCCCAATCTGCCCCCAAAGGGGGGGGCAAAAAGCCCACTAGACGCCAGGGATTTATTTGGGGCAATTGAAATTAGGGTGGAGGCTGCCCAAAACGGTCATGTCAATGCCCCCGCCCCCCCAAAAAAATACAGTCTTTCTGCCCCCCCCAGAAAGCCCACTAGAAACCAGGGATGTTTTTTTTGTATTCATGTAGGGGTGGGGGCTGCCTAAAATGGGCAGGACAATACCCCCACCCCCCCAGAAAAATTCCAGTCTTTCTGCCCCCTGGGGGGCAGATGGGGCAGTTGCCCCTGATCTGCCCCCCGGGGGGGCAGAAAGCCCAGTAGGCACCAGCGATTACGCTGTCCTTTTTTATGAGTGGGGGTGGGGGCAGCCCAGAATGGGCATACCAATGCCCCCACCCCCCAAAAAAATAGCCACAGTCTTTCTGCCCCCCTTGGGGCCATATCGGGGCAAACTCCCCCCCGATTCCCCCCCAGGGCGGCAGAAAGCTCACAAGGCACAGACATATTTTTAGCAATGTGCCTACCTGTGGATTTTGGGCCCTATATATCAGTAGTGGCACCCATATAGTATGCTGTTTATTTCTATTGCTAAAGGGTGTGGTTTTATTTTGGACTTAATTGGTTGTATCACATATAATGATTTTTACTGGTCCAACGCGTCATGTGATCAAGACCGTGGAAACGCGGTCGAAACGTGTCAGGCTGGGCACTTGCTGCTTTAATTTCTCGATGCACATACTTCTGCAATATAGCACTCCACTGAAACTCCACGTTGTGGTCCGCACCTATTTCTTTGTTGAGGATTCGGTAAAAAGGATTGTGGTTACCATATATATATATATATATATATATATATATATATATATATATATATATATATATATATATATATATATATATATATATCCAGTTAACTCCTTAACAAAAGGATGACGACGCCGTGTGCGGTTTCCAAAATGTATTGTCGGCCACTATCAAACTCGTTTCAACTGCACAGCAGTCTTGCTCACTGATACCGAGGTATCGAGCCCGGCCATTTTTTAAAACATAATTCGTGAATCACACGTATCACATGACAACTACAACTCCAGTGATAGTGAAAACAGACTCGTAGTTTCTTTCACTTCGGTAAACGGTAATGTAAAACCATAATGCTTGTAGTATAATATTTCAGTTGGTATCAATGTTATAGCTATACAAGTTCATTGCCTTGCCTGTCAACAGTAAATAATCAAACATTCAATTGCCGATATTTACAATATTTACAACATAGCGCATTCAATTATACTCGGATGCAACTGTGCTAACTGCCAAAAGTTCTTCTTTATTGAGTAAACCATGGATTTAAAAAGGTTAACATGATTAAGTAAGGTATAACGATTTCATTGTACCTATAAGTATAGCAGAACATGGCATGTCTGCAGTTAGCACAGTCGCATCAACTGGAGTTGTAGTTGTCATGTGACACGTGTGATTCACTAATTATGTTTTAAAAAATGGCCGCGCTCGATACCTCGGTATCAGTGAGCAAGACTGCTGTGCAGTTGAAACGCGTTTGATAGTGGCCGACAATAAATTTTGGAAACCGCACACGGCGTCGTCATCCTTTTGTTAAGGAGCTAACTGGATTTGGTGGGACCTACACTCGTGGGGTCCTTGCGACGACGCAACCTTCGTTCTGGTGGCGGCTTTGACTGCACGAGGGAAAGTACGGAGGAATATATATATATATATGTGTGTGTGTGTGTGTGTGTGTGTGTGTGTGTGTAAAAAACACTCAGAACACTTAAAATGTAAAATCATTAATACTTACATATACTTACCTTTAAAAATTTTTACAACAAATATGCCTTCACCATTCATGTTTTCATAACAAAATTTGTTGTAATGGCATGCGTGGTAAAGGCATATTCGTAGTAAAATCCTGCATGGTAAAGACTTGCATGGTAGTTTCGCCTGCGTGGTTAAGCCTGCGTGGTAAAGGCACATGGGGTTCCGGCTTGTGGTAAAGGCTGTGTCCCTCTCAACAGGAAGCCAGTGAAATGAAAGAAGAGAGGAAAGATGTTGTCGTACTTCTTAAGACCAAACACATTTTTGGCAGTGTTTTGAATGTATTGAAGGTGCTGTATGTCACAGGCAGAAATACCAAGTTTAGCTTACATGTAGTAAACCGTCTTGGAAGCAAACTGCCAATTTACCACAAAGACGCAGGTAAGAAAAAGCCAAAAAAGAGTAGAAGGCATTTTCAGAGCCACAATTCACAAAAACAGGTTTTGTTGAAATTTGAGGAAGTGATAGGACTCATCAGGGGTGTAGCTTAGTCAGTGAGATTCGGGGGGAGTGAAT
Organism: Calotriton arnoldi; assembly: GCA_963921515.1. NCBI lineage: Eukaryota > Metazoa > Chordata > Amphibia > Caudata > Salamandridae > Calotriton > Calotriton arnoldi. Next base: position 1,247,424 of record CAWUFW010001779.1, on the reverse strand, counting down.
CTCAAATTTCCCAACTAAAGAAAGCAGTGGACAGCAGGATGGAGCGGTGAGATTACCAAGGTTCAGGATGACTGTTTCTATGAAGAAACGGGTCGGTACTGATTTGCATTAAGAGGGTCTCTGTCTAGAGAGGCACAGTAGATGAAAAACAATGGTTGGAAATGCTAACCTGAGGGAATGCAACTGGTTAGACTATATGCAGGCATTCATCCCAGTACCTTTTGGGAGTCTGATTGCCAGTAGTGTGCCTGGAAATTTGAGACTGGTGCAAATTTCCAAGCCTACTACTGCCAATGTTTGTGAATTCCAAAAAGCAGCAAATTTCCATACATTCTAGGGGTATTTCTATAGGTATATATTTAACTGCTTTTTTGGTAAACCAGTCACTAAATACATTAATGATCTAAATCCAAAAAATGAACAAGTTAAAAACTCTTAGTGAAATGAGAACAACGAGGAAAATAAACACAGATAAAGCAGACAGAACTAACACACCATGAATGCATTTTGAGGGGTGTCACACCCCACACACCCTTGCTGGAACTATGCACCTGCCTCTACCTCCTGGACCTGGTAATTCTCAATGGAAACTCATTACTACTTTCACGGTCAACACAATGGCCTGGAGACCCTGCCTTGGGTCACTTATTTTAAATATATTTTCACTGCACCCACTCTTCTTTGTCTCTGCTACAAGAAGCCTTGAGTAGAGTTGTCAAATCTGTTCGTGTGGGCAGGGCTCCATCTTTCTAGTCCTTGCCTTTTATAAATTATTTTATCCAGTGACTGAGGGCCCCATGTTGTAAGCCCAAGTCACAAATGTAGGAGAGCATGTAGGCAAATTAGTAGAGTGAGCCAAGCCATCGTTCTGGCTTGACTCTAAGAGTCAGTGCACGAGCTGAGCCATGAAAACATTTGGCGTGTGTATGGTTCAACAAACATTATGTAAAAATATGATACAATGTCTTCAAAATTCAAAAAAGTTTATTTCTTTGACATGGGGAAACATTTCATCTTAGTACATCCGATTATGTCACTGCATAAACAGACATTTATTAAACGTGACGTTTTAAAAAACATTCATGGTTCGCCTGCAACAACAATGCCATTAGTGAACTAAGGGCCAAGTCAGTAGTCACCAAGGCTCACCCTTTTTGCCTTTCATTCTTAGCCCAGTACAAGAAAAAACGACACAGAGGTAACAGACCCGACTCACGGCCCCTAGACCCAACTACGAAGCCAAGAAAGCATTTAAATGAGGGGTGTCACACCCCAAGCACCCCCTTGAAGGTATGCCCCTGGCACTCATTCATCATAACCCCAGTGTTCTAACCACTGATGCGGCATATGCCTGTGAACAGGGCCCAAAGTAAAGAGCCCCACAGTGCTGATTCCTTTTAGGTCTGAGAGAATTAACATGGTGGTAGCTGAGGTGGCAGCCCTTTAAATGGGAGAAAATGTATCTCACCGACTTACACGACAATCTTCATAGGTACAGAAGAAAGCATAAAGCCAGCACAGAGAGTAATTTAAAAGGTGTGGAGAGCATACAGATCCCAGGGGTACTCCCAGCTTAAAATATTTTATAAAGTATTCAAAGGACATATGACGAGAGGTTCAGTCTGAAAAGACAAAAAGGGCCATATTGAAAACATGTCCTGAACTGCAAAGTCATGTTATCTTTGCAGGAGTGGACAGTCAACATTGTCAGCAACAGCTGATACATCTACATGCATCAAATCTCTGACCATTCTGAGGAAAAGTACTAATTGGTGCCTGTGACCCATCGTCACGAGGGAGGCCGATGGTTAAACCCATAATTATCTCATTGACAAGGGAGTGAAGCAGGGCACTTTCATCTAAACACCTCTGTCCACTTATGCCAAGAAAGTAATTGACCATGTTAGATAGCTTAGGGTTCAAATGGCTCAAAACACCTCCTGCAGACAACTGTCCCTCTCTTGCTGGTAATAGAGCGGAAATGTCATTTATACCTTTAAGACGAGCAAAAACTGGACATGACACTTTTCGAGAGAAAATAAATAAATGTGCATCAAATTACACGTTATAGAAAAGATGATGCAAATGAACGATTTTAGTTGCTGCATTGTTTAAGCATGCAGAAAAAGAGTAATTTAGAATAATATCAAACATATATGTAACAGGTTGTGGTTTACTAAAGAAAAAGATTTTTGTTTTATTAACGTGTGTTAGAAACGTGCACATGATAAAATTCTTACATTATTGAATTTACTTCTAATTGGTTTGCATTTCATTTTAAATAGAAGAATAACTAATGAGATGTATGGAATAATATAATTAATCTAGTTTTTGATAGTGAATTTTATGATTTTAACCTTTGTATGTGATAACATGTGCGCCATAAATGACAAAGAGAAACACGTGCTACACCTTTGTACTAAAAGATGCATTTACAAAACTTTCAGAAAATGTTCTTTACACATGTGCTAATAATAGCTTGAAATGAGAATGTAATGTATATTTTTAAGGTGCATATACATATTAATACTTATAAATGTAGTAGAATACTATTTCTATCTGAATTAATTTTGATCACACTAAGGGCCCGATTTCGATCTTGCTAGGAAAGCATTCCTACCGAACCGGTCCTGGAATGCTTTCCAAACGACCCGACCGCGAGCTGACTGAACGAGCAAAAATGATGCAATGCCTGTGAATTCCAACCGAATCGTCCGGAATGCAATCCGTCCGACTGCATCGTCCGGAAACAAGCCCAAAGCAACCGATTAGTTTGTAAACGTTGCAAAATAACAGTACTGGTAGGAATTAGACTTGGTTAACCCCGCAAACAGATGACAATGCATCCAACGCGGTTACTGGACCGTGTCTGTTTGTGTCACAAATGCCAAGTGGAAAATAACAAAATTAACACAAACAAGCATTAGCAACTGCAAAAAATAATAATAATTAGCCACACCCACCAATCAACCTATATAAAGGGCCAAACACATTACCATGATCCTTTGCTCAAACAGAACTGCTGCCAGGTATCAGGAGTCTGTCCACTTTCACTGCTCTCTGCCTCTCTGCCACACACACTCTCACACTTCACCCACCTCACAACTTGTACAGATTTTATTGTTAAAAAAATCTTCAACACACACTCTTTTTCATAATCACACTCACCCTCACTTTCACAGTCACCCTCACATTCAGCCTCACCCCTACCATGGCCCCAAGGAAGCAGCAAAGGTTCACAGAGAAGGAGTTGGAAGTGCTTGTAGATGAAATACTCAAAGTAGAGCCACAGTTATTTGGCAACCAAGTCCAACAGACCACCCTGTCCCAGAGAAATAGGATGTGGGAGAGGATAGTCAACAAGGTGAACGCTCAAGCACCTTGTCTGCGTACAATGGATGACATCAGGAACGGTGTGAAAGAGGGTCAAAAACTGATGGCCAGAGAACACGCCCAGAGCCAGCAGACTGGCGGTGGCCCTCCTGCACCACCCGTGCACTTCACTTCATGGGAGGAGAAGGTGTGTGCCATCCTTCCGCCAGAGTCCGTCCATGGAATAATAGGAGCAAGAGAGTCTGGTGAGTACCTACTCAACATGCCACTAATGTTACCAATTACACATCCACAGACATCACTGTTAAGGATACTGTTGTACAAATGACTATTATCAAATTTACAAAATTCTAGAGTAAATTACCATGTGTTGTGTATGCCATATTGACAAACAATATACCTGCAATGGAATAGAACATTTAACAACTTCCAAACATGTACAAACTTCTTATAAACTCACTGCAAGGCTTTGTGCTCCAAACACAAGTCATCAGCGTCAGCCATCTTGCCAGCACATGTTCACTCATTTACAGGAAATCTGAATCAGAGGAAGGATGGCTGGGATGTCTGGGAATGTGGGTGTGGGCACAGGCATGATGGGAGTTGTAGTCACAGCAAACACTCCTCCTCCCACACAGCCAAACAGGCCCACCTGGAACCATGCTTGCCTGACAGTGAGTGGAAATGTACTGGCAAGATGGCTGACACTGCTGCATGGTGTTTTCTTTGACCCCAACTCTCATCAAGGCCTTGTGCTTCTCACACCAGTCCCCAGTGTCCGCCTTCTTGCCAGTACTTTTTCACTCACTGTCAGGCAAGCATAGTACCAGGTTGGCTGTTTGGGCTATGTGGTAGGAGAGGTATTTGCACTGACTTCAACTCCCATCATGTCCTGTCCTCCACACACCTTCCCATCCAGCCCAAACAGCACACCTAAGACTATGCAGTCCCTGAGAGTGAATGGGAATATACTGGCAAGATGGCTGACACTGGGACCTGGTGTTTTCTTTGACCCCAACTCCCATCAAGCCCTTGTGCTCCTCACACCAGTTCCCAGTGGCAGCCATCTTGCCAGTACTTTTCCACGCATAGTACCAGGTTGGCTGTTTGAGCTATGTGGGAGGAGGAGTATTTGCATTGACTTTAACTCCCATCATGCCCGGTCCTCCACACACCTTCCCATCCAGCCCAAACAGCACACCTGGGACTATGCAGTACCTGAGAGTGAATGGGAATGTACTGGCAAGATGGCTGACACTAGGGCCTGCTGTTTGCTTTGACCCCAACTCCCATCAAGGCCTCGTGCTCCTCACACCTGTCCCCAGTGTCAGCCACCTTGCCAGTACATTCCCATTCACTCTCATGGACTTCATAGTCTTAGGTGTGCTGTTTGGCAAGGATGGGAAGGTGTGTGGAGGACAGGGCATGATGGGAGCTGTAGTCTGTGCAAATACTCATCCTCCCAAACAGCCCTGCTAACCCCTCTGTGCCTATCCTTACCTCACAGTGAGGGAAGTGTACTGGCAAGGTGGCTGACACTGCTGCTTAGTGTTGATCTTCAAGCCAACTCCCATCAAGGCCCTGTGCACCAAACACCATGCAACTGTGTCAGCCATCTTGTTAGTACACTTCCATTCACTGTCAGGTAGCCATTGGCCCAGATGAGTTGTCTGTGCTGGTTGGGAGAAGCAGTGTTTGCTGTCACTACAACTCCCATCAGGCTCTGTCAGACACACACCTTCCTACCCATCTCAAAGAGCTTACCTGGGACTCTGCTTTCCTGACAGTGAGTGGCAATGTGCTGCCAAGATGGCTGACAATGGGGACTGGTGTCTGGAGCACAAGGCCATGATGGAATTTGTGGACAACTCTGACAACACGCACCAGTGTCAGACATCTTGATAGTACTTTGCCACTCACTGTGAGGTAGGCATTGTTTCCAGGTGTGCTGTTTGTGCTGACTGGGATGGTGTGTGGAGGACAAGGGCTGAGGGGACACGGAATCAGAACAAACACTACTCATTCTAAACAACACAACAAGACCATCTTGAACTATGCTTATCTGACAGTGAGCGGAAATGTACTAGCAAGATGGCTGACACAGGGGACTGGTGCTCTTGACAACAAAACACTAATGTGATTTGTGGCCAACTCAGACACCATGGCACAAGTGTCACACATACTGATAATACATTTCCAATACTCTCATTAAACCATACTGCCATGTGGTCAGTTTTCTCAGGGTGGAAAGAATGTGTGTAGGACAGATCCTGATTGGAGTTGGAGTAATAGCAAACACTCCTACACCCACCCATCCCAACCACTTCATCTGGGCCTATGGCTACCTGACAGTGAATGGAAGTGCACTAGTAAGATAACTGACACTGGTGCATGGTGTTTGGGGCACAACGGGATTTAGATTCAAGTTTAACACCAAGCACCAGTGTCAGCTTCCTTGCTAGTACACTTCCCCTCACTGCCAGTTAGCCATAGTCTCAGAGGAGTTAGCTGGGCTGGTTTGGAGGAGGAGTATTTGTAATGGCTACAACTCACATCAGGCCCTGTTCAATATACACCTTCCCACCCACCACAAACTGCACAACAGGAACTAAGCTTACCCACAGTGCCTCAAAATGTACTAGCAGGATGCATGACACTGGACACTGGTCTCTGACTTTCCCTCCACTACCAACAGGGCCTCGTGCTACAAACACCAGCACCAGTGTCAACCAGCTATGTCAGTACATATCCACTGAATCTCAGGACACTATAGTTCCAGGTGTGCTGTTGTGCACGGTGGAAAGAGTGTGTGTAGTACAGGGCCTGAAGGGAGATCTGGCCATAGAAAACACTCCTCCTCACACACAGCCCTACAGGCCAACCATGAACCATGCTTACCTGACAGTGAGTGCAAATGTCACAACAAAATGCCTGAGACTGGGGACTGGTGTTTGGAGCACAAGGCCATGACAGTACTTGTTGTAAAGTTAGACACAAGTGCACAGTGTCAGGCATCCTGCAGGTACATTCTGACACACTGTGAGGTAAGCTTAAGTCTTGTTGGGCTGTTTGCGCTGGGCGGGAAGGTGTATGTAGGACAGGACCTGATGGGAGACGGAGTCAGTGAAAACACTCCTCATACTACACAAACTAAACAGCTCATCTGGGGCTATGGCTACATGACAGTGAGGGGATGTGTACTAGCAAGATGGCTGCCACTGGGGACTGACGTCTGAACCTCTCACAACTACCACATTTGCCTCTGGGCTACAAACACCAGGCACTAGAGACAATAAACTTGCAAGTACATTTACCAAATTTGTCTTGACAACACTGTTCATGGTGGCCTCTTGTGGTGTTTGAGAGGAGGAGTGTAAGTTTCACAATCAGAGCACAAGCACACAAACCACACTTCATCAAAGTTCAGTGACACAAAATGGCAGAAAGCCAAGTGTGAGAACTCTTCAGACTATGGAGTCAATGTACAAAATACATGATCTGTGTATGCACTAAGGTAACCAGTCACACATGTTGGTGCTCACAGCCATTCACATAGATATAATGAGATGAGAACAAGACGCACATCACTCAAACAATCACAAATAATATCATGGAAGATCAACAGACTGTGAGTGTGTAGGAAGCCACACAAATGTGACCGCTAAAGACATGCACTAAGCCAAGTACCCTGGCCACAAAAATACATACACTGGGAGAGAAAGAGTACGTATGTCCCTGTTATTTGAAATATGTGCACAACAACAACCCACCTGTGTCATTCACAGGATGTCAACTAGTCAATGTCTCTGGTCATGTAATGTCACCAACATGCCCATTGATGCACATAGCTGGACATGTCAATTTATCCACATATGAAAACAGAATGTCACTGTATCCCCAAACACAGTCCTGCATCATGGATGCAGGACTCCAATCTATGTACAGTAACTCATTATTGTGTTCAGTATCCTATGTCATTTGTATGAAATGTGGGGCAGTGGACATTAACGTCAATCATGTTGTCTTTCATGTCCCTACAGGGTGAGCTGGAAACACCACTGGAAGCAGCCAGGACAGCCAGTCCCAGACTCTGGTCGACAAGGAGCTCTCCGGTGTTGAGTTCTCTCAAACTTCATTGGACGACGATGAACAATTTGGCCCATCAGGTGAGGGTCGCCCCATAGCACCAGCAGTGACTAACTCCGGATCCACTGCGACCACTCCAGCATCAGCTGACAACACCCAGATGACCCCTATCCCCATTGACATAGCAGCCCGATCCACCACCAACAGCACAGCAACACAGGGCACTCCTGAGTTGGCGGACAACATCCCTGTCAATGAAGAAGGAAGCTCAGTGTTGACTGTGCCAACAACAACTGGGCCTGCTCGGGTGGGTAGGGTTGGTGGCAGGGGCCATGGGGACCAGGCCCATCATGCACCTGGTGCTGATGAGGAAGAGCACCCACAGCTAACCAGAATCCTCCACGCATTTGAGGATTGCACTGGAGATTTTGGGCAGGTCGTTGGAATCCACAGGACCATGCAACAGCAGGAGGCAGCCCACTATGAGAAAATGGACAGTTACCTCTCCAAAATTGATGAAATTGCTGTGGGGCAGCGGGACATTGTCACCTGTCTCCGCCAGATTGCCAGCAACATGTCCACGCCTCCCTGTGTGCCCACAACATCCAGTGCATCAGCATCTGCACAAGGCACTGGGAGGGATGTGGACTCTGGCGGAGAGCACCCTGCACCACTGCTACCTGCACCTGAGGCTCCCCCCAACAAACGTGGGAGGGGTCGTCCAAAGAAAGATTACTGAGAGACCGAACGCTACGCATCACCCCCAGGAAGTGACAATCCGCACAAGATATCATCCATTGTGTGCCAAGCGTTCACTTTGTTGACTGTCATTGAACTGTCCCACATTGCCTGGAGGGTCTAAGTTGGACTAAGGACTCAAATACTGTGGATCTACTTTGAAATAATTAATCTACAAACACAACCAACTCCTATCTGCACTTTGTTTTGTAGTTTTATGATAACACCAATATGGTGTGGAATGAATTCATCAACTCATGCATTATAATAAATTACTTTGCACAACATACTAGCTCATGTTGTGACTTTGATTCCCAAATGTACAAGTTTAACCCCTTCGATGCTCATGACGGAATGGTTCCGTCATGAGCATCGGTGCTCCTGTGCTCATGATGGAACCAATCCGTCATGAAGACAGGGGCAGGAAATCCCTCTGCTGTAAACAGCAGAGGGATTTCCATTTTTTTTTTGTGCCTCGGGAGGTGGGGAAGAGCTTTCCCAACCTCCCGAGGCCCTCCCCTGGTTTTCTGTGTAATGACGATCGCACGCATGGCGCGCTGTCGTCATTACATTGAAAACGAAACTGAAACTGGGTTTCAGTTTCAGTGTTTCAGTGCTCGTGGGGCTATCTCAGCCCCCCGAGCACCAAAACACTTGGGAGGGGTATCGTTGGAAAGGGGAGACTCTCCCCTTTCCAATGGTACCCTTCCCTAGTGGATCCCTGCTTGGGGATCACCCCAGGAGGGTGATCCCCAAGCAGGGATCCACCCACTAGCGCCAGGGAGGGGGGAGCGGCCCCTTGGGCAAGGGCCTTTGCTCCCCCCATTGTGTTTTGGGCATACCAGTCTTTCTGCCCCCCCGGGGGGGCAGAAAGCCCACTAGCGGCAGGGATTTTTTTCTAAAAAATTTACTTAGGGTGGGGGCTGCCCATAATGGGCATGCCAATGCCCCCACCCCCCTCACCAAAATTACAGCCAATCATCGCCCCCTGGGGGGCAAAAAGCCCACTAGACCCCAGGGATTTTTTTTGGGCAAATGAAATTAGGGTGGGGGCTGCCCAAAACGGACATGCCAATGCCCCCCCCCCCCCAAAAAAATTAAAGTCTGTCTGTCCCCCCTGGGGGGCAGATGGGGGCAGTAGCCCCCAATCTGCCCCCCGGAGGGGCAGAAAGCCCACTAGCGCCAGGGATTTTCCCCCCGCAATTTACTTAGGGTGGGGGCTGCCCAAAACGGGCATGCCAACGCCACCACCCCACCAAAATTACAGCGTTTCTGCCCCCCCTGGGGGTAGATGGGGCAGTAGCCTCCAATCTGACCCGCCGGGGGGGCAAAAAGCCCACTAGACGCCAGGGATTAATTTTGGGCAATTGAAATTAGGGTGGGGGCTGCCCAAAACGGGCATGTCAATGCCCCCATCCCCCCAAAAAAATTACAGTCTTTCTGCCCCCCCAGGGGGCAGATGGGGGCAGTAGCCCCCAATCTGCCCCCCCGGGGGCAGAAAGCCCACTAGAAACCAGGTATTTTTTTTTGTATTCATGTAGGGGTGGGGGCTGCCAAAAATGGGCAGGACAATACCCCCACCCCCCCAGAAAAATACCAGTCTTTCTGCCCCCCGGGGGGGGCAGAAAGCCCACTAGGCACCAGCGATTACGCTGGCTTTTTTTATGCGTGGGGGTGGGGGCTGCCCAGAATGGGCATACCAATGCCCCCACCCCCCAAAAAAATAGCCACAGTCTTTCTGCCCCCCTTGGGGCCATATCGGGGCAAACTCCCCCCAGATTCCCCCCCAGGGCGGCAGAAAGCTCACAAGGCACAGACATATTTTTAGCAATGTGCCTACCTGTGGATTTTGGGCCCTAGCAAAGCCGGAACATAGGGAAACCTAGCAAACCTGTACATTTTTGAAAACTAGACACCCAGGGGAATACAGAATGGGGTGACTTGTCTGGCTCTCACAAGGTTCTGTTACCCAGAATCCCTTGCAAACCTAAAAATTTGTCCAAAAAAACCACATTTTCCTCACATTTCTGTGGTGGAAAGTTCTGAAATCTGTGTGGATCCACAAAATTCCACAAAGCCCGCATTTCCCAAAGTCTTCCGAGAAAAATGGTACCTCACTTGTGTGGGTGGGTCAAGTACCCCCGACAGGCAAGGGCCCAAAACCTATTCAAGCGACTTCAAAATTACCTATCACAAAACAACCTGGTTTTGCAAGGGGGGGTCCCATGAGTTTTTGACCCCGGGCTCGGCGGTCATCTAGGGAAACCTACCAAACCTACACATTTCTGAAAACTAGACACCCTGGTGAGTGCAGCAAGGTATGGCTTGCGTGGGTCCCCCAACATTTCCCTACCGAGAATCCCCTGCAAACCTCAAATTTAGATTAAAAAAATCACTTTTTTCTCAAATTTCTGTGTGGGAAAGTTCTGGAATCTGCGTCCACAAATTTCCTTCTACACAGCATTCCCCCAGGTCTCCCGATAAAAATGGTACCTCACTCGCGTGGGTGGGTCAAGTACCCACAACAGGCAAGGGCCCAAAACCTAGTGAGGCAACATCAAAATTACCTATCACAAACCAACGTGGTTTTCAAGGGGGGTCCCATGAGTTTTTGGCCCCGGGCTTGGCGGCCATCTAGGGAAACCTACCAAACCCACACATTTCTGAAAACTAGACACCCGGGGGACTCCAGGGAGGTATGGCTTGCGTGGATCCCCCAACGTTTTCTTACCCAGAATCCCCTGCAAACCTCAAATTTAGCTGAAAAAAATCACTTTTTCCACAAATTTTTGTGTGGGAAAGTTGTGGCATCACCGGGCTGACACAAATTTCCTACTACCCAGCCTTCCCCCAGGTCTCCCGATAAAAATGGTGCCTCACTCGTGTGGGAGGCCCAAGTACCCGCGACAGGCAAGGGCCCAAAACATATTGAGGCGACATCAAAATTGCCTATCACAAAATGAGCTGGTTTTGCAAGGGGGGGCATCTGGGTTTTTGGCCCCGTGCACGGCGGCCAGCTAGGGAAACCTACCAAATCCACACATTTCTGAAAACTAGACATCCGGGGGATTATAGGGAGGTATGGCTTAAGTGGATCCCCCAATGTTTTCTTACCCAGAATCCCCTGCAAACCTAAAATTTAGCTGAAAAAAATCACTTTTTTCACACATTTTTGTGTGGGAAAGTTGTGGCATCACCGGGCTGACACAAATTTCCTACCACCCAGCGTTCCCCCAGGTCTCCCAATAAAATGGTGCCTCACTCATGTGGGAGGCCCAAGTACCCGCGACAGGCAAGGGCCCAAAACGTATTGAGGCGACATCAAAATTGCCTATCACAAAACGACCTGGTTTTGCAAGGGGGGTCCCATGACTTTTTGGCCCGGGGCTCGGCGGCCACCTAGGGAAACCTACCAAACCCACACATTTCTGAAAACTAGACACCCGGGGGATCCCATGGAGGTATGGCTTGCATGGATCCCCCAACGTTTTCTTACCCAGAATCCCCTACAAACCTGAAATTTAGCTAAAAAAATCACTTTTTTCACACATTTTTGTGTGGGAAAGTTGTGGCATCACCGGGCTGACACAAATTTCCTACCACCCAGCGTTCCCCCAGATCTCCCGATAAAAATGGTGCCTCACTCATGTGGGAGGCCCAAGTACCCGCGACAGGCACTAGGCCTACCCACACAAGTGAGGTACCATTTTTATCGAGAGACTTAGGGTAACACAGAATTGTAGAGCAACTGTTATTCCCTATTGACTTTTGATGCATTTCTGCCTTCCAAATGAAAGACAATGTGTAAAAAAGAAGTCATTTTGAAAAATGACCTATAATTCTCATGCTAGTATGGGTACTCCCAATTTCGGAAATGTGCAAATATCTACTGTTTCTAAACTCTATATTTTGTTCCCATTTCAGAAATACATAGGTGTCTTTCATACCGATTTTTCCATGTATAAATTTTCCCAGAATAATTGCTATATACCCGGTACATAATAAAAAAACATTGCAAGACGCTGCTCAGTTATTGGCTCTGGGTTCGTCGGGTTCTTGGTGAACCTACAAGTCCTATATATCGCCACAACCAGAAAGATCCAGCAGATGTAACGGTATATTGCTTTCAAATAGCTGTCATAATTAGAAGAAGTTACAGGTGAAAACGTTGACACAAATGGTTGTTTTTTTCAACTAATTTTCAATTTTTCCTATATTTAACTGTTTGTTTCTATAAAGAAAACTTGAAGGATCTACACAAATGACCCCTTGCTGAATTCAAAATTTTGTCTACTTTTCAGAAATGTATAGCTTTCCAGGATCCATTATTGATTTCATACCCATTTCTACAATTAACTGGAAGGAGGTTGAAAGCACAAAAAATAGCAAAAATAGGCTATGTCCCAGAAAAATGCCAAAACTGTGTAAAACATTTTGGTTTTCTGACAAAAGTCTGCTCGTCCCTGAAAACTGGGAAGATGGTAATTTCAGCACCACAATCCCTTTTTTGATACCATTTGCAGGGAAAAAACCAGACGCTTTCATCTGTAGCCCCGCATTTTTCCCCCAAAAAACAAAATTTAGTTGTATTTTGGCTAATTTCTGGGTCCCCTCTAGGGGAATCCACAAACCCTGGGTACCTTTAGAATCCCCATGAAGTTGGTAAAAAAGGACGCAAATTTGGCGTGGATACCTTATGTGGTCAAAAAGTTACAGGGCCCTAAGTGCGAACTACCCCAAATAGCCAAAAAAAGGCTTAGCACAGGGGGGGAAAAGGCCTAGCAGCGAAGGGGTTAAATGACGCACAAAATCACAAAGCAAAAAAGTTTCAGTAACATTGGTAACAAGTCACTTCATGAAATTTATCACTGAATTGTGAGTGAATGTACCTTGTGGCAGCATGATAGTTAGACACATCCAGGATAACACACAATCCGTAGGACATGTTGCAGGACCAATGGAAGACTATTGTCTCAAAAAAATAGCACCTAGAGCAAGCACAATCAACAATCATTGTCATCAAAACAGATCATCTAGGAACATATTTTCGTTTGTAACAAATATCTGGATTTGTGAAAACAAACAACGCACACCTCAATGTGGAGCACAGGTTTATTCGCCAGATGCAACCTGGCACCTTCACACAAAATATGATTGCATCACACTGTGAAAAAACATAGAAAACAACAAAAGATGACCATTAGGTTTGAAGTAAGTGTGTGCCATGGATTTCAAATACTGTTGAAAGATGGAATCTGACTCTGCATCATGGGTCTTGGAGGTCTCAAGTCTGCAGAACACAAGGCAAAGTACCCTGGTAAGGAGAAACATAGACCAGAGTTAAGAAAGCATGAATAAGTTGACCAAGTTTACAAGAGAGTTTCATCAAATGCACAAATTTGTCTTTGTGAACACTAGCTAGGATTCATGTTAGCACTGTACCTGTTGACATACAACATTAATTGAACCATTACTTTTGAAAACCTATTGTTAATTATCATACACTCACACGCATACATACACATTGGACATCAGCAACACACAAGCAAACAAATGGACTTTGACATCTCATATCATTGCATACTTACACTCATGTGAAAAAGTTGATGATGTCTCGGCGCACATCCAAGGCATCCTCCTCATCATCACTGGCAACCTGTCCCAGTCCAGGATCCTCCCTCGCAGGCGGATGCTGGTCTTCGTCATCCTGGATCAGAGGGATTGCCTTCCTGATCACCAGGTTGTGAAGCACGCAGCATGCATTGATGGTGTTACACACCTTCAACCGTGCATATTGAAGGGCTCCTCCTGTACGATCCAGGCAGCGGAATCGTGTCTTCAAGAGTCCAAAAGTCCTCTCCACCACTCGCCTGGTCCTTCCATGGGCCTTATTGAACCGAACCTCCGCTGGTGTTACAGGGTTGCGGAGTGGGGTCAGCAACCAAGGAAGGTTGGGGTATCCAGAGTCTTCTACATTGAACACAGAAAAAACTTCAGTAGTCTGACAACAGAGCACTATCTGATGTACAAACAACACACACCACAACATAAACACACATCACCTACCAACAAGCCAGGCACGGTCAGGTTGCAGCTGCGACATCAAGTGGTGGATGACACTGTTCCTCATGGTGTACATGTCATGTGCCAAGCCAGGGAATCTTGCGCAGACATGGGATATTAACATGTCAGCCAGACATACCACCTGCACATTGATTGAATGATAGTGCTTGCGGTTGTGGTATGTCTGCTCATGTGCTTGAGGTGGTACCAAGGCAACATGGGTGCCATCAATCGAGTCAATAACATGTGGTATCCTCCCCGCAGCAAAAAAGTCACCCTTGATGTCAACCAATTCCCCTGTTGTTGGAAAATTAATGTACTGGTCCAGGTGCTGCATCAATGCCTCCAACACATCACGCAGGACATAACTAAACATGGTCTGGGACATGCCACCAGCTGTTGCCACAGTATATTGAAATGACCCAGTGGCAAAGAAATGGAGGGCTGCCATCACCTTCACCTTGGGGGTCAGCGCAAGAGGATATGGGCGTGGTGCCAACTGTGCAGACAAATCCTCAATAGTTAAACCGATATCGCCTGATGGTATCACGTTCCTCAATGGTCTGTGGGACGAGAAAGGGCCTGTAGACTGGAGGACGTCTACGATACATATTTGTAGGGTGTAAACAGAGTTGGTGTCAGTTTACAGTGTACAAAGCAACATGCATTGAGACAAACTGAACATGAATTCGGTAAACAAATAAAGGTAGACAACATTGGAAATACACATTTCTATGAAAAACGCTTACCCCACATACATATCATAGCATTAGTACCCTTCCCAGACATGTTACAAAGAGATGGTGACACAGCATTAGAGTGCTGTACTGTAAAAATCCTCTACTGTCTGCCACCGTTCATGTGATCTATCATCACATACTCCTCACCTCCACACCAAATTAGCCAAGATATAGGTTTGTGACAACAATTACATGGTTTGAAGGTACCCACAAAAGGATCATGGACTGACATATATGTGGGACACATGATACACACAGCGTCTCACAATGAGAATCCTGCTCACCAGTGTCACAGGGAGGACACTGTCATGTTATCATGTCTGCCAAACACATACAATCACATACACAGAACATGAACAATGTAGGTGGTGCATCATTTACCCCATCATCTACTTAAGTGCGGGACACAAATATACACTAGTAATTCAAATAACAAACACCAGCTGATGTGGCAGATTAATGTCACAGTATACTCATTCAAATATTAATGCTTGATACATGACTTCACACACCCAACATATACTGTCAGGAATCTCACAGAATGCACATTGGGTTCACACAGTCACCAAAAGCAGTGAACATGTCATTTAAACACATGTGTATACCCTAAACGTTATTGGCACTGTGATCAAGCTTAGGAGGGTAAAAGGAATACATTTGTCATAATGTTGGTATGACCCTCCAAAAAAGTGTTCTCATGTGCCCCTCAAGGTTAGCTCCTCATGGGAGTGTGAGCTATATATTGAAAGGGCTATGTCATCATGGGAAAACTGTCTACACACATGTAATGCACAAAAACAAATCAAGTACAGGAGTGTCTGCCCTGAAGACCGATAACTGAAAGGACGTGGTAGCCTAATCCTAACCGATTCTGACTGGGCCATGCGCTGCAAGCTGTAATGCTGATCGATACGGGTGAGTATTCCAAGGACACGGTAGACGCATCCTAACTGATTCTGACTGGGCCATACGCTGCAAGCTGTAATGCTGATCGATATGGGTGAGTAGTCAACGGACGCGGTAGCCGTATTCGGACCGTTTCGGTCACAGCCATTGGCTGTTGGTTGTTATGGTGAAGACGGCGGTGAGTATTCAAAGGACGTGGTAGCCACATCCGGACCGATTCGGTCACAGCCACTGGCTGTTGGCTGTTATGGTGACCAATGCACGTTTCTGTTCGTGTCTTCATCGCATGGAACACGACTCGGTAACCTCCCATCAACAATGTATCAAAGTCAATCGCGGTCAGATGATGACTTTTTGAACGTCGCGGTAGGCGTGTCGTCTGCAAGCAATGTTGTGCATTGGACCGATTCGGATAATGCTACCGACGCGAACCTATCACTTTGTCTGCCTAGATTTGAGACTGCCTCCTGCAAATCATATATAAGCCTGTCTGTTCCCTAGAGACTTCACTTGCCTGCACTACCTGCAACATTCCTGCACCTCCCCATCTCTCTGCTGCTGTTACCACATCCTCTGGGAGCTGCAATGGCACGGACAGTGGACAGGGCCCCAGCTTTCAGCGAGAAGGAGAACAAGGCCCTGTTGGACACCCAGCTGCCACTGCACAGCCAGCTGTATGGCAAACCAGAGGAGCAGGTGAGTGATGATTACACTGCATTTTCTTTGACCATGTGCAAACACCATGCAATACTACCATTAGGAATCTCATTGTCAATCAGGTAAAATGTTATCTGTAACTATAAAAGTGCGTAGATAACTTGTCTGGGCAGGTACACTGCTGTAGAAGTGTGTTGTGTGTACTAGGGGGAACATCTCATCACTGTTATAATAGGACGGAGTCATAATAGGACCCTGGACAACTGCACATCATGCCAAATGCATAGCCCTTAGACATTCATGCCAAACAGAGCATTAACAGTGTGTGCTGGTGTCTGACACAGAAATGTTTAGCATGTACATTAAGGTTCTGTCATCCTTACAGGTCAACCCCCATGAGAAGGCCAAAATTTGGAGGACCATCTCCTGGAATGTGCGCGCCATGGGGTTAGAGCTTCGGCGCGTTCGTCACTGCCGCAAGAGGTGGCAGGACCTTCATGGCTGGGCCAAGAAGATTGCTGAGGTCCAGCTGGGCCTGTCAACTCCTGGCAAGAGGGGCGGGCACTGGACATTGACCCAAAACAAGCTCCGCATCCTAGAGGTGGTCTTCCCTGACCTGGATGGCCAGTTGAAAGACAGACAGCAGCAAGGAGGGGGTGAGTATGTGCCTTGTTGCACAGCTTTGTTAGACATGCATGTTACAGTACCTTAGCCTGCTGCCCCTTTTACTGGTTGTAAGTCAGCCACATCCACTGATCCGTTTTATAAGATGCATATACACAGGGATAATTTGATGCCCAATTACATCCCTTTCATCAGGGAGATGTGAGTCGGTTATGTTCATAGAAGTGGTCGTAGTGCCATGCTCATCTGATCATCAAAAATCACAGAAACATGTGCATGGAGGTAACCTTTTTTAGTAATGCAAATGCACATGTGCCAGCACATTGACTAATGTATGACCTGTTCTCAGTGTGGTTTACAAAAATGTGTGAGGCATGTTGCTATTGGAGCAAACAAGTGTGAATAGGTCATACTATACATACCCTCAGCAGCTGACATCAAGATTGAGGCCTTGGTGATTTTTGCTTGCTCATTGTGCCACTTTTAGGTCCTAGCCGTGCTATTCAGTGTTATGATATGTATCTCATGGGCCAATTACAGGTATGCTAACTCTGGTCATCTGTCACACTGGCTTGTCACATGATTGTGTGGAAGATTGCATTCTCTCAATTCAAAGGAGTGAGTCCATGTGTCTGACTCTGTAACAGTGACAACACATGCCATTCACTGACAAACACAGGTGGTCACTGGCTGACACATGTCTGAAAAAGTGTTTCTGTGTTAGATACACATTCAAAACAGTTTCCATGTGTGTAAATGCTGTTGACTATACATACTTGGGGTTTTGGTAACCATGTGTATGAAGCATCGCTGTCAGCATGAAAGCTGTTAGATATGCATCATCTTGAAGTAGATTAAAAAAACTGAGATGGTAAAAAAGATTAATTTAAGCTGCTGGAAGTGTGCAATATGTCTAATGGAAGTGGGGACCTCTGCAGTCTAGACAGGATTGGTACACAGTGTTGACTGGACTCATGAAGAATGGAGGTTCAGTACTGATAGTCTGTATAGACAGTACACCCAGATGGGCCAGTGGCATTGTGTTCCACCAGAAGCATTGTGAAGATGCAGTTATTGGACTTGGAAGTGTGTTGACCATTGTTCACATCTGAAAATGGTGACCTGTTTACAATGTGCACAACATTCTGATTCATCCTTCTGACACTGTGCATAGATGACACTAGACAGTGGGCCATGTGCCTCTCACACTAGCTATGCCTACTACCTTGTTGAACTCAATCAGAGTCATATGTGTGGCATGACAGTAGAGATAGATAATAATACTTTTATTTGATTTGTTAAAATCATTAAAAGGGTGGAACTTACCACCATAATATAAACAACATAACTCAAATACACAAAATAAAATTACTATAATTATTTTTTTACATGACAGTAGAGAACATAAGTTGCAAGAACAATGAGCACAATCACTGTTATCTGTGTGACATGACCCATGCAATGAGTATGGAAGCTTTAAGTTCGACAAGGATGTCATTTAACCTGTGACATTACAGCCAATGTTTCTCAATTTGATGACAAGGTATCTTAGAATGGATACCATGTCTCAATTCAATTGTGTGAATCCTATTCCCATTATGAGCTCTATACTCCCTTGCAGAAGATGAGACAGGTATTTCAGGACACAAGACCGTCAGGTGCAAAAGACGATACATCATCTGGTACATAGTGAAATAGTCGACATTGTGGTCCTGGCAAATGATCTTGATACAGCCAGTGTGTCAGAAAACCACATGTGTGAGGGGGCAAGGGCTGACTTGCATAATGAAAAGTGCCATGTATGTAATTGTATGTAGAGGAGATAGCATTAGTGAAACAGATGTAGTTGTTTGAAATGTGATGATTTGTGATGTCACAGATATGTCAAGTACATACAGATGTCTAATGTGAGTCTTTTATATTGTTATTCACAGTATCAGCACCAGCAACAGGAGGAGACAGTGCCACGGATCTAGGGGGAGCAGAGCGCCAGTCTGGGACCAGTGCCGAATCGGCCATCGAGGCATCCACTGGCGGGGAGGATGAGGGGAGCACTGAGGGCAGGTTGGCAACTGCACATGACACATCTGAGGACCGGTCAAGCTCCAGTGATGACTCCCTGGTGGTGGACTGAGGAAATGATTCGTCAACATCTGAATCCACCACCACTCCAATCTCCATCCTCCCAGCTGCTCCCCATTCCACTGTCCGTGGCCGCTCCCATGGCAGGGGAACTGTCTCCTTTGGGCCAGGCACCTCACCCGCTGCCCCTGTCTCCCCTGCTGCCCTCAGTGTGGAGGCGATAGACATCCTGAGGCAGATCTCTGTAGGGCAGACATCAATGCTGAATGTCCTCCATGCGCATACCAGTATTTTGACACAAATGTTGTCATTCATGGAGGGCATTCACTCTGAACTGTCTTCCCTACACAGATCCAATCAGGCACATGCCTCCACACTGACGGCAGCAGTATCCGAGCTCCTGCAGTCCCTCACCCCTCCTACCCATCCACTGTCCCAACAACCCTACCTGACCCAAGCACACGCAAACACACACATGCACACACCTCAACAGTCACACGCAGCACACAGACACACAGACAGAAGGGCAAACCCACGCACACTCAGGAGACAGACAGCACACTCACCATCACAGACACACCAGCTGAAGACACACATGCATCCACAGATACTCCACATACCTCACAACCCTCAGACTCCACAACCCCTATCCTTTCATCTCTTGTTCCCCCCTCTACCCAGAAACTCTTCCTTTGTGACCTTGGCCTCTTCCCTACTGACCCATCCAAACCCCCTCCAAAGAAGAAGAGTCAATCCACCCCCCCAGCCATGACATCTACAACTGCCACCCCTACCAAAAAGTCAAGCCCCAAACACTCCACCCGCAAACCCACCAGGTCTCACAAGTCAAAAACACCTCCACCAACCCGTACTTCCGAAGATCAGCCCAGTACTTCCCACACCCGAAAAACCCCTCCAAAACAGTTTGAGCCCCTCCCTTTTTCTTTACCTGCCATTAAAGGGTTTACCATCCCCAAAATGGTAAAACCAAGTCCCTCCCAGTCTCCAACAAGCCCTCACACTACACCTGCCCCTCCTCCATCCGAGCCTTCCACTACAGTGGACCCACCACCCCCTCAATTGGACACAACCACTGCAGTGGACCCACATACCCCTCCTGATCCCATCCCTCCCAAAACCCAACCCAGTCCTCCATAGTTTTATCCCTTTGGTGCCTGGCATGCCCCCTAGATGCCCCACCCAGGGGAGGTGACCCCTTGCAGTTTTGGTGCAGGCAAGAGACAATGGGCAAGTTGTTTGTGCCCATTGGGCATATGGACATGTATAGACTGGCCATTGGCCTTTTGTTATTTATTTTCTTAACTTCTCATGATGAATAAAGCAGGTTCAAATTTGCGTTTGCTGATTTCTGTATTTATCAAATTGTTCTTTAAGTCAGCTGTAAATCATGTACAAATAGTAGTGTAAGTATACAATGATGTTAGTATGGCATGGATTGCATATGGTCAATGGAGAATGAGCACTTTGACAGTATGTATTCAAGTTTTTGGGGTCTACATTTGCTGGGTGTCATTGTCCACATCAGTTTCGACTATGAGTGTGACATGAAGTCACAAACCTTTACTTTTTTAACATCACAATTGCACGTAGGTCATGCTTTCATATGTCAACATAGTGCAAGTGTTACAAAGTACTACAGTTTAGGAGGAGCGTGCTGCATATGTTTGTGATGTACAGAAAGACACTTGTCTCATCGATACACCTGGGTAGATATTGAATTTGACTACATGGTAGTTACTTTGGACACACCCATGTACACAGAGCAATGATACAATATATATATATGTGACTTGATTGTGATGGACCCATGCCTGTGTCTTCTTTAGATCTGGTAGACTATTGGCAATGTCAACCTTGCCACAGGTGGCGTGCCACTGTAGGCAAATACCCTTCATGGCTGTGTACTCATCTGATACATTTTCTGAGACCATGGTGAGCGTTAGGTGAGAAGTATTCTCACAGTCTTCAGACCCTGTTGCCTCCAAGGATTCCACTTTCTGCAGTAATCAATGTTAGTCAAGGTGTGTGTTGTCTTAATAGTCAATTGGTTTTCCAAATTAGATGTTATTCATGCCATCCTGCTTTTGTTTGTGTACAACACATATATGGGGGTTTTTTGTCTGTCCAAGCTTACATATCATATTTACAACAACTGAGCAGTCACAGTTGAGCATTTGATTTGTGTGTAGGTTGTCCTCTGTGCATAACTGACAATGGTGTCTTTTTGAGCTATGCTTCATGCTATTCCAGAACACATAGAGCTGAACTAGGGGTGCTGTAATGTCTGTCGGATTGCCCTGTGCTACACGTGATAAGCAGAGTGGACAGTGAGTGCACAGGAGTGTTGTTGTTCCATCTGCCGTGCAGATGCCACTGGAGTCAGTGTCACATCCATGCTCTCAGTTGCCACACAGGGGAGTAGGCGGTATTTATGTTGGAAAGCCTAGCTGCAGATGTTTTTTGCAAGGTTGACGTTGCATGTGCTAAGCTGTCTCAACAAGTGTAGAGGTGAGAGCGACTGGTGTTTCCAACTTTGATATGGAGTGGAGACTCCTATGTAATGCCCGGTTACTCACCGGTAATATTCATTACTCCGAGTCCTGACGGTCCTTCTCCGTCCCAGTCAGTTTTTTCTGCCCAAGGTGTTGTCCTCTTTCCACTGTCAGGAGGATATTGTTCTCCCTGTTTTCTTTCCGGATCCTGTGTCCCCGGAGGAGTTGGTCCTCCATTCTTTGGATGTGCTGAGGGCTCTCCGCATTTACTTGGATCGGACCTCTGGTTTCCGTAAGGTTGATTCGTTGTTTGTCACCTACGGCATGTCGGGGCGGGGTCTTCGTCCGTCTTTGTCCACCTTGACTCGTTGGGTCAAGGGTGCAGTGGTTTCGGCATACGAGGCGGCCCGCTGTCCTCTCCCGTATTCGGGGCAGGGTCGTTCCACCAGGGGCGTTTCCTCCTCCTGGGCCATGTTTACAGGGGCCTCCTTGCGAGACATTTGTAATGCTGCCACGTGGGCTTCTCCCCATACGTTTGTTTCCCATTATCGTCTGCATTTGGGGATGGCGGCCTCGGCTGCTTTTGGATCCCATGTGTTATCTGCTGTACATGGTTTGTAATTTGTACTGCTTTCTGTTCATTAAATGGACCTGTTTATCACACTTTTTGGGTCTGTTTTCTTACAATCACCGTGTGCTTGGGTATGGGCTCACTTGTAAGGAATGGGACGGGAAGACAGGACGAGGAGGTAATGCCCGGTTACTCACCGGTAATATTCATTACTCCGAGTCCTGGTCTTCCCGTCCCATTCCTGATCCCGTCCCTCCCTCCCTGTCTTGGGTTTTTTGGGTGATTGTCTGTTTTCGTTCTGGGTTTTATTTGGTATTCTCAGGATGTTACGGTGCCGCACTTCCCCCTTTATGGTCACCTGATGGTGGCGCCATATTGGGGGAGGTGCGAAAAGCTCAGCTAGGTGGTAGGTTTCTGTGGAGCAGACTAGCTGCTCACTTGTAAGGAATGGGACGGGAAGACAGGACGAGGAGGTAATGAAGCCAGCACACATTTTGCTATTGTCATGGAGTGTAAGGTATGGGTTAAGTTTTTGGGCAGTTCTTGTGTAGGAGACGTGAAGTACCCACATGTCCCATTTTGAGTGGTGTTACATGCAGGGATGTGAATCAGAGTACGCACGTTCGTAACACTGTTTTAATCCTGAACAAAGTATGGTAGGAATACTTTGATGTGAGAGGGATATATCCAGCTAGACATGATCGGATTATGGCAGGTGATGAGAGCTGTAGTCAGTGGCCCTATTGTGAGATATGAGTGGAGCAGTGCATTTACAATGTGTGAGGTTGATTGTTAATGTGCATAATTCATGGGGTTATAGGGCATGGAAGTCATATGTGGATGTGACAGGGCCGCAGTGAGACAATGTTAAACTATTCATATGTGACAAAGTGGATAAGTGTATGTACAGGGTATACACCAGTTGTTTATTTTATGGTGCAGAACGGTTAAATGTTAGATGTTGTATAGTTGATCAGGGATGTGGAATTCCTATAGTCCGACGCCCAGGACATATTGTTTGGGGTCAAGTTTTCATGTGTATTTGGTCCTTGGGACAAATAAGCCCAATCCCCCTGCAGCACAAACCCTTTGGCTGCCAGTTTGCTGTACTACATTATGGATCAGGGAAGGGCAGTTAAGGTAATATTTTTGTCCATATATTAATGCTGTTCAAACGTGTATTTATGGTTCATTAATTGAAAGCCTTTATTATTAGCGTGAGCGCTCTAAGTAAATGTTGTAAGCTCTGACTGCACTACTGACAGTGGTTCCAGTATAAAAATGTGTACACATGTTTTCAAAGTTTAGCAATATGAGGCTATGTATAATGCTCCCAGAATGCTCTCTGATTTGATGCAAATATTGCAGAAGCTTGAAAGCAAGATAGATGATTATTTGCTTTCAAAATAAAAAGTTCATAAAAAAAGGAAAGCAGGGGGTCGTGGCCAAGATGGGGGCGAGATAGGACGCGTCTTGCTGTCTCTCCCGCTGACCACCTAGCAAAGCACCGGCCTCTGGCCGTCTACAGCCTTAAAACAGACCGGGAAAGGTGCCCCAGTGAAGCGTCTCCCCTGGGGACCCAGGAAACGTCAGGCTGCCGACTGAGGGTGCAGGTTTCTGCTGCGGAGCACAGAGCGGCTGGGCCTCGCGGTTGGACTCGGGGCCGTGGCCTGGCGAGGCTGGTGTCGGAGACCCCCGGAGCGGCACACAGTGGAGATCCGGGCCGTTCGGGGAAGACTGGAGCGGGCTGCTGCGGGCCGCATCACTGGCCTACCGACCAAGCCGAGGAGGCGCATAGACGTGGAAGTGCCCGAGCGCGGTCCTGCGGCAGCGAGGCCCTGCTGCGGGGGCAGCAGTGGAGTCACACCCGCCATTTTGTCCTGCGGCCCTGCGGCAAACCCGGGGCTGAGAGAGCAGCGGGGACCAGGCCCCGCAATCCGAGGCATCCACGCCACATGATACCACAGGCAAGTGAGGGGGGCAATATTGGAGGCACGTAGCACCCGATCAACACCGAGAGAGGGAGGAGAGCTGGACCGACCTAGCAGCGTGCCCCTAGGAGCCCGGATAGAAGCCACTGCAAATCTCAGAGCGCAGCCCCCCCATTGGCTCCAAAGTGAGGGGCGGAAGAGAAGGCCGCACCTGGAAAGGAGGGGAGCGTGGGCCAGCACACTCGGGCACAGTGGAGGGGAGGGGGCCCCGCTGCCCAGACACGAGCCGCGCTACGCCCGCACCCAATAAGTATTGCAGCAAATGGGTGGGACTCCTCGCAGCACCTCGGGTGTCGCCCAGTCTTCTGGACCTACCTGGCACCAGTGGAGAGGCAGCTCGCCCCTGTGAGAGCCAGCAGCTAGAATCAGGTGTGCTCAAGCGCGGCCGCCATTAGAGGTGGTCGCCGAGGGTGGGGCCCGGCGGCCTACGGAAGCGGCCCGGCTAGGCCAGGGTGCGGCTTGTGGGCGTACCGCGTGGCCCCCCGCTCGGCCCTGGTTTGGGCCTGGGGCGGTGTTGGCCTGCGGACCTCCCATGGAAACTGACCGACCACCAAGCATGAGATCTACAGGCCTGAGACCCGCCAGCGGGGCTGGAGTGGCGCAGCACTGACCTAGACCACCACATAGCAACGCATCTGCGGAGTCACGACAGGGGTGAGGCTACATAATCCCCGACCAGGAGGAACACATTGACACTTCGGGTGGCAGGGATAGGCGGGACACGGGGAACGATTCCACCTGTCAATTTTCAGCTGCGCCTCCGTGTAGTGCTTGACGCCCGCCAGATCGAGAAGGGACACACGGGGGGTCACTCTAGCCCATTCGCCCTCTTCCGCAACACACAGTGAGCGCCAGTACTTGAGCTGGGATCCCCCACCCCTCGTTGAGACAGATAAAGACAAGGCGGCCCAGCAGCACCGTGTCACATACGCAAAGAGGGGTTCACAGAGTCTCCCCGCGCCCACAACACAGCCCAGGGGTCCTAATCCTGGGCCTTGAGCGGCTCTGATCTACCACTGCACACCCCGTCCTACAGGGAAGGAACATGTCCTCTACCCGAGGGAAGAAAGACAAAATGTTAAAGGAACTCTTCGCACGCGCTCAGAGTGGAGCAGGGGTAGACCCCCCACCGATGGACGACGCTACCTCATCACAGATGGGTGAGCCTAAAGAGGAACTAGTGACGCGGGCCTTCCTGGAATCCCTATTTACGACACTGCGCGACGACCTACAAACGGTCAAACGCGACCTCACATCTGAAATTTAAAAAATGAAAGCAGGAAAAAAACATTTAGCTAAACTACTGTAAAATTTCAGGTACCCATTCTTTGCAGCATCATTTAGCAACATGTGTGATGCATGCTAGTATTCCCCAAAAATATTCATAATGGAAAATCAGTGTAACCAGTTTCAATAAGATTATGGGAAACACAAATAAACAAGCATTGGCAAAGCCAGTAGGTCTGAAATTGGTGGTCAGCTTTTTAGTTTTGTCAATGTGTGACTTGTTTTGGCATGGTTTTTGTAAAATCTTATTGGTGTGGGAGCTGCAGGGCCCTCACCATTATAACAAACATTGTCAAAAGCAAAAATTGTTTTTGGTCTCAAAAAGCACACACTGCCACAGTAGTTACTGGCACTGAACAAAACTACTTTGTGTGCCGATATGCTCCTTGTGAAAAAGCAGAATGCTGTCACTCACAGTGAAGCCAGCCGATACAAAGAGAGAGAGACAGAATTTTAATAAACGCAAAAGGTCATGGTCAACGCCAGAGCAAATTAGGGGCCCAATTATTAAAGACAGTCTCAAAAGTGCACCCATGGTATATGTCGTTGCATAAAGTGCAGCTATACGGCTTCGTGAATTCCCAAGAATTTACAGAAGTAGGACAAGAAATAGTACTCCAAGAAAATATTTGTAAACTGCATTTTAGCATGAGCAAATATGCATGTGTAGATTTGCTCATGCGAAAATCTGAGTGTTTGCAAGTTCACTTTCCCTCCAACCACTTTTTTCCCAACTCTGGAATAAGGTTTACATCTGCCATTGTCAGGAGTAAATTTCCAACATTTCTCAGTAATGAATGAATAAATTCTTTTTATTTGTGTGGTTACTTAAAACCATTACAAAATACAACGTTAAAAAACTTTAGAAGGTCGAAAAAGAAATATATGTGCAGGACATTGTTAAAATCAGTTTTTTTTTTTTTTTTTTTTCTTTTTTTGTTTAAAACATAGGACATAGGGACGGGATTTAAGGCTGAAAGAGCCCCGATATGAATCACTTGTTCAGTGGTGGCCAGACCTCCGGGTTGGTGGCCCTGATGTTTAGGGGCCCCCGGGCTGTTCGTCGCACTCTGCCTGTGGAGACTTGTCCTTCAATAATGTGCGAATATGGTAAACAAATTTCCCAAAGTTGGCCATGTGCTTCACGATGTCCAAAGTATAGAGCTGTTGGACAGCCTCCTTTGCTGTGCGGGTGCCCAGTTGAAGAAGAATAGGTCTGAGATGGATTCCGCGAACTAGCCGCGAGGCAGGGCAGCAGAGTAGAATGTGTGCCAGGGACTCTCTTTTGTAATTGCAGAGGCGACACTCCGTAGTGCCCAGCCGTGCTTTCCCAGATGGATATAATTCTTTTAAGGGGAGCAGATGTAGTCTGGCTGCTAGAATCCAGTATAGAGCTTGTCTCCCCACGGGCTGCGTGAGATGGGGCTTGTGACTAAGCAGAATGTGAGGTACACATTGGGTTTCATGAAAGTCTCTGACTGCCAAGGATTCCGTGTCCAGACTGCGAGAGGGTAGGCATAATTGCTTTTTATTTGTTGTTTTGATGGTAGCTTAGTTGATTATACTAGGGTCCCAGTTCTCTGTCGCAAGTTGCAGAAGATCTTTGGCTGTGGCAAGGCAGGCAGACCAAGGGTTACTTAGTTGTAGAAAAATTGATTTTATGACGGCCTTTATGGTGTTCTCCGGAGCCGCAGTTGTTAGATAAAAGTTTTTCGTCAGGGCAGCTAGCTCTTCTAATTTTTGTTGGTTAAGATCGAATTCAAGGCAAATCAAGGTGTTTCTAGTACAGACTGGTAAACGAAATATCTTTTTGAACGCGGTGCAGTGTATTTTTTCCAAGTCCTGCGCGAACCTCCCTGGAAATGCCTGTTGCGCGTAGTTAAGGGACGGTAGTAATTTAGCCCTCAATACTCTTTGAATGGCCGTAGTTGTTGGGCTATCTAAGATGCAGAGGGAGTAGGTGAACATCTTTCCTTTCTGCCGCAGTTTGTGGAGGTGTACCCGTGGGCGGCCCGTCTTGCTGAACCAGGCCCCGAGGTAGTTGTAGGTTTGTACACAGTCCAAAATCAGGGGCCCCAGCCTCCACTTCGCGAGTTTTTTCTTCGGGTAGTGGCTAAAAATCACTATTTTGGACTTGCTTGGGTTAGCGACCAGCTTGTTTTCTGCGTTATATTCGGAGAGGACGGTAAGTGCTTTTTGAAGGATCACTGACAGAATATCGACAACACTAATATCGACCTACAGAAATATCGTGACATAAATATCGTTGTCAAAAATATCGACCTCTTATCTTCATAATGGTAAGTACAAAAATATCGGAAAAAAAATATTGTTAAAAATATCGAAGTACAAAATATCGGTTTTTTATATATATTATAAATAATGTAAAATAAATTAAATAATACATTTTACTTAAAAAAATTTAGATTTATTTGTAAATTTTAACAATTATAAGTACTAAATGTAATTTAAAAATAAATTAAACATACATATATATAATGTAATATATATATTTACTTAAAAATAATGAAGAAATAATCATTTTAATTAATTATAAAATGTGAGAAATATATTAAAAAATAAAGATAAATATATATATACATACACCTGTAACATAAACATGTAAAAAAAATATAATATAAATTAAAATATTAAAATATGTAATATTTTTTTAACCTACATTTTAAACTACATTTAGTGCAACAGTAGGGAAAGTGTTGGATAGCGGAGGGTAGAAAATTACTATTCCCACTCCAGCGAGTGCAACAGTAGGGAAAGTGTTGGAAAGCGGAGGGGAATAATTTACTATTCCCACTCCAGCGAGTGCAACAGTAGGAAAAGTGTTGGATAGCGGAGAGTAAAATATTACTATTCCCACTCCAGCGAGTGCAACAGTAGGGAAAGTGTTGGATAGCGGAGGGGAATAATTTACTATTCCCACTCCAGCAATTGCAACAGTAGGGAAAGTGTTGGATAGCGGAGAGGAATAATTTACTATTCCAACTCTAATGAGTGCAACAGTAGAGAAAGTGTTGGATAGCGGAGGGTAAAAAATTACTATTCCCACTCCAGCGAGTGCAACAGTAGAGAAAGTGTTGGATAGCGGAGGGGAAAAATTTACTATTCCCACTCCAGCGAGTGCAACAGTAGGGAAAATGTTGGATAGCGGAGGGTAATAATTTAGTATTCCCACTCCAATGAGTGCAACAGTAGGGAAAGTGTTGGATAGCAGAGGGTAAAAAATTACTATTCCCACTCCAGCGAGTGCAACAGTAGGGAAAGTGTTGGATAGAGGAGGGGAATAATTTACTATTCCCACTCTAGCGAGTGCAACAGTAGGGAAAGTGTTGGATAGCGGAGGGGAATAATTTACTATTCCCACTCCAATGAGTGCAACAGTAGGGAAAGTGTTGGATAGCATAGGGGTAAAAATTACTATTCCCACTCCAGTGAGTGCAACAGTAGGGAAAGTGTTGGATAGCGGAGGGAAATAATTTACTATTCCCACTCCAGCAAGTGCAACAGTAGGGAAAGTGTTGGATAGCGGAGTGATAAAAATTACTATTCCCACTCCAGCGAGTGCAACAGTAGGGAAAGTGTTGGATAGCGGAGGGGTAAAAATTACTATTCCCACTCCAGCGAGTGCAACAGTAGGGAAAGTGTTGGATAGTGGAGGGGAATAATTTACTATTCCCACTCCAATGAGTGCAACAGTAGGGAAAGTGTTGGATAGCATAGGGGTAAAAATTACTATTCCCACTCCAGTGAGTGCAACAGTAGGGAAAGTTTTGGATAGCGGAGGGAAATAATTTACTATTCCCACTCCAGCAAGTGCAACAGTAGGGAAAGTGTTGGATAGTGAAGGGGTAAAAAGTACTATTCCCACTCCAGCGAGTGCAACAGTAGGGAAAGTGTTGGATAGTGGAGGGGAATAATTAACTATTCCCACTCCAATGAGTGCAACAGTAGGGAAAGTGTTGGATAGCAAAGGGGATACAATTACTATTCCCACTCCAGGGAGTGCAACAGTAGGGAAAGTGTTGGATAGCGGAGGGGTATAAATTACTATTCCCACCCCAATGAGTGCAACAGTGGGGAAACTGTTGGATAGCAGAGGATATTAATTTACTATTCCCACTCCAATGAGGGGTAAAAATTACTATTCCCACAGAACAAAATTCTAATTTAAAAACAAACAAAATATCAACTACAATACAAAATATAATAAAAAAAACAAAAGCAAAACATATATAAAAATATAAAGATTAACAAAACATATAAAAATATTTTAATGTAGCAAAAATCTAAAATTGACATAAAAATATTAATTTTTTTAATTTAACAATTTACAAACAAATAAATATTTTGTAATAGAAATTTATCTTAATCAAAAAATAAAAAATTACATAAATGTCATATTTATTTTCCTACCCTGTAACACCACACAATTTACAACACACATCTAAATTAAACAAAAAAGTGTACCTCTACAATTAACACAATTAATGATCAATTTAACAAATATTAATAATTATAAAACACATTCAAAAATGTAAAAATTAATGTACAAACCAAACATTACAGCTATTGAACCTAAATCCCCGAACAAAATAAAAACTAAACAATTATCAAAAATATTTATCAATTAATAAATGAATATTAATAATCAAGTAATGATTAATTGATTTAAACTAAATCACTTTCCACCATCTACCCCAATTAACACCAAAACACACATCTAAAAATATTTACACAATTTCCATAACTAATTTTACATTAATAAATTAATATCAATTAACAACAAATCATTAATTAATTTAAAAAAAATGATTTCCCACCATTTACCACTATAAACCCCACAACTCACACATCAAAATTATTACACAATTGGCATATTTAAATTTTAATTAATTAATTAGCATTAATTAACAAATAATTAATTAATTATAAATAAATTACCTCCCACCATATTCCCCTAGAAATGCCACCACCAATTTCGTAAAACATGACACAATTAACATAATTAATTAACAATTAATTAATTAATCAATAACAATTAACAAGCAAAATATAAATAATTATTAATAAATTAATTCACACAATTAACACTATAAAATAAAATTAATTAAATATTATATTATATTAAAAAAATTAATTAATGTATTAAAATTAAATTACTTCCCACCCTACTCCCCTATCAACCCACAACCCGCTCCTAAAAAAATAACACAATTAACATAATTACCAATTAATTAATAATAATTAACAACCAATTAATAAATAATTAATAATACATTAATTCCCACAATTAACAATATAAAATAAATAAATATTAATTAATAAAAAATATTAATAAATTAATTATAATTGAATTACTTCCCACCCTATTCCCCTATAAACCCACAACCCGCTCCTAAAAAAAATGACACAATTAACATATTTAACAACTAATCAATCAATAAAAATTAACAGCCAATTATCAATTAATTAATTATAAATTAATTCCCACAATTAACACTATAAAATCAAAAATAAATAAATACTAATAAATGAAAATTAATATTCAATTTATTATAATTAAATTGCTTCCCACCCTATTCCCCTATAAACCCACAACCCGCTACTGAACTAAAACGCAAAATTGAATTAAAATAAAATTAATAACTTCTAAAAATTTAACACATATATTAAAAAACAAATGCAATACTTAGACAAAAAAATAGAGCACATACATTTAAAATACATACTAAAATACATAACACTAACTAAAAAAACAATATTTTTACAACTATATTTTTGCAAACGATATTAATTTCTTCGATATTTTAGAAATCGATATTGCTTACCTGAAACTCGATATTCTTGACCACGATATTCTTGCAGTCGATATTTATGTATCTCGATATTTTGCACTCGATATTAGTGCAAGTCGACATTTCCTACTCGATATTCTGACTCTTTACCCTTTTTGAAGTCCTATTTTGGTGTGGTCCAAAAGAACAAGGTCGTCGGCATATTGCATCAGCTGGATCTTTGTGTGACTGATCTTAGGGGTAGCTAGAGTAGCTCCATGCATTGCTCGGCCCATATCGGCGGTGTACAAATTGAAAAGCATCTGTGTCAGGACGCATCCCTGCTTTAGCCCCCGATCTGTAGCAATTTTCTCTGTGGCAGACTCCCTGGAAAGTTTAACCCTTACCCAGGTTTGAGTATACAGCGATCTAATTGCTTGTAGTAGTGACGGGCTGATGTTCCACTGTGCCAATTTCTGCCAGAGGGTGCTACGATCTACCCCATCGAAGGCTGCTGAGTAGTCAATAAAGCAGACAAAGAGCCGCGGGGAGCGATGGGCCACCGCTTGTTGGGCTAAGTATGACAGGGCAATAATGTTATCTACGGTAGAGCCCCCTGGTCTGAACCCGGTCTGATAGAAGGGCAGGAGACCTTCGATGCAGACCCAATCAACTAGTTCCTGCAAAAGTGTACTTGCGTAGGCCTTACCCTCAATGTCCAACAGGGCAATCATCCGGTAGTTCCTAGGGCCGGTGGTTGGCCTTTTTTTGTATATTGGTTGCAACAATGAGCCCCTCCAGGAATCTGGGACGTCATCCAAAAGCCTGCATTCTGCGTATAGCTGTGCAAGGTTGTAGGACCAAAAGTCCTTGTCCTCCCTGAAGAGGGAGTCGGGCAGTCCATTGGGGACGGGCGCTCCGTATGCCGAATCTTTTTTAGGGCGGTACGAACTACTGCCATGCCAGGAAGAGTTAGATCGGCCGGGGATCCGGTGGGCTCTACAGTGATGTTGTCCACTCCCCTCCATGGTACTGTAGGACTGTTTGAAGAAGTGGCTTTCAAGTTGACGGTGTACAGGGATTTCAAGTGGGCTACCCAAGTGTCCGCGTCGAGTGGGTTCTCTCTGCTGGAAGACTCGTGGATTCGATTATTTAAATATTGCCAGAATTCTTGGGACTTGCACGGTGCCAACAGCGTAAATATCTTTAGCCATTTTGCCTCTGTGGAGTCGCATTTTGCTTTCCAAACCTGTTGGGAGTGGGTCTTTGCTGCTAATTTCAGTTGCTTTTTGGCGGATTCCGATCCATTTTTTTGGTACTCCCTTTGTTTAGTGTTTAGTTGTTTAGCACATTGCTTGATCGCTGGAACTTGACCCAGGATGTGTGTGGGATTAGTTGTGATTCTGTAGGTGCTGCTCCCTCGGAGCAACGTAGCTAATTTGTATGCAAGTTTGTCCCATTCACCTATGAGTCCCCATTTGTTTGGGCCGGTCTGTCAGCCAATCCATGTCGATTTTCATTGGTCAAATTTGTTGATTGACATCTGCCCCAATTTAATTCTTCTAAGGAGCCTGTGCTGTTCTTTACCCTTGGACGCTCCAATGGGGCAGAGGTTATGATGGGATTCCGCTGTGATTGTTAAATGCAACAGTAAGGTTGCATGATCGATTTCGCTCCGTGGGAGCACTGCGTAATTTAGCATGTGTTTTCGTAGCCTCTCACTTAATAAGATGTAATCTATAGTAGTCTGATTGTTATAAGTGGGTGCGTGGATTACCCCTGGCATGGACACTATAGATAAAGAATGAGTAGTTGCCAAATTATATGTCCAAAGAAGGGCATTAAATCTCCCAGTGCTCCCAGAGGGGTTGCCATCAGATGACTGCTCCCCTATGTTGCGCGTATTGAAGTCCCCAAGAATGATGGGTTCCATGGATGCAAATTGTGTTAGCAGGGTTTCAATCTGTGTAATCAGCTGAATGAGCTTATCCTTAGAGCTCTGACCTTGGGGCTTATAGTATATTAAAGTATTGGTAAAGGGCCATCCACAGTGTTGAGGCCTTTCAGAGAGCCAGCTAGGAGCATGTCAGAGGGGTTCTTTATCTCTGTGAAATGTAGTTTTAGGGCGTGCTTAATGTATATGGAGATGCCCCCGGAGGGTCTCCCGAATAAGTTTCCTTTAGTTGCAGGTTTAAAGTATTCTGCATAGCCTGCTAATGGGATGGATGCGATTGCCCACGTTTCTTGGGCGCAATTTAAATCGGCCCCTTCAAGGAATGTGATCGCAGATGGGCTTTGCAGAACCATGATCATCCCAGCGACATTCCATGTCATGATGCTTAATGGTTGGGCGCTAACTGATGTGCATCTATGCTGGCCAGACCTGTTACTTGGAGAGGGTCTGAATTTTGACGACCAAGACTCCTTACTTGATGGGGGCCTGAATTTTGTCGGCTAAGTTGGAGGCGACCCAGCCCCAATAGGCCGAATTTGGGGAGTGTGGAGCGCAAAAGGGGGAGAAGGTTTTAAGGGTGGAGGTGACCACACGAACCATCAACCCTGCACTGGATATTCATGTTTGCTTGTTCGAGGGTGCCTTCTCCTCGGCGGATCCCCCTCAGTATACTAACCGTGAGCATGTTCTTTGGGGTGCCTGTAAGACGAATGGATACTTCTCATGTTGCAGCCTCCGAATGCCGATTCCCCATTCTGCGAATTGTTCTTTTTCGATGTAAACGCTTGCAGCTATATCTGGGTTGGCCCAAGTTACAATGGTTTGTTCCTTCCCTGATTGTGAGGGCGGAGAAAGAAATTGCACCCTGACGATGTCCCTGCTTGTAATATGGGACAATGTCTGTGTGCGTTGAAGAAGTGTCAGAATATTTGTTCTATTAAGAGTATCAAGGTTGCCCTTCGAAGTGTACAGCGGGGTCATGCTCATTTTTGCCGAGTAACCTCCCCCTGGCGCTAGCGTATCTGACCTGAAGATGGAGTCGTTGTGGAGAGGCCTTTGTGTTGTTGAAATTTTGTCAGTGTGGTTCAGCGTAAACTGAAAAGCTTGCGGGAGGCCTGCGAGGCCCACTTGAGTCCCTTGGTGTGATCTTATAGGTTCTGTTCTCATGGAGGCGGCGTTGGCATGGTGAGGCTGTGATGTTGATTTTCTATTAATGTTGCACAGGCTTTTTGTTTGGTTTTTTCCATGCCTTGTAACACTCTGGGCTCTGATGGGGCTTGGAGCCTGGATTGAAGGCCAGGTAGTGATGATATTCCCAATCGAAGGGCCTCCCCCTAAGTCAACCCCCGCCACACTGGCCTCCCTATCGTTGTTTGCTGTTGGGCTAGTGGGCGCGGCTGGACAGTGCTGGGACAGTGTTGGGTCAAGACCTGCTGGGTAATGACTTTTATTGCCCTTCCCTGAATGACTGTACAGTATGCGCTGTTCTTTGGCTTGAGCAGTTGTGGACCATGATTGGGCCTTATGAATAAGGCTCCCTGTTTTCCGTTTTTACTGATTTTTACAGATAAATACAGACAGAAAACCATTTATATTCCTGTCTGTATATATTTTTAAATGTGGATAAATATGGAAATTGGGTTGTTTTTGAGGGATTCTATATGCTTTCAATCATTACTGCCAGGACAATAGCTGTGCGGATTGACAGGCAAGGGTATTAAAAAAATATAGGGAATTTAGTAAAGAGCCTTAAACAGCAGTAGATTTGCACAACCTTGATACTAAAATTAACATATTTTCTTACAAGTGCATAGTTTACCTTCTGAGTGTGTATATATCATTGAAACCTGTCAGACGTTCAGGCACGAGTGCACATTAACTGGTTAAATAAATGCAGAAATGTACACATTTCAGCTTCATTTTTCACAAAACCTAAAATAAATATGGATAAATACAGGTAAAATTAGCAAAACATAAATATGGATAAATACAGACGGAAATGACAAAAATATAAATACCATAAAACCGGGAGCCCTACTTATGAACAATAGATGTTCCAGACTTTATGAACACAGCCTGTGTTGCTATGTCCCCGGGCATGTTGCTCCCCGTCTGCCTGGAAAAGTCCCCTGTGGCGGCCTGCACATTTGAGGGCAGAGTGATTGTATGCGTAGCCGAGAGAGCTGGTTCTGATGAAAGTTTAATGTGGGGATTCTTGCAGAATATGGGGAAGAGAGGTTGATTGTTTTCAGATTCAATTGCCCGCATTGATGATTCTTTTTTTTGTTCCAAGGCTATTAGGTTTCGCTGGGGGTTTCTTGATAGTAGTCTCTTAGCGTGCTTTTTTTGTTTTTTAAGACACTTCTTCTCCCTCCACGTTGTTAGCGGGGCAGATTGGGGTGCTTCCTGCGAGCATATGGCCCCTATGTTGTTGGGGGCGAGGTACACTGTGTGGTTGCTCCCTCCCGTCGTTCCCTCTGGATATGAGGGGGGTAACGGCCGGGTTTCTGTACTTATTGGAGATTGGTGGGGTTGGGTTGATTCTGGGTCTACGTCCCTGCCCACTACAGTGAGGTCCTTAGCGCTCTTCTCCAGGTTCGTGGGGTCTGAGCGTGTTCTAATGCTGAGTGTTAATTCCTCCACCAGCGAAGAGAGTACCGTCAGGAGCATTGCCAGTTTGTCAATTAGATCTGGGCACAGGCATTCGGGAGAGGCAGTTGGAAGGGTTGGATTGCTACTGATTGCAGCCAGCTTATCGATTTTCTTGGCCATCTTGGCCATTTTTGTTGCCATGACTTGGAGGGTGTCGATTTGTAATTCGAGCTTCTCCGATTGCCATGTTAGAGCGTTAACGGCAGTGGAGAGGGAAGTGCTGACTGACCTTAGCAGGTTGTCCTGCGCGCATGAGAGTTCAAACGGCAGAAGCGATGGTGATCGGTATAGAGAGTCGCTTGGCTCAGGCTCAAAGGAGGAGCCTATGGTATTACATGATCCATCGTTACTCTTGTGAATTGTTGTAACCTGTAACAATGCGACGGTGTCCATATCTTTTTTTGGGGTATGGACGTTGTCAACCGAAGTTGTTGGACTTTTGTGCGGACTACCGGTGTCATCCAGTAACCCCCCGGCTGTAGCAGCGACCAAACCTCCTTCCAAATTTGCTGCGTGGTTTGATGTGTGAACGTCGAATAGAGCTGGGGAAGCTCCCAAATTGTGACAAGACTCGGACCTTTTCTTCCTCCTCCTAGGCAGTGTGGATGTGGTGGACCGCTGGGGTGACTCCATTCCTGTTGATGGGGGCACTGGGCCTATCTCATCCTCGCCTGTCTCGATGGTGGCCTTTGGGCGTTCCTCGTTTATGATTGTGGAGGTCGTGATGACTGTGAAAGGTTCAAGACCCTTGGAAATCTCGTTGTGCACGTTTTCGGGGTCCAAGTTTGTCCACACTGGGCTGCTCTCTATAGAGGAGGGATTCTGGGCCGTACCCACCTACGCAGATCCTACGATTTCCCAACCTTAGGCTGGTCCTTGGGCTGGTCGGATGCCCCTCCCCCATAGCAGCCTTGTTTATAAACATGTCCCCAGCTGTGGGCTTAGGATTCTGTTTTGATGTTGGCAAGCGAGCGCTTTTCTTAGACATTACGGCACCTGTGACTGACCTCCGGGAGAGGGAAGGAGGAGGAGTGCAGGTAGACCTGTGGGGAGGGATGTTATGTGGAGGGATGCTCAAGGGGCTTGGAGGGGCAGGCCAGAGGCCAGAAAGCGGTCGTTAGAGCAGTTCAAAACTGAGGCGGGCCAGCAGGCAGGTAGCAGTATGTGACAGTTGGACTAAGCAGCCCCCTCTGACCCCGTGCCTCAGCCCTTGCCCTTGCCGGTCCACACCCTGCCCGCTCCGCACCTCGGGGCACGTACTCACACTCACCGGCCACCAGTAGGGAGAGGGGTTCCTGGTCAAAGGCCGGGCACCGGGGGTGAAGGGGACACCAGCCCGCGAGTCGTATGTCCTCCAGTCCTTCCCTGTCTCCTTTCCATTGTTGCTTGTTTGGTGAGTTCCAAATGGTGGTAGAAGGGGCCTGGTGGGACATGGTGAAAGCCTGGTGGAAAGGCGCAGTACTGGGGGACGCCAAGGGGGAAGGGCAAGCGGGGCTCACAGGGCCCAATCGCAGGCCGCACCCAAGCCTAGTTGAGCCGCCTCCGCGATGCATCCGAGGGCTCACTTTGCCGCAGCCGCCCACTAATGGCGGCCGCGCTTACCCCTTCCCAGGTGCCTACTGCTGCCTGCCACTGCCGTTGGACGTTGGTTATGGTGGCGTAACGTAGGAGCCACTTCACGGTGGGGGCTCCCGTACCTCCGAGCCGCAGAGAGAATAATAAGGCGGGTGATCCGCTCCGTGCCTCGCCCTAGCTCGGCTTCCCGCTCAGCGTCCCGCTGCACTACGCTGCTTGTGCTGTCTCTGCCCGCCCGCGTCTGCACGTCCCGAGCTACTGACCTACATTTCTCAGTATGGGAAAAGATTAAAGAAGAGTTGTTGAAAACCCTTAAAACATGCAAGTTGGTAGGTTTGCACAGACTCAAAAGGGCATTCTAACCTTGGAACCATTGCTTACCACTACCTTCAGCCCCAGAATGTAGATCTGAGGTAACGTGGCAACATAAGGGGATTGCAAGTATTCAAACACTACTATTGTATGAGCCCTGGCATATTCAGAGAGGCTATATCAGAGCTCTTATATAATGAGATTGCTGCCATAATTTGTCGCCGCACTACATGGCACCAAAGGGACAAGTGGATTTTGTTACAGGACAGGTAGATTTATGAAGCAACCTGCCCTATGGACAAGTAGATATTTTATTAAATTCCACACCCCTGGTTGATGTATGTTTTTTTGCATCAGTGTATGCATGTGTCTTAAAAATGACAATCTGTAGAACTTAAGCAGAGTATGGTGGGTGTATGGCGATATGTGAATGACTGAGGACATATCCATTGAGCAATGTAAGTGTCTTGTTGTGAGGTGTGGTGATGTGTAAAGTGTGTTTGTCAGAGTGTGCTGTGATGCTGCAAGTTGTGATATGATTGCATTCCAAGCCCTTATTGAGGGTGCAACTGGTAATGAGCGTGGTCCATTTGACATGTTACGTTTGACATCTGCTGTGGAGGTGATGAGTACATTACATTGCGTGCATGTCAGGCATGTGAGAGTTGTTGTGTACATAGTGATGAAGAGTGGTGCTGTGTATGTAGGTGTGGATGTGAGAAGTGCAGCGCCAGTGTGAGATTGTAACAATTGTGTTTGAAGAGTTGGAGTACAAGGCTGTAGCTTGTGTGACAGACATGTTTTTCCATCTAGCTGCACCAGCGGGGGCTTATGAGGTGCTTGTGTGTATGTTAGTTTTGAAAGTTGAGCATGCACTTTGGGGTGGATGTGAGAGGGGTCATACCTGCACAATTAGAGTTCATGCAGGCCATGAGATAAGGTTGCTATGCACATATGTGTAGATTTGGTATATGTAAGTAGTCAGAAACTGTTGCCTGAGTAAATGTGAAGATGTGGAATGTGTTGTCTGCAGCTTGATGTCTGCAAATAGATGTTCATGACTGATTGTTTTAGTGGCCACTTTGAGTACACTGTCATATGCAAGACCTATTGGCATCACCGGAAAAGTAGGCTCCACCTAGCTCTGCCTTGTCTGAGTTGTGTGTTAGTATATGTGGTGTTTCACCCTTTGTAGGTATTTATACTCAGTCATTGGTCATTCTTGCCCTTGAAAACTGACCTGTGATGGATGTGGATATTGCTAAATTTGCAATGTCATGATTCAGGAACATTGGATGACAGTCCATTCCTTAGACGAGTACAGCCCCATCAATGTTCAAGTCATGGATGTGTGTTGTTGTACCACATGGGGTCTGACTACTCCAAAACGCATTGCCACACTTGCCAGTACACTACACCCGCATGGGTATTGCTGGCATTCTGACTTTGAATGTCTGTGGTATGGGGAGAGCAAGTGAGATGAATCATTTGCATGGGTAGCCCTTGTGTGTGTCCCTGAGTGTTCCCATTGTGCCCATTAGATACTGTCCTAGGTCCTGATGGTAATATGTGCTTGTTGAAGGTCTCCTTGATGTTTCCATTCTTTTTTTGACAGTGTTTCAGTGCCAAATGTGTACAAAGCAGACTTTATTCTGCACATGTCTTTCATCCTCACAAGATGTAACCATATCCCCTGGCTTGAAAATGACTATGTCACTTGTGTGGGTGAGCCACAGATTGAGCCACCCCCCCCCCCAGCATCCTCACCCGTGCAGGCAGCTTATCTTACCCAATGAGCTGTGCACCAGACACACCAACACTGTTTGTGAATCGTAAGTCATGAGACTCATGCACACTCAGACTGCTGTCCAGGACACAATCTGCACATTCACAATGGGCTTATTAATATGAAACACACACTACAGCCTGATGAGGTAGATGCTGACTTGCTGTGAATGACATTCTCCAAAGATGACCGTAGACGCATATAGATTGTGAGCTGTGTGCAGCGGCTTTAGTCCACACATGGTGACTGTATCCTACATTTTTGTTGGCCCATGCATTTTTCAAATCCAAGATGGATTTGGTACAAATATTTCCATGATGACTGTGACACAACCACTTTTGTGTTGTTGTATTTTGAGACACAGAACTCAGTACAGAGTGGCTTTGTCTGTGGACATGTGTGTTGTCGTGGCCAATATCTTCAGTGCTTTACTGCACACAGAGGCATCACAATGTCATACTATTGTGAGTACATTGTAGTTCTGTTGCCCTGCGGTGTTTCAGTGTGTGTTGTTGTGGAGTCATGCATTCAGTTTGTGATACATACATATGTGTGGTTATGGCAATTCCTGTTCTACCGTAAAATGTGTGTTTCCCCTAGTAAATTGAGTGGTAAGTGTACCTACATGATGATGACATTTCCTCATTGTACATACACGACATGCTATGGACCCATGTTCTGATTGGGATCACGATGATGCTCAGGCCCTCTGAAAGTCATTGTCACACAAACTGTGATTATCTCTTTTCTTCTGGCCTGTGTGCTTTAACTTGTCAAGTGTTTTTTTAAATGAAGCGCACTGCTGCTGATCAAGCGGGTGGTGTGTAGGTCAGACTATCCAGATGTGACTTGCCTCCCTGCAAGGCCCCTACATACAACACAGCCTCTCTGCACCTGCCATGATCTTAAAGTGATGGCTGTGTGGGGGAGAGGACACTACCTCTGTCAAGGCATGTGAGGCAGTGCACCAAGGTGAGTATGCTCCAAAGGCTGTCCCCCAGCCTCAATTTACAGCACAGCTGGTGATCCGAGAAAATCCTGGCACCACATTGTAGTGGCGTGGTGGTGACTGTGTAAGTGAGTCAGTCTCTTGGTGTGGTTTAGAAAGGCTCATAAATCGTGGCCCACAGGTGACCCTGGTGCACCAGCCCATCAACCAATGCCCAATTGCCAGCATGGCCAATACAAGGGTATGCTGAACACTTTCTGATTGGACTCATCACCCATAGGTCTGTATGGTCTTCGGCCCCCGATCCTGTGTACCAGCCCAGGCTGAGACAGCTTCTCCAGACACACATTCAGTCCTTGAGCTGCTGTTGGTGACTGGTGTGTCTTATTTGTGCATCAGCCCCCTAGTATTTCACATCTTTTTAAGGCACCATTTAGTAGATGTTGAGGCTTTGTTTATTTTTTTAAGGTTCCTAGAGCACTTTCCTCAAAGTTGCCAGTTACTTTGGCTGCAACAGTGTGGTAATGCATTTAATGGTAAATTACTTTTGTGTTTGTTTATTTATGCATTCCTGCAGCATGTACTCCACCTGTAGATATTGAGGCACTTTGCATGTGCACCAGTTACATTGTTCACGTACACATTACTGGGTGTTTTGGCCCAAACCACATATTTGTACCTACATTCCTGGGGGTATTTGCCACCCAATGCCAAGATTGCCTCAACATTGCTGGGGCTATTTGCCCCACAAACCCCAAATTTGCATCTAGATTGCTGGGAGTATTTTCCCCACAACCCCCATTTTGCATGGAGAGTGCTGGGGTATTTCCCCACAAACCCCAGTTTGCATCTAGATTACTGGGGGTACTTGCACCACAAACCCCATTTTGCATATAGATTGCTGGGGGTATTTCTCCACAAACCCCAGTTTGCATCTAGATCACTGGCGATATTTGCCCCACAAACCCCATGTTGCATATAGATTGCTGGGGGTGTTTCCCCACAAACCCCAGTTTGCATCTAGATTACTGGGGGTATTTGCCCCCCAAGCTCCAGTTTGCATCTAGATTATTGGGGCTATTCGCCCCCCAAACCCCAGTTTGCATCTAGATTACTGGGGGTATTTGCCCCACAAACCCGATTTTGCATATAGATTGCTGGGGGTATTTCCCCACAAACTCCAGTTTGCATCTAGATTACTGGGGGTATTTGCCCCCAAAACCCCAATTTTGCATCCAGATTACTGGGGTATTTGCCCCCCAAACGCCAGTTTGCATCTAGATTACAGGGGGATTTTGCCCCCCAAACCCGCGATTTGCATCTAGATTGCTGGGGGTATTTGTCACCCAATGCCAAGATTGTCTCAACATTGCTGGGGCTATTTGCCCCCCAAACACCAGATTTGCATCTACATTCCTAGGGGGTATTTGCCTACAAAACCCCATATTTGCAGCTACATTCCTTGGGGTATTTGCCACCCAATGCCAAGATTGCCTCAACATTGCTGTGGGTATTTGCCACACTATCAATAATTTGGCTATTCTTTGCTGTGGGTATTTGCACCTAACACCAGTTTTTACTCTGCATTGCTGTGAGTGTTAGACCTCCACCTACCAATTTTGGCAGGATATTGCTGGGAGTATTAGCCCCTTGCCCCCCATTTGTGTCTGAATTGCTGGAACTATTGCCCCCAACCCCAATTGCCTCAACATTGCTTCAGGTATTCCTCCCACCCCAAAATTAGCTGTAGTTTCGCCCCTGCTTTATCTTGTGTTGTCTTTGGTGGGGTAGTTACGTTATTGTGTATGGGTAGGTGTCGGACTACCCTTCTGTGACAATTGTGTCGGTTGGGGTGGTTGTATTCTCCGTAGGCGTATAGTATAGGGATGACGTGAGCAATGGGATATATGGCTGCACCGTCTCGTTCGCAGGAATCGTATTGTGGCACGATTCGGTCCTGAAATACTCTCCTTCCGGATGCTCTGACGTGTTGGTTGTGGTGACCGATTCGGCGCATAGGAAGTACGCATCATACTTGGGCATTCGGAATCGGCCTGCGAAAATGCCTCGGACGACTCAATTGTACATATCCGGAGGCTTCTCGCTTGGAAAATGAAGACGGATTCGACGTGACTGAGTCGTTCCGTAAGTGAAAGGTGTACGGCATCGTACTTCGTTGTTTGGTTAAACTGGGTCCCAGCACGATTCGGTTGGATGGTCTGGCTCCGGACAGCTCTGGGATGGCCTTCCTGACAAGATCGTAATCGGCCCCTAAATGTTACAAAATGCATCTCAACCTTATCATGATTTCCTATAAATGTACACATATAATTCAATATATTCTGTGTTATTTTTGCCTAAGTTAACATAGGCCAAACTGTATTCATGGAGTTTTGTGCTTCCTTAAGCCTACTAAACGTGAGAGAATCACTCAATGTAACAATGTGTATTTAACAAGTTCTTCCCCTCTTGAGTTCTCATGTATTGTATAAAGATTTTGCTACAATTATGTTACTATTTACAGGACACTTGACTGGGAAATTGCCCTTTCAAACTTTTCTACGAACTCTAGCTAAAGGAGCATTTTTTAACGTTTCACATGTAGGATGACTTAAGGACTGCGAAATAGTTCCACCTATTTCCTCTGAATTTTGTGTCTTCTTTATGTCGCCTGATCCACATTCCAGCATGAACTGACCAATGGATTGAGTGCTCTAATCAGATGAGTTGACACCAGGAGGTGTCATCCCCGGAAGCGCTAAGAATATATTATTGCTTGATCTGACAAATTGGGGGTGCGATCGGTCCTTACCTTGCTCATGGAAGGATAGAGACTCTTGTGCGCTTAAGCCGCTGATGGTGGTGGCTGATGGCTGATGTTCAGCATGCATGCTGATTTTGAACTCTATGACGAGATTTGCAGAACTTTGATGCGGACTCACCTGGTTCCCTTTCCTAACTTGCGCCTAGGCTACATGCGCTTAGTGGTCTTTCAGACTATTAGAACTGGCAAATTCATGTCCGTTCCTGAACTTGTGAGCTTTGGGTACTGATTCATTCTTTGCTAAATGTATTATTTCTGATGATGAACATATTTTTCTAAAAGATTTGATAAACTAAATATATTAACTAAATTGACTCAGTTATCATGATTTTCCTCACTTAAGGTGAATGAGCATTCTCAAATTAAAATCTTATTAAATGACTAAAGGGGATCTGATTAGAGAATTTGCAGGTCATCTAATACTCATGTTTCTATGTTGCATTGCTTTATCTGAATTCTTAGTATGTATGATGTTGGCTCGCCCACATCTCTTCAGAAGATTTGGGCCTGCAGTATTAATCCTTTATCTTTATAGCTCTGTGTTAAGAGTAATTTACATGAGTTTGGTTTCAAACCTGTAGTTCAGTTATCCAATTCCTGGTCCTCATTGGATGACTGTTGCAACCCTTTATATCCAACCCCTCTCAGCACAAGGTCCATCGGAGGACCAGCAGAGTGGAAATGATTATGTGTTACAGATCATTAATTGGTTAAAGAAATAAGTAAGTGATTTGGGGCCCAGTAAACGCTACAGCACAGGCAATAGACTTGTGGATGTGGATTTCACAGGAAATAAGTCTGAACATTTATTAATACTAAAGAGTCACAATTGTAATGTTTTTTCCTGTGTTTAACATAATGAAGTTTTGTTAGCTTCATATGAGTAAGACATAAGGTCTACTCATGTTTTCAGTTTGCACATTTTAATGTCTGCGGTTTCCAGCGCTTGACAAACTCATCTTCCCCCTCCC
Source organism: Calotriton arnoldi (assembly GCA_963921515.1). Classification (NCBI taxonomy): domain Eukaryota; kingdom Metazoa; phylum Chordata; class Amphibia; order Caudata; family Salamandridae; genus Calotriton; species Calotriton arnoldi. The sequence continues at coordinate 1,203,018 of CAWUFW010001779.1, read as the reverse complement.
TGTCTGTGCACCGCAGAGTTCAGATGAGTCCTTCCAGCTCCATATTAATTGTACGAAATTCAGTCAGCTGAATGGTCTGCTTGCACTGTAACATCTTTTAAATGTAATGTTTTTTGCTCCTGATGTTCCTGAAGCGGGCAGATTTACAACTGTATACAATTGAAAGTTAACCCCTTGGGGCTGAATGGAGGTGCTGTTTATATTTTTATAGTGGTATTGTTTTCCGTGTAAGGCATAGTACAAAATATTCATCAGATGTAGTGCAAATGCTAAGGTTAACATGCGGTGCGTTTTCGAATTACTCATTGGTTGTGAGATGTAACTTTCTTTGTCAGAACACTGTTGCAGTACAGTTTTCTGTCTAGAAAATGCATAAAGACTCACCATTTTGGGGATGAGCCAAGGCTTCTTTCACAACTGTTAGAGAGCAGATCCTTGATTGGTATGTTCATCAATCTGAACTTTAGAATATTTTTCATGTTCTTTCTCTCATGCCTTATAAATAATGCTCCTTGATTTTTATTTACCTTGTTCTGATCCGTATTCGGTTCTGGCTATTGACTAGGTTAGGGCTCAGTTTCCGCTGCTAATGATTTCACAATTAATTGCATTTTGAACATTTTGAAATGACTGCCTAACCAGTGTCTTTTGCCTCTGTATTGAGTCATAATTTTTAATAAACCTACGTGGTTTGTACTTTGTTCTTTACCTTGTGTGGATTTCCCTCTGTGGACTATTTTATGTATTTCCACTGGGTTTAAATAATGTGTGCTTACGGCTCTCGTCAAGACTCGCACATAGCCCCATCCATCAATTGTTCCTTTTAATGCTGAAAACACTGACAGATTCAAACCCTGCATATGTGAGTCAGCATTTCACAAATAAGCCAAAGCACCAACACGTGCCACTTTGTGAAGATGGCCCCCTGTGCACAGTGTGAGTGCTTTAGTCAAAAGAATGATTAGACGGAGACGCAGACTGCATTGACAGTATATTCCTTGCATGGACTTATGTCCCGATTTACCATGAATAGATATCAAAAGGGGTGTGGGAACTATGATTGCAGCAGGGCCACGTAGTAAAAGTTTCAAAGTGTCCGACTGCCACCAAAGTTGCACAAAAATAGTAAAACCACAAAAAAAGAATCCAAATAAAAAGAACCCCTGAGAAAACTGTCTTGCACTTAAACCTCACTATGCATGAGTGAAGGCTGTGTGTGCAGTGGAAGTTACCTGTCTACGGCGGCTTGGGCTTGTGGCTTAGCAGTAGGCCTAGCCTTTCAGCCAAACCCTCCTGTGCATGGCTGAAGGTCATATATAAAGCCAAAAGGCTATCTACTAGGTAAATGCAGTACAGTGGCAGTTGAGACAGCAATCAATATGTCTCAGATGTCTCATTACAGTCTACCTTTAATTGCTTCTCAAGTGCTAAGAACGTATCCAGAACGCCCTAGAACCCACTCTTGGGCCCCGGCCACCTGCCCCATTGGGGATGGCAGTACTAGCACTTCTGCTGAGAACCCTGACCCTTCCCCAGGAAGATAAAGATGTCAGAGCACACACGGTGCACCAACTTCATAACTGCTTGCCAGGAACACAGTGGAAGCCATTTTCCAGCGCATCAGGGAAGAGGACCTCATTGAGGCAGGTCTGTTTGCTGCAGGAGGGATCGGGGTGGAAGAGGTATACAGAGTCTCTCTTCTGTCTATTCTTGCTGGGTGATCACAGGTGGGACCACGATCACACAGCAGGAATACAAACACTACGCCTCAAGGCATTGTGTTTGTGGCGGGATGCACCCTCTTGGGCAAGGGTTGCTCCCCAGTTTTGGGACATATATGTTTCCTCTGTTTTTTGCCCACCTCTGCACAGATTAGCAGTTTTGAAGGCCGATCTGCCCCCTGGGGTGGATGAAAACCCTCTAGACACCAGGGATGTCTTTAATATTTTTTCATTCATTGGGATGGCCCCTTGGGCAAGGGTTGCTCTCCTCAAGGGGCCAGGTTTATTTTGTTCCTCTCCCCTTGGGACAGATCCGCACTTTCTTAGGCCGATCTGCCCCCCCCCCCCCCCCGGCGGGTGGAAAACCACTAGACACCAGGGATGTCTGCCAATATTGTTCATTTATGGGAGGGGGGCCCCTTCGGCAAGGGTCGCTCCCCTGAAGGGAGCCTTTTTCTTGTGTTTCGGTTCCCCCGGGGGCAGAACAGCCATTTTTTAGGCCAATCTCCCCTGGGAGGGGGCACTAGACACCAGGGAATAAGTTTCTGTATGTGGGGGGAGCTGCTCCTAGGGTAAGGGTTACACCGCTTTAGGGTGCCAATTTCTTGCCTTCACTTTGTGCTCCGCACCCCCATCTTATTTGATTCAGATCTGTCCCCTCTGAGCAGGCGTCATTGTGATTTACAATGTTAACTGTTTTATTTCTTATCATGTGCATTTGTGACCTTATTTTCACCTTTTTATTGTAGTGAAAAACTTTTGATCTTCTTGGCGGCATATCCTGAAGGCCGTTTTGGCATTAGCAGATTTGCAGTTTGTATAGCTGCATGTATTTGGTAAGGAAACTTTTTTTGTAATGTTTATTTTAAATGTGTATCATTGCCCTGCTTGAATGTTTTTTAACTGTTGTAATAATAGCAGGATATTTTGCTTATATTTTATTGTCTTTCAAATTCATGTTTGGATTTGTGCAAGATCTATAATGTCTTGTCTTGTGTGTGTGGTGCTTGCTGTGTTTTGTAGAGTAGGTTCAGTTAATCTTCAGTCTAGCTGTCTGTGGCAAGTAAAAGGTATCTTCGTAGCTTTTTGTAGTAGAAAGTTCATTATGTGGTTTGTATTGATAGTTTCTTATCGTTATATTTCAATAGTTGTATTTACTGTTCGATGCAGCCACAGTTTGTTGAGTTCTAATTTGAAGCAGTGTTTTTTGCAGCTGTCTGTTTTTTGTAACAGTTTTATTAGCAAGCATTATAGCTGCTCGCAGGCTGAACGTCCAGCCAGTTGTTGGTTTACTTTT